>VZRW01001206.1:0-33938 GCA_013398125.1 Aegotheles bennettii | reverse complement strand
CCCCCCCCCGCTTTATTTTTCTACCCTCTCGCTCCCTCTTTCTGAAGGACCCACTGTGCTTTAGCCGCCTGCAACGTGAAGTCTCTGCTCCGCACTGCCTGCCCTTCCCGATCCACCGCTCCCCCCGCAGCCATTGCCATCGCCTGGGACAACAGCCCACTAATTTTACATATTGAATTTCATTCAGTTACATTCCTAATTTATTCTTATTAGCGTCATCTCAGACCAGATACATGGAAAACAAAATCGAGTTATTTCTGGCTAATGGAGAACCTGTTATTCATCAAACGAAGCTTGTGCACAGAGATGAAATGGCCCAGCTTTTTGAGATGCACGTTATATCCTCATGCTTTAAAAGAAAAATAAATCCATCTGTAGAGAGGTCCACAGCCATCCTTCCTAGGAACGAACTGCAGTTCTGCAGAAGTTGAAGAGAAAATGCTAAGTACCAAATCAATGTGCTCAGCAGGGCATGCCCTTCGCACAATGTCCAGGCTCAAGAAGCAAGCCCTCCCTCACAAAGCAAGCTTAGGAAGCCCCCTCGGGTTAACAATGAAAAGGATTTTTTCCTCAGGAAGAAGAAAGCTGCGGCAGCAGGGGCTCAGGCTGACCCCAAAGCTGCGGCAGGATCCGGCCTCAGCAGCGCACTGTGTACAAAGCAGATGCTCCACAGGAATTCACTCCAAGTTTCACCAAACGGCTGAGACTCAGCACCGTGCAGAACAGAAAGTGCCTCCATCGTTGTCTGAACACACTATCATCAGAGTTTTATTGGTATTTTCCAAACCCAAGGATTTTACAATTACAACAGGGGGCTTGACACCAGAACTGCCTTCAGCAGCAGCCGTCTCCAGCAGCTGCTGGTCCAAGGCGCATTCGGACTGGCTCACCTCTGCCAAAGGGACAGGAGACAGTGGTGCCATGGCACCAATGGCAGGGAAGGCACCTCTGCTTCTGCACCAATTTCCATCAAGCACCTTACACACAAAAAAATGACCCTGGCATCGAACTCTTGTAAGAAGGTAACTGTTTAGTGTTGTTTTCCTTAAAAATCACCTAGGCAACAATACCCCTCCCCCGTCAGGAACTTGCCATCACCCATGCATCATTAAAACCACTTTAAATGCACACTTGCTGGACACACTCTGGAAGCAAGTGCAGAATGACTCCATTTCTAACTCCAGCAGTGCTGCCATCTGAGCACAAATCCAGAAAGTGGTTAACAACTTTTTCAGGGTGGTGGTGGTGGTCTTTATTAGGATGTAGGAAGTGCCTCTATAAGTGGGAAGGGGAACGACTGTGCGTTTGCACAGGAGAAGGTGACAGTTTCAAGCTAGCGTGTGAGGGATACTGGGCTACTGGAAGTGAGGCAGATTCTCCCTGAGGTCTTTATGACACTTCAGAGGCTTGCAAGCCCTGGAAAGCAGGACTTTGTTCCCTTCTCATGGTCAAACCCCTGCGTATCAAGACAATCCAGGATACTCTGGATGGCTCAGGGAAGTTTTCCATCTCACCACAGGCTGCCACCTGTGCCAAGTCCAGTGTCACTCTTTGATATTGGATCCTCAACCCACCCTGAAGCATTTCTCCTGCCTGAGAACAAGCACTTGATCGTTGTGCTCAAGCCCTGATCTCCAGTATAGAGGCAGCTATTCAGACCCAGTAACAAACAATGCATATTTAACGTGCTATCTGCCTTTCATCCTCACCCCTCTTAGTTTCCACCTTCCCTCAGGTCATGCTGATAAAGAAGTCAAACATCAAAAATACCTATCATGAGGGGATACCCAAAAAACCCCACCAGTTGGCTACTTGCATCTGCATCTCTCAGAGTCTGCACTAGGTCAACAATGACGAAAAACTCTTCCCGACTTGAGACAAACCCACTGGCTTCCATGAAATTCAGCATGTTGTCAAAACAGCTTTTTAAAGATGCTTTTCCTGTCACAAAAAACTCTCACGAGCAGTTCTCTTAGAGCTGAAAGCATGAAATGTGTGCTTCTCCACAGCCTTCCTCTCTACATTCAGAAGAGAAGATGGGGCAGTTTGAGAAAGTTTATACTGTAGTCACTATGCAAACAGATAAAGGACTTTAGCCTCCAATGTTGCCAATCCAGCAGACAAAACCACAAAAAAAAACCCTAACAACAAAAAACTCACCTAAAATTACCTAAACAGAAAAAAATTTGGAGTTTGTTAAAGCTGGACAAACCCAGCATGAACAGTGGGTGTGCACACACTGGGATATCAGCTCTTTAAAAGCAAATGACTCAGAGACAGGTAGCAGACTGGGGAGACCTTGCTCTGTGGCACGCTTCCTACTTCACCTTGGACAAGTTAATATTAACCCACCGCCACAGCTCCCACATCCTTACAAGCAGGGATCACACTCACTTGCCACTGCACAAGGATACTATCACAAGGAATATAGAAAATATGGAGATTTTCACCAAATGCTAATTCTCCCTTCATACTGGATGGGGTTGGTAACTTAGGCTACGAAGTTTGGCCCAGAAGAAACTCCTTCCTAACTAACAAGTCAGAGACTGAGGCAAAGATGACAGGCACCAGACGCAGTGCCAAACAGCACGCTCAAAGTCATGAATGTGTAACATGCTCATTAGCAAAACTGTGTCTTTTTTTAGGTCACATTATAATAGTTTTTGATCCCTTAGTGATTAAACCGAGTTTAATTTCTAGTAGAGGCCACGTACATCCAGAAGAGAAGAGAAGTGGCATGCCTGAAACGCTGCAGCATTCCTTCACCCCTCTCCCTGCTCTCTCCCCTCTTTAGAGGGGCTTTCCAGCTGACCTGCTCTGTGACAGCCATCTGGGACAGCCGTCCCTCCACATTCATGGCAACATAAAACATCGGCGCCTGTGAAACAATCTGGAAATATTCGGCTTCCACGGAAATATTCCAAGCCAGGCCCTGGGGGAGGGGGGCTCTCCTGTTCATTCACAACCCAATGCCCTGAACCTCGCACCAGTGCACAAGATCCGCTGAAGAAGTTGAGGCTTTTATAAAAAGGCAAATGTTGAAAAGGGACGTTGTACTTGGGTTGTTCATAACCATAGCTAGAGCAGCTGCCCAGCAGCAGCTGTCTGCCAGGGACACTAACAAATAGGTGAGAATCAACTGCTCTCCTTCCTACTGATGCTCCTCAGCTTATGCACACCCGCAGTACAAAATTTAGGAATTACTAAATAAAAACTTATAAATAAATAAATAAATAAACAACCACCGAACAACGTCAACAAACCAAAACACAAGAACAGTTAAAGCAACTCATTCTTGCTCCCTCACACAAATCAAGAGAAATTGTACCACTGATTTTCACAAAGAAGAGGTAAGGAGGTAAACCCAACACATGTTTCAAGTTCATGGAAGGAAGGATGCAAACTACTAACGTGTATCATCATCTCGAAAACTAAATCACAGAACGTTAGGGGTTGGAAGGGACCTCAAAATATCATCTAGTCCACCCCGCCCTGCCAGAGCAGGACAACCTAGAGCAGGTCACACAGGAGTGCATCCAGTTGAATGTCTCCAAAGAATGCATGGAGACTCCACAACCTCTCTGGGCAGCCTGTTCCGTTGTTCAACTTGAAGTTGTGAGCCTTAGTGACTTTATTTAGACAATGGAAAAATCCTCCAATGAACAACCACATAACTTTGATGACATTTTAAGAGGAAAGAAAGTAAAACTGAGCTGGGAACTGCATCGCAAGAGCTCTTTCAGTGAGCCTCTGCTCAATAAGCAAAAAGGAAAGTAGAGACAGTGGCAAGCAGATGTACCCAAAACAATTAAATTGATGCCTTTGCTTTTGACAGACACATCAGTCACTGGCTCAAAAGAAGTTTCCACTTTGCCACCCTCGAGAAGCTTGTGCAGGGAAGGAGCTGTTGGAGGGCAGTTGTTTCCAGCATGTCTGCAGGGATGGGTCCGTGTAGGATGTGCTAAGGATTGCTTCCTGCCACCCCCATCCACCCTCTCCAAGCAGCTGTGGTGTCCAGAGGGGAGCTGCGATGGGATGGACCCCTGAGTACCTCCTCCCCAGGCCATGCAGAGGCACCCAAGCATCTGCAGGGTTAGCCTCAACCCAAGGAGGGTTATGAACCCCTTCCTGCAGGCCACAAGGTTCCTGCCTGGCTCAAACCAGCACCACCCACCCTTGAAAGCTGCACCTTCACTTCTACGTGAGACTTCTGTCATTATGAAACGTCAAGCACCTGAGATAAGAAATGCCCCATGTCTCAAGTGTTTTCAAAACTTGTGTCCAAGATTTATGCCTGTTCCGGCCACCTCCACCCACACCATCAACCACTTGCTGGTGTTTAAACAGAGTCGAAGCCACCCCGGCAGACTACAGGAGTCAATAATATATGGTCAGATGGGGTTTCTCCCTCCCTCCAGAGCTAGTCCCGGCTGGCCCTTTCCCGGCATCTTTCCAGAGAACAAAAGTGCTCCCTCCACAAAGGCCGTCCCAGGCGGCACGGCACTCAGCTGCCCTCCTGTCTCCAGCCCAGTTCACTCACAATGGCCTCTTTCAAGGCAACCTCGGCCTTGGTGAAGCGCGATACTTGCCCGGCTACTGCGAAATCACAATTCATTAAACCTGGAGGAAGAGGAGGAGGAGAACACACAGGGGAGAGGGAACAAAGGAGGAAAAGCATTTTATACCAAAGCCACCGCAACAAAAAGCCAAGAAGGACCCATGCCCCAAAGAACTGGCAGGGGAGTGAGCACAGAGCCTGTTTCGGCACAGGTCTTGCTTTAAAGAAGTGGCACAGGTATTGCTTTAAAGAGAGCACCCCTGCAGCCCCTTCCTCCATTCATGCTCACAGGGGTTATGGCTGCAGGCTCTGGGAAAGGGGCTGCTGTGGGAGAGGGGGGGAAGATGAGAAGGAGAGGCAGCACAACCTAAGCCAGAGAGGACAGAAAAGCAGCAGACTGATTGATCTGATGATCCTATTTAGGTCACAGCACAATAAAGCTAATTCATTCCTTTGACAATTCAAAACATCTTTCCACAGGATCCTCTATCATGCAAACACATCACCAGAGAGAAAAGGGAGCGTTTGGGCAGGGCTGCCTGCAGACAAAGCAGCAGTTTCTTTGGGCTAGAGCATCTCCCCACACACTGTAACTGCAGGCAGGAGAAAAGAAAACATTTAGTGAATGGTCCAGTTCTGTTTCATGGTTTTGTTTTAAACTGCAGGGCAACATTCTTTGTCCTTCCGGCCATTCCTGAGCCCCAGCTACAACAACGTCAGCTCCCAGAAGGGTACTCTTCTCTCTCCCTAGGAAGATCCTTTTAAAAATCCACCAGGAAATACTGTCATTTTAAATTCCAAATCCACCTCAATGCTTCTATGCTACAGCTTACCCTGAAGAACTGATCAAAAATGGCTACAGCAAATAAGTTAGTCTGCAAAATCCCATCTCTTATTTGCTCTGATAACGCACCATAAAGAAGATGCTTCTCTTCTTGAACTAGCGATGGAAAAAATAACAGGCAAAGTTTCAATAAGTCTTCTCACTGATTCATCCCGTAGGACTTGGAGCAAAACCAACAAAACCAGACTGCAAAAATGCCATTTCTGAACTTCTGTCCTGAACTGTCTCCCTGCTCAGCCTGTAATTCCATCTCTGGCAGCTGTGCACTTGTGAATCCATGCTAATATCCAGCAGACATCTTCAACTAATCTCAGTCTGCATTCTCCTTAAGGGTATCCTGAAGGGGACACACTCCCCACTCACTTCACTTATTTAAAGGTCACAGAAAGAATTATTGTAGCATATCTCCATCACCCCACCCAACATTGCTCTTCTGAATACTGTTACTTATATATGGATTATCCTGGTATAAGGATTTGGCAGTTCTTTTTTTTTCTGCTGACTGCCTTAATAAGGTGAGCTGCATTTATGCTCGTAAAATTAGGCCAGTATATCCTCTTGTTTTTTAAAACTTCGCAATCTATAAACGAAAAAAATTAAGGTCCTTGGAAAATACCAACCTTCATACAACTGTTCATGCCAAAATCAAACACCAAGCACTCGCTCACTGTGTCACATAACAAGTTGGAAAAAGTTTTGTTTCTTAGTGAGAAACTTTCAACAATGGATTTCAGCAGTTGTGACATTTGGTATTATCCCTAAAGCCCTAAGATTTTTTACTAAATCTGAAAACCTGTGTATGTTCCAATTAAGTAATGGCACAAACTGCCCTGAAAAACAGTATTCTCCAACTAAAGTAACGCATCCAGTCCATGTAACAGTCACCTAATAATTATACTGCTGTGGGACCCAGCAACCTGTTTTAAGCTCCTAAGGAAACAACTGAACCAACATCTGCACCACAGCATCTCCAGATAATGTCTTTGACTGGCCATGGGCATGTGGATCTCACACATGATCAGATACCAATAGATTTTGGAAAAAAAAAAATAAATCTTAAGATGACGTTCATGTCATCTTCATCTTACTATAAAGATTCTCAGTAAGTCTTTAAAATGAAAGGGTAGCCTCCTAAACTCATACTGCTGATTGGTCAAACTTCCAAAATTTATATTGTGGATGTCAACTTAGAATTTTATTATTGTTTGATTAAAAGTGTCAGGAATGCAATCAACCGTGTATCCATCCCTGCAGCTGCATTTTTAAACTACACACAATGATCCAAATTCAGCTTTGAGTTACAGATTTGCCCAGAGGATTGTTAATTACCGACAGCTTGTGTTATCACAGAATTGGAACAGGACAGTGGTTTACATCGCAAGTTATTGAGAAGAAAGGAAGAGCCCAATGCAAAAATAGTCTGGAAGAGTCAGGCCGGAAATTTTCTGCTAGCTCCAAGGCAGGTCCGACCCCTGGAGCAGAAGATCCATTTCAAACGTAAAGAAGAAGGTGGGACATGAATAACACAGCCAATGTGAATAAAGGTTACACCCTCAGGAAAACGAGTCAATAAAACCTCAGCTATATTTTCCCAAAATCATTCATGTTTGAAGAACATAGTTGAAACTACAGACATTCAAAGTATCCGACACATCCCACAATGTCTAATATTCTGTACAGAGAGCACATCCTGCTCCAGGAATGAAGATATTAAAACACTGTGTTCATGTAAGCTTTGAAAGTATTTCTTTTTATGTCAGGACAATTGGCATCCTGCTCCTCTTCGGATTAATTAAACCTAGCAGGAACAAGGCTAGCATCACACATGGGGAAAAAACTCATGCTCACCTTCAGCTACTGGACATAAAAGAGTGTCTTTTTCTCTGATGCTATCAATTATTTAACCTAACACCATATGCCTGGGGACCTGCTTGCACCCACCAAACAGCAGTTCACTGTCCCCAGTCTAGCTGTGCCATCATGTTTGTGGCAAACATCTGACAAAAAAATGGACAGCCAGACCGATTAAAAGTCGATGCTGAGAACAACCATGAGGGATCATTCAGTTAGGAGAGGTGCCAAGCCTTCTTTGGAGACGCTACCCTGCTAAAAGTTTAATTACACACACCACTCCCCTTGCCCCCAGAACAGATCATGAAACTGCAGAGAAATGGTTTTATAAACCTCTGTCAATGCTTTTGGGCACTGATAAATCTGCTCCACAGCCCTGATGTGTAAAACTTCACTGTTGTTAAATTGCTTGGTCCAAGCGCCCAAAGGACAGTGGACAAACAAATGAGAGCACTGGATATTGAGCATGAGACCCTTGGGATGAGCAGCACATGGCCACTGACCCTCACAGAGCGGGTAGCTGAGTACCCCCAGTGAAAAGGCATCACACTTGGATAATGTGCCTTCCAACCACAATACTCACAATTTTTAGTCTCTTCTCCAGAAGCCAGTCTCCAGCGACACCAGTTCACACTCAGCTAATGAGGACAAGCCCTCACTAGTAACTTAGATGGTTGTCAGCACATTGAAAAACAGTTTCCAAACAAACGCCAGGAGCAGCAGCCTAACAGCCACCAGCAGTCCTTTGGGGAATTTGGCCTTTAAATTAGTAATAGTCAGGCCACAGCCTGCCTGCCTTCATACAGAAGACACAGGGAGGCTCATTAAGTACCCTTCTGCTGTGACTGGCATAGCGGCATCGTGGGGTTTCACATTTATTCTCTTCCAATGACTCCAGGTCAGAACCGGTCAGCTCGCAAGTCGGGCGCTGGTTCTGTAACTGCTCGAATGGCGGGAGCTGCTTGCAACCCCAAATTCAAGCTGAGTCTTTCCACTCATGAATCATCCCCATAGTCCAGGTCCTTCAACAGTGCATTACAGCACCAATTCAGATGTAATTGTGACAAGCCACTTAACGCACTCTTCTGATGAAAAACCCCCACAAAAACAAACCCCTCTGCCCTAATTTCTGCTTAGGCATAAGAATGTCACCGTGTTTGTTTTGTACTGCATATTCTTAGAACAGGTCAGCTCCAATACACCTCTCAACTGCTTCTCATTATTTTCTTAATTGTGCAACCCCTGTGCCTCCTTTTGTGCTTTCCAACAGTTTGAAAAATGCTGTTTGTTTTTTTTTAACAATGTGAATGAAAACAAAGGCTGCCTACTCCTCCCTGCCCTTTGTAAAATAATCCACCTCTTCAAATCTCAGCTCTTGTGAGACATTTAGGATATGCAAGCAAAATGCCATCTGTTGGCAATGAGATGGGACTAAGCCTTTAATTTTGAAATACTCACTTTAGGAAACCCAAGCAGGAAGATTTAATCGGCTGACAAGACTGAGTTTTCCAAATTGTTGTATATTCCAGGTCCAGTCCTTCACTTTCACGTAATTAGACATGTTTCTATTTGATCTGCCATTAACTCATTGCTTCCTTTCTAAGAAAGCAATGAGCTGCCCTTGGGTCTTCCTCGTACCAAACCTGATGCCCCTTCACTGGCTTAAAAACTCCAACGTGGGGCTTTGCTCACCTTCCTAAAGAGGTGTGAAGGGGAGGAGAGGGGAAATACACTCAAGCTAGACCTTGGATGTTTTTTTTGTCTTGTTTCAGTAAGTTTCCTTTGCATGTATCATATGATTTGTCCCTGCTGCAGGTGCCTGCCTGCGGGCCAGTGGCTGCCCGGAGGCAGGACATGGTCAGCCCACAGCCCGGCAGAAGAAGGTGCTTTGCAGACTGTGATGATGCCAGTCTGGGCTGACAGGAGAGCAGTCGCTGCTTGTGTACCCCCAGCCAACACCGGCTGCCCCACAGAACTGGCTGCTGCCTTCACACAGCACAAAAATAACAAAGAAAGAAAAAGAAGGTGAGAGCAGCTTTCTAAAGGCTCACTTTCAGGAAGAGCATCACTGAACACCCTGCGAGGTGAAGTGATGTCGGATACACGCAGCAGCCAGTCCACTCCCCTTCACTTTTTGCTGTAGGTATTATACACCAGTGTCAAGCTTTTTATTTGTCACTCTAAGAAGCCCAGTTCTGCTCAAGACTTACCACTGTTATCTAAAAAGACTACATACTTGCAGCAAAATTGCATGAAGTATAAAACCCAGCAAGTTCTGTACTCCTTTTGGCTCCCTGCTCCCGTGGCAAGCGATTCCAGGCAGCGCGGGTGCATCCATCAGCACAGCAGACAAAGACAGACAGCCACGTGCCAGCCAGGCTGCCTTCTGCAAATTACCAAACAAATTCAGTACCATCTTGCTGGTCCCAGTAGTACTTTCACAAATACACAGTCATCAAGCAAGGCACAGTCCTTTCTACTCAAATCCCCCTCATTTCAATAATTTAGTATGGGGCTGGAAGGGGTGGGGGGACCAAAACCAAACTCCTCCTAAAAATCAGATCTCATCAGCAAGCTCCAGGCACTCTATCATTCTGATATTTGTCCTCTGAAGATACCACTCTGCCAGTTCATTTTCTCTTTTCCATCACTAAGTAGCCTTCACTACACTCCACTGTCTCCCATATGGTTAACACGGATGCGGCAATTAATATGCAATTAATAAAATGGTGCGATCAACTGCTTTTGTTCACAGCAGCAGCTGGTCTGCACGTTAGAGCATAATTAGACAAATTAAGATGTAGCGCTTTTGTTTGCGGATGAACTGACAGCATCGCTCACGCTTAAATGTCACTAAGCCTACTGGCATTTGGGATTATTTTAAACGTGGCTTTTTTTACTAACACTACAAGGTATCAATAAGCCAGGTTGATACATTGCCAGCTGCACTTCCAGAGAAGCGCAGGTCTGCTTTACCTCCAAGACATCTGCACAAGCCAACTGAGAGTTAGGGAGGAAAGTGATGCATTTCAGAGCATGAGAGTGCTTTTACTCACAGTATCACAGCCTGTAGTACAGAGCGAGTGGCTCTGGATGGGGGAAAAAAGCAGAGTCAGTCTGTAACTGTGTCCAAGCAGAGGTTTGAAAATCTTGAGGATCAAGCAGAATGAGTATTTTTGAATGATTTGTCATCGGATTAGGGCAGAGAAACAATAGAGAACTAAAAATCTGCCATAGTCTATCAGACCTTTCATACCACAGGCGTTAGTTTGGCCTATGCAAGAGCCATACAGAGGCAAAGTGGTTCCAGGGACAGTCCTGAGCAATTTGGGAGCTGAGAGCAGGAGCAAAACCCCTACACTAAGGTAGGGCAGGGTGCCAGGGACCACTGCACTAGCTCCATGCACCAGCAAACCCACACAGGTCAGATCCCCCAGCAGGCAGAAGTGCTGGGGAAGGGGGAGCACCATGCTCTGCCAGCCTGGTCCCCCCACGTCCTGACGCAGGAACTGCCATCCAGAAGCCAGACCCCTTCCCTGGTACAGGCTTCCCCAGTGGGACCCTGCGTCCCCTACGGAGGCCAGACACCCTTTTCTGGTTGTCCCACACCGGTGGTATGCTGCACAGTCCATATTGCTCCCTCTGAGCACAACATAGAGTCCATCATACCCACCACATAAATGGCAATATATGCTTTTAATCATTGCATTACCACCTGCCAGAGGCTCTGCAACAGCAGCACGGCAGGTTACCTACATTCAAACTGGGGCAGCACATGTCGCACACAAAGCATCAAACAAGATACTTGATAAATCAAAGTATTTACAAGGCAACACACCATCACACCTTTCCAAAGGGTCACCATTAAAGCTTCTGCCTTCCCAATAGTGTGAGAAAAAACAAGGGGAAAGACACTGTGTGAGAAGCAGTTGGCACAGGAAAAATAACGGAGTGGCAAGGAAGCCTTTGGAGATTTTCACATTTAGTAGCAATTAACAAGAAAAGGCAAGTAAGCAGGATGGTTTCTGCTGCAGGAGCACTGCAAGCGTGCCAAATGCCACAGAAGCCATCTACCACCACAACCTGGCACGCACAGGCACACAACCTGAGTCAGGAGATAGGTGGAAGTCACCCAACTGCAGAGTCCTGGAAAACGGCTTACAGATGGGATGATACAGGTATCTGCTGTGGTAGCTGGAGAATTTGCACCTCTACTCCTCCAGCATAAGAAAATGCACTGCAGTTATAACAAGCTGGTTACCTTTTATCACTTATCTCAAAGTGTTGGCCTGGGGGAGGGTGGGACGCAGCAGACACATGGCATAGTGAAATGGATTTTGATAAAGCTGCCATAGTCCGTTTCTGGTGGTTAGTTAGAATCCATTAGCCATGCTGATAAAGGCATCCCCCTTAAAATGCTCATGCCTTTTCTGTAGAGTTTCATGTTCTCCTCATAACGTTTCAGCTTTAGTATTATCCGAGTCTGATTTTCTTATAGCACTCAAAACAATGCCTTGACCTCACTGCACTAAATAAAGCAACTCCCAGTAAGATCTGCAAACATACTGTACCCACCATCCATAAACCCCAGGAGTTTTAATCAAATTAAGCACTGAAGAGCCTATTCAGTCTACCATTAACCACCATCCTCAACCACAGGCTTTCTAATCTCACCTGTCTCATATGTGAATTTGCACTTACGTGGCTCCACCTTCTTAACTACCGCAGATGCTCCCTGCTCCAACTGCTGGAAATACTACACAAAAGATGTCTCTGAACTCTCTATTTTTTCAGACTCCTCCAGCAGCACTTGAGGGATGTTAATGAGCTCCGTACCAAAACCTCCCTGCTTCCTCCTCACTCTCCTGAGTGCCATGCACGGCTTCTCATCTGCTCCAAGTAGAAAGGAATGCAGGAGACATCCACCACCAGCACCTCCTTGCTACGGCAAGCGCCAGTTCACACCTAGCAGTAAGCAGCCAGCCTAGCAAAGTGTTTTCTTTTGGCAAGCCAACACAGCAAGGCCTTCAAACTCATGTTACTGATTCACTGCAGTGTTTTACAACATCCAAACACATTAATCTCTTTTTACCTAGCATATTTTGAGTTTTTCTTCATCCCTCCCCACAACTCTCTCACATCTGACTCTCAAAAGGACTTATGAGCTGTATAACAACACCACAGGAGACCAAGTGCTGAACCTCCATGGCCTGGCCAGAAAAGGACCGGTGAGAAGGCTTGTTCTCTATGGCACATGAAAGGAACATGCAGCAAAAGGAGCCAAAACTGCAAGGCACATAGAGAAATGCACACCAGAAGTGTTGTTGTTTATCCAAGGCCTGAAATAATTTTGTACAAATGGACACATTCCTTTCCTTCGCAAGGTTCTGGTGGCTTATTTTGGCCAAATGAACAAAACTTCTAACAAAACTCAGCCATAAGACGAGCCTTTGTTAAGAACACCAAGAGAAAAGAGGAAGAAATATCCCATTTTTTTTTAGGCATGCAATAAAAATTATACCCAAGTAATTTTTTCTTTTCAAAACAAACCAGTTCCCAGCTTTATCTGATGCAATCTGATATGTCAGCTGCTATGGTATGAGCTGGATGCAGTGGATAAAGCTGGGAATGAGGATAGCCAGTGACTTGCGTGAGGCTCTGTGAGTAGCCGTCCTGGCCATTCACTGCGACAGACTGAGGCCTTCTGTCACTTAGGGCACGAAAGGCCACAAAGGCTTGCTCAGTGCTCCACACAGCTTGGGATCTGCAGAAATGGAAAGCAATTCGGTCTTCGTTTCACACTGCTAAATGAGAAGGCAAAGGATGAATCCTCCCAAGTCACAAGGATTCTGGCTTTTTTTAAATATAACATCTTTTAACTGAGATACTTAACTCTCATCACTACGGAAGGAGAAACCTGGAAAAAAAAGCCATAGCAAGTAGTGAGTAACAAATTACCCAACTTGGTTCAGAACATCGTATTTATTTGTAAACAGATTTAGTTATTATTCTTTCAAATTTTATATGTTTTTTTTCACAAAGCATGCACCACACTGAAAGGTTCCGACTTTACAGATAAGACAGAGCTGTTGTCCTTAGAAAGAGTCATGAATGAAAGAGAAGAAAGCATTCTTTCATGAGCTAGCAGGCAACAAAACACCCAGAAAAAAATCCCAATAACTGAAGCTAGTGTTTAACAAACATTAAAAGTAACCTGACACTGTCATTGGATCACTCCCACATCTGTAAACAAAAGGAGAAAACTTCCAAAACCCTTACCAAAACTTTATCATCACAAAAAGCTGACGGATGCCACAATTTAGCTAGGCTAGAAACAGCATGCTGCATCTTTAAACTTCACAAATTTGATAAAATATGAAGTGGCAATAGGAACCACAAGAGGCAGGCGATGCTCTGACCTGGGGGAGGTGACAGCCTCCCACGGCAGCAGTCGCTGCCAACAGCCACAGACTCCAATTCAGCAGGAACTTAAACCAAACCAAACTAAGCCAAGCCCTTCGCAGTTCTGCCAAACCTGGTCAGTGGAGGATCTCAGCTGAACTTTGCTGCAGGAAAACCAAGTACCAAACACTCAGCACCACTGGAGTTTATCTGTAATCGTGAATGAGAACATGCTGGTGGCAGTGCCTTCACCACTGTCACACCATTTCCCTGGCAGGCGGGCAGCCTGTTCAAGGACACACTGCTGCACTCTGCCTGATTTCAATCCTCCGTTGTCTATTTACAGCCAATCTGGCAGTGAAGAACAGCAGAGGAATGGCATCACAGATGCTCAAATGAGGCTGGGCTGATAATCTGTGCAGAACTTCCACTCCACAGTATTACTGATTTAAGAGTTTTACCAGACCAATTCCTACAGCTTAAACAACCCCAAACCCTAACATTGTTGCTTGAGTGCAACAGCTGCTACATCGCACCACAAATATTTTGACCGCTGAGTATTTTGCAGCAGAGATGCTATAAAGTGAGCAGGAGTGCTGGGGACTACCTGCTGTAGACCATGGAGATCCCCTCAGTCAGGATGCTTGCCCAGCCCGCAAGAAACTTTAATAATTTGACTGAATTATGTTTTCAAACAACCTGAACATTACTGGGGGCATTTTCTATGGAGCACAGCAGCACTGTGAAACCTCTCGAAGCGCAGTTCTCATGATGCTCGATAAGGACCCCAAAGGGAGGCCTTTATCAACAGAGATAAAGCTTGGCCAATAATCCCCTGCTGTGCTCTGCAGTTATCACTTGACCTGGTCCTAGAAAGCACTTCCACTCTTAAACACTTTTGTTCCTTAAAATAAACATTAACAGAGTTTAAAAGCAATGCAGCCTCCCTATCTCAAAGAGAAACAGTACCCTTCCCACAAATAACACTTTTAACTGATGTCTTAATTACGTTGTCATTTTTTTGCTTCTATGGATTGGGAATGAATAAGAAGGAAAAGGAGCCAGTGGGGCAGAGCTGGTGTCCCCTGTGTACACACTTGTACTGCAGGGAGACATTGCTGCAGAAGAACAAACAGTTTTCCTGGGAAAAGCCAGAGCAGAAAGGAGATTAACTAATTTTTCCATTCTCCATTTCAGAGATTGAAAGTTAAATGCTGAAACTTCAATGGTTTGTAATTTGAAGAGAACAAATGAAATGCATGGGGTCCTAGAAGACATCAGTGAAACTCAGCTTAAAGGAACCAACGTGTACAAGTGTATAGTTAGGGATCAGAAATTTCATTTAGAAGTTTTAGTAGCTTGCAAGTCAAACAGTTTCATCGCTTATATATGCGCTATAGTGTAAATCAATAAATTTACACATATGCACACAACTGTTAAATATTAAACAGAATCAAATAGAATTCTTCTCTCTTCATTAGGAATATGTTGAAGTAACAATAAAACTGAATGCAGCTGAACAGGGAGAGCAGACACTCCCACTGCATATATAGGAACTGCATCACACCATTCAGATATGCAAAAGTTTCCCAGGTTCTGCTTTGCATACCTATTTACATAATTTCAATTCAGAGGTCCTTAAGTTCACATCCAAGAAGAAACTGGACAGTGCCTTGAAGTGACTCGGCTATTTACACACAAAAATAACCAACAAAAAAATCCCTGTGTTTCAGTTTCCAAACTTTTTACAAGCAAAAATATTGAAGATCATCAGTATGCACTTACTGTCTCTTTTTAATGCTGTAGTAATGTAAATATTATTTAAAGTACTGCTCTGTTCCTCACTCTTCTGTCTCTACTCATCTTCTGAAAAGTTTCATAATTGCAATTCAAGTGTGCTTTAGAAAGGAGGGATGGACACCTTTCCCCACAGACAGCAGACAAGGAGGCAGGCTGCAGGGAGGGAGCGGCAGGGATTTCCCAGTGCCCCACCTGTGCTCCTCAGTCCCATCTCCACACTCCAGAAAAGCAGGTGCAAACAGAGCCGCTGCTCCCGATGCCCTGAGCTTGGTTGCCAGAGCAACACCTCCGAGGGCACTTAACAAGAATCAGCCCTGAAAGTCAGTGCCAGGACTTTGTAGGAAGGAACTAACACCAGCAAGAGCAGCAGAACTGCTCCCCCCAGGGGCTGGGGCAAGGGAGGCCATGTTCTCCTCCCCCAGAGTATCCCTGGGGCTGCTCCCCTGCGCCTCCGGCAGCCACAGCCTCTTCAGCTTTCCTCAGGTCCTAGAGTACACAGACTGTGTAATTTTACATAGAGGCAGCATTTTCATTTTCTCCTCTTAATGAGCCAGAATTCGCCCCGTGCTCTGAAACACAAAAATCCAACAGACGAGCTGGATTTTTCTTTCCCTGCATCTCAAGAAATTGCTGCCTCTTGAAAACAGGCCTGGAACACCCCTGTGGGCAATCACACCCCGCCAGCAGGCGGGGACCACAAACAAGGCTCACTCGGCAGTAGATGGAGAATATTGTGATACAGAAATCAGAAATCAGAAATCCATGTCATTGCACTCATCCGTGTGGCCAGACAGGGATCTTTCAACTGCTGGTAATAACGAGCCACTGTCAGATGATCAGCATGAGACTAATGAGGAAAAGAAAAATCAATACAGTTGCAAATATATTTGTGTACTGTTGTTGGTTTTGTTTTTTTTTTCCAAGGCCCAGTGCTAGATAGCCAGCCAGCTGGCTTTTGTGGGAAAAGCTTTGTCTTGTGACATTTCTCCCCCATCACCCTTAAATACACTTTTCTGAGCGACCATTCCAGGAACAGCTGGGTGCCTTTGCTTAGGTGGTCAGAAAAAAAGGGAAGGCAAGCAGTAAGGCTAAAAACAAAAGAGCTGAACATTACCATTGTCTGTCCTGTTCTCTCCCTATTTCCCATCTGTATTTCCCAGTGAAAATTGAAACTATACAGGTTAAAACATGAGAGAGTCATCACAATTCAGGAATTCTTTCTTCCTACATTCAGAGGGAAAATAACCTTAGACCTAGGGTTATTCAAAAGTGGATTTATTTTTTTTAAAAAAGAAAGTACTCATCAACTGCATTAAACATCTTTGAGTCTGTTACACCTTTTTCTTATTTTTCCTGCCCTCTTCATCCACTGATTGTTTCTATGGCTTTCAATTAGAGTGCAAAGTCAACAGCTCCACTCATCTAAAACAATCATTTTGCTGAAGAGCAGCATTATTGAAGGGACGGCGAGCGCTCAAGACCTCTCAAACACAGACACAGCACACGCAAAGACAGCATCCTCCTGCATCAGCTCAGCAGTCCCACCACACATGATATTTACAGACGCTCTCCTGAAGTGGAAATACACTCTTTTCATAAGAAAATTGTTCCCGGTGCGTTCATACTCCAAAAGAGTAAGAGAAACTCGAGTATCTTCCTCTCTTATGAATCTGTTTTACGTATTTATTTTCTCACTAACGACAGCATAACGCTAAACTACCAAGACAACTAATGACAGGGAACTGTTCTTTCTTACTTGGCCAAAAGGCGTTGTCATCTCTGCTCAGTAACTTTTTCTTGAGGTGCCCGGGCAGCTTGACGTGAGCGTTTCCCATTTTGCTGGAATACAGTGGGATAAGTTCCTCCTCCTCCTCCTCATCGTTGCAGCTGGGCTGCCACTTGCTCCTGCCGAGGCACCCGACCATCGGGTCGGCAGGCAGGCAGTGCACATAGGCGATCATTGTGAGATGCTGCTCCCAAGGATGTCCCCGCTGTCCCCAGTGGCTACTGTGGAGCAGAAGGGAGTGGCCTGCTCATAACCCTTGAACGGACACATTCAAAAGGCTGCGAAGGAAAATATTTTCTCCTCTGCACTTCAGCAAGCTAAGCTATTCGGTTATGCTGGGAGCTGCTTTGAATAGGATTCTGTCAACCCTTAAAAAAGGAGGAAAACAACAACAACAAAAAAATCAAACTCCTGATTACGCAGGTCCCTGCAGCTGCAGGATGCCCTGCCCCTGACCTGCCACCAGCCCCCAGCTCACAGCCGTGAGCGGGGAAACAGGGGCTGCAGGGAGCTGGGAAGCCCAGGCACCTGCCACACGTTCCAGACTTCTCCCTTCCTGCTTCCACTCCAGTCAGCTGCTGGTCTTAAGCCTTATCCCCGATTATTCACCACCCTCTGAACAACAGGTACTACGGCCATATGCAGGTGGCCGTACCCGAGAAGCTTATTTAAGGCTAACACTGTAATTGCTGTGGCGGCTTGAGAACCGTAACTCGGAAGGAATCTGCCAAGAACAAGAACATTTACCTTGTTCTAGAACGCAAAAGCAGGGAAAAAAACAGAGTAAGGAAAAAATAGCAGTTTCACTGTTTCAGTACTTGGATTTTAGTACGAAAACTCCCTTTCAAAGTCAGAATCGTAATGACTGTCACCAAAAGAAGGTGGTACCTTCCAGGTTAGACTACAACTGGATTGATGCTGAAGCAAAGCACGAGCAGTATCAGTCTGCACTCAGTACTACATAGATACATAAATCCTCACAATGCCTCTAGAGAGTAGGTATTATTCCTATTTAAAGATGAAGACAGTCTCAAAGGGATTTAGTAACCTGCCCACAGAGTGGAAAAGCCAGGATTAGA
The DNA here is from genome assembly GCA_013398125.1 of Aegotheles bennettii. Taxonomy (NCBI): domain Eukaryota; kingdom Metazoa; phylum Chordata; class Aves; order Caprimulgiformes; family Aegothelidae; genus Aegotheles; species Aegotheles bennettii. The sequence continues at coordinate 15,618 of VZRW01001206.1, read as the reverse complement.
GTTGAGGTATTCTCACAGTTCTTTAGCCTCCTCTGCAAGCCATTAGTTTGTGGCACCTCTTCCAACCACTGCACTGCTGAGCAAGTTTCCATGCTGGCAACTGCACCAACCCTAATCTCGCATCTCCTTTACTGTTTTTCTCCAGGATCCAGGAAGCCTGCCCTTCCTGGGCTTTTGAATTGGCTGCAATAGCACAGTCAGATTGGGACAGCAAGAAAAACAGCACATAAAGAGACATGCACCGTGCATAAACTGCTGTCTGCAGCAACTTCTTAAAGTTTGCTTTTTATTTGATATTGTTCAAAAGATTATATGGGACAGTATTTGTTTTTTAAAATGGGAAAATATCAAAACCTTAAGTAAAGTACAACAAAGACCAATTCTTAGTCTGCCTCCTAAACTCTTCTTTACAGATGCTCTGGTCACAGCCCACATCATTCATGGACATGGCTGCTCTATATATAGGGGCACAACAGTGCCAGGTAACTACTTATGCATTTTAAAAAGGCTTTATCTGCTGTTTGGTTGATATCTACAATAAACTTTTGAACAGAAAAAAATCACCTTCTAACAAACAAAAAAAATACCAGATTAGATGCACGTTTCCTTTCTTCCTGAGGCACATGTGCATCTCCTGCTCCTGCACTGGGTGCATACACCCACTGCCCACAGGCACTGCACCAGTGTGGCACCAGCATTCAAACACACAAAACACAGAGCACCGCATAGCACAAACTGGCTGCAACGATGACTCAACAGTGCTGGCAACATGCAGAAAGTTAGCAAGAAACTGGCTTGTTTGGTATTTGTGGGTTTTTTGTTTAACATCCTGCTACTTGGCATAGCAAGCCGAGCAAATAATTTTCACTCTATAGTGTTTTATCCACACCTTGCATGGTCAGATCTCAGCAAACCTGCAAATCGACAAAGACAGGTTTTATAATGAAACGTGTCAAGTAACTTTGATAAATAGGGATGAAACAAGCAATTTAATATTTTTTAACAACAATTTCAAGTATTTGCAATACTACCGATGGAATGGGGAAAATATGCCAGCAGCATGGGAGACAGCTGTGGGCACCACTGGCTCGCCTGTGCATACAGCAGAAACTCCCTAGCATAAACTGAATGCTGGCAAGCAGGCATTTGAGGCAAATACAAGTTTACAAAGCCAAGTACATTTCCTCAGCAGATTATGAGAAAGACAAACTGACTAACACTAGCCGAGTTCCACTCACTCATCAACCATGCCGATATTCGTGCATCTGCCTGAATAAATGAGTGTCTAGACAGTTCTCCTGGGTGGGATGAAGCTCCAAGAGTGCTGTTAGTGAACCAGCTCATAAGGAGGCTCCATTAATGCCTCCCTAATGGGACAGTACATCTGTAACCCACTTGTCTTGCCACTGTGCCTGCTGTCTCACTCTTTTGATTCCCTGTGATTATCAGAATCTCAGGAAGAGTCACTCTCATAGATGTGATGCACAAGACTTCTAAGCATCAACAGGCTACTGATAAAAGAGTGCACTGGGGCTTGTATTTATTTCTCCTGTAGACAGGAACGGTATCTTTTATTAGACAAGAATACAGTTGGATTTATTTAATGCTTTTTAATGTCTCAAAATCATGCTATAAAATAATATTTCAAAAGTATATCAGCTGATGTTTGCATGCAGTCTTTGTATTTCTGTGCAGTCACGTTACTTGACATAGAAGCTGAGTGTAGATCCACACATCAAACCAGTATTATTAGTGCAAACACAGGAGCTAGAGGACAGGGGACACAGACAAAATTCAGTATTCAGCAGACTCAGGTGTTCCCATGACATTTACCATGCACTTCTCTGGACTACAGACATACTCAATTAGCCACGTTTCCAATGCATGCTCACGAAGTAAGGCTGATGCACAATAATGGGATCATGACTGAAATCCAGTTTAACAAGTCTATTTACCATGTGGTAGGCATTCATGTCCCACAAATTTTTTACTTGAAGAATAAATCTGTTCTTCTCTGAAGCCTGGAGGACCTTGGTAACACATATGATAAAAGATTTCGTGATACTTATGGTCTCAGCTCTTAGCAAATGCAAAACCATGAAGAGATAGGAAGAGTCTGTACCATCTCATGTGAGGAAAGACAATGTGTAAATTGCCTCTTCCTCTCCTAGTCTCCTCCCAAAAATCCTATAAAAATAAATTATTTTGTGTTGTGTCTATATGGAGCAATAATCTAAGTTTTACAAAGTCAAAATTTCACTCAAAATTCTACCTCAAAACTTCTGATTAAACTTCACTTATTCTACTGCACCTATAGTGCTGTTTTATTTTTTCAAATACACAGAAGTAAGGCTGTTCATTTTTTGCAACCTTGGGCTATCACCTATATAAAGATTTCCCAGAAATAACATTTTATCTCCTTTATTATTCTTTTTCATGCCTTTTAAAAACTGAACTATTCATAATGCAAGTAGGAATGTTCTGAGCTGCCTGTTAAACATGCATATTCATCTTTATCAGCATACTTCATTTTTGCTAAATCACCCCTTTACAGTCAGGGTTTACTAGAGAGAGCTTGAATAATTAGGGGCAAAATTGATTACTTTATACTGGAAACAATATTTGGTCTAAAGAAAAAAGATCATTAAGAGTTTGACAGACTCCCAAAGCTGTGACTAGCTCGGGGATAACAAGAAACAAAATTAAAAAAAAACAACAAAAAACAACCAAAGGAAGCATCAGTCCTTTTATAAGATAAGCATATATGCTCCTGAGCTCTGAGAATAGCAATGATGCCGAAGACATATTACACAAAGGAGTTTGAAAAGCATATAGGATATACCTAATGGGAACTCGGGGGATTTGGAATGGCAAAGTATGGTCATGTCAGTCCTACTCTGGTATTAAGATAACATTTATAAATACACTACATAAGAAATTGTACCATCACTTTTTATGTACAATTTGTAGATCCTCTGGATAGAAGGAAAACAGTAACATCCAAAATGTAGTGAAATAACAGCACTTTTACAAACACCATTAACAACAAAACCATCGAAATAATTTCCAATGCAAGCCCAACAGCCACATTGAAAATTAAAGTGAGGTTGTAGAAATCCACAGGGATAAACTTTGTCCTAATTAGACAGCGATTCTATTTTTAGCAGTGATGGGCTGATGTACTCTGGGCTTTCTGGCTGATAAGCTGGATGTTTTAAATTGTACTTAAGCAGTTATTTTTAAAACAAACAAGAAAAAAAATATTTATACATTAAATGTATTTCATCGGAGCCTTAGAGCATTAACTAAGCCTTCAAACAGTACTCTCGGAGAGAAAGTATCCTCACTTTGCAGATGGATGACTTGCAACACAGCAAGAAGGAGGACATGGCTGTCGCGGCGGCGAACCCCAGCATCCTCAGGAGCTGGCAATGGCCAGGTGGGACATGGGATGTCCTGTTCTCCTGGCCTGTGTGTGTGCCTTCCCTCCTTCCCGGGCATTAATTCAGTGTGTCTGAAGTATTAACTCATGTTCCTTAAACACACATGCAGCAGACAAAAGCTAAAGAATTGAAAAACAAAAGGAGAAAGCCAACAACCTATCGTAATTTGCTTTTTAACCGAACAGGAATCTCTCAAACAGGAACTGAACAGGAGGTATCAGCTTTACAGTGTTTAAAGCGAGCCCAACACTTGGTGAGCTCATACAATACCAACCAACATCAGGGCACAGGGGAGATGAAAGGGACCTGGGCAGAGCGGCGGGCACTGCTGCCAGGATGCACACCAAGCCTCACCATGCTCCAAAAGGCTCTCTCCACATGGTCATCTTCACATTCTCCAGCATTAGCTCTATTCCCTACTACTTTCATGGACTTATTTTTATCATATGCTTGCAACCACACAACACCTATCAAGTTTTCAACTTTTTTCTTTGAAGGACACAAGTAATAAGGCATGTATGGCTTAAAGAGTTCAGCTGGCATGACAGCTAAAAGCAGTCCCAGCAATCAAATACGCTTTGTAAAAAGTGACAGAAAGTGTTGCTGGCAGTTGGGTGCCTAACAAACTGGATGCAAACCCCTGAATGCTGGGACATTTGGCTAATGTAACTCCTTGTACCTGAACAGCCAGTCCTAGGTTCAAAGCGTCACCCTTAGGCAAACCTCAGCCCTGTGCAGGGACACCACATCTGCAAACCATTTGATACAGCAGGCACACATGAAACACAACAGAAAACAACGACAGCAACAAAAATAAAAACAAACTGAAAGGATCATGAGGGGTCAATGCCTTGGTGGGAAACAAAAAAAAAATCTTTACAAACTAAGTTTCTCGCTCTCTGGCACTCTCCAGCAACTACAGCCCTATTAGCAAAACAGCTCCTCTGGTTTTATATTCCCTGTAAGCTCAGAATTAACACCCTTCCCATTAAAACCATATGGAGATTGCTGCACATGCTCTTGGTATCTTTGCTTCCATCAACATCCTTTTTCTGTCACTTCTTATACAAATCTTTCGTGCTGACAGTGGGGTAGAGTCTTCTCTTTCTATCTGGAACAGCCTCTCCGTATCTCCTCACCGCATCAACTCTGAACACACCCATTACCCTCTCTTTTATGTCTTAATTTAATTTTTCCTTTGCTGTTATGTAATAGCTCTCTGTAATTATTTTTAATCCAGTAAGTATTTTGATGTACAGCACATATGTAAGACACTAGAGAAGAAAAACACACTTTGCATTACATTATTGGCAGTCCCTGGGCACTTCGAAAAATACAGTTCTGTGTTCTAATTATTCATCTTTACTTTCAATTAGGAAGCCTTCTTAAGAGCAACAAGCAATGTCATATGTTTGATATTAACTCTTGATCACTGCTCTGCAGTACTTAAACAAGAAAGCAAATAAAGCCAGCTGTACAAGCAGCAGGTAACTCAGAAAAGCCCTTTTACGCCTTTCTGGTTTAGCTCTGTTATACAGAAAGAATGGTATTTTGGTTGGTGGATTCTGTGAACCAGACAACCTTTGGGAAGGGGGTGACGTACACTTGGGACAGAAGACAGAGCCATTAGCGAGACAGAAGCAATTAGGTATTACTGCTGGGGGCTGAAACAGAAGCTATTCTTGCTGCCCTACTCCAGGGGTTGGGTGCCACGTATCTGCTGATCCTTCTGACAACACAGAGCCAAAGATGATGCCGCCAGAAGCCGGGGGAGAAGGCGGTTTCCAGTCTGGGGCCACACTGGATGGCTGTGCCGGTAACACTGGTGCACCCACGCACTCTGCGAGTATACATCTCTACTAGCTTATTTTACAACTCATATTAAATAGCAATTCAGATGGAGTTGAGCAGGTCTGCTCATTAAACTCATTACCATGGTAACAGGAAGAGAAAGAAGTCGTCTCCCCATTCCTATTTTTTCTTACAATGCCTCTAATGGGTTTAAAAGCCTGAAGAGGGAAGCACCTTTCCCATACAGAGCTGCAACCTCCCTGTCACCCAAGCAGCTCACTGGAGTTCACTCGCAGTGGGATTTTCACTACAAAAACCAAAGCAACTTAACTCTACTTGACAAAAGTCCCAGTGAAAAAGCAGCCTTCAGTCAGAAGGCTACAGCATCCTCACCCGACTCCTTCTGGAGGCTGCCTTCTGCTCAGGTACACCACGATCACTGCCAAAAACGCAGTGCCACCTCCTGGAGACGCACGTCCCCGGGAAGGCCTGCTTCAGCCAGGTGCCAAATGGAGAGCCAGCAGGGCTTTCAAAATTATAATGACAAAAACTATCAAAAGAATTCAAATTCATACCAAGAATGTTCACTATTTTCAGTGTGTATTTCTAAAAACGTTTTGTTTTTACATGGTCAGAGTCCTTCAATGAGTGCCCTATCAAGAACTGCTTTTAAGCCCCACGTAGGAAAGAAAAAAAAGCAAAACTCAGTTTCACTAACAGGGCACTGATCAGTGTATATTGAAGTAACTCTGAGATGTTAAAAGATGAGCTGATCTGTTGCTCATCCATTTCAGACAGAAACCGCTAGGCAATACCCACCTCCGCGAGGTCAAAACTTCCCACTCTCTAGGGCACAACACTCAACATCAAAGAACATCAGTCAGCTTCTGCCAGGCAGAGGCATTCGTTCACTCTTTTTCAGACCACAGAGCAGCTAACACGTTACATACAAATACATTCAATATCATGCAATGGTATTAAAACAGCAATGAAGGAGCAAGAACTGCAAACCTAATTGTCATAAAAATAAGCAATTCAATGGTTGTGGTTTTCACTTTGCAGCCTGAAAGGTCCTTCCTGCACATCAGCACACATTTCAGCCACACACGAGTTCAAATCAGGGATGCTCCTTTTGGCACAACCCTGGCCACCTCCATACCCCATGTCACCAGTTTCCATTGGAGGTACAAGGACCTCACAAATACTCTATGCTACAGATCCCTCTTGCTTCTGTAATGCTACTTGCCAGTGTAGACATAGCTCCTCATAATAATTGCTGTGTGCTTAAGTAGTTTTATTATTTTTAAATGCACGACCAATGAAAAAAGTAACCTTGTCACGTACTTCTGTCAACAGCCTAAGGAAAGGTTCTACCTCAGCAAAGAGAAATACGTTGAAAGAATGAAAATAATACTTATTATCAAATATCATCACATTAACCTGGAACAATTCAGTACAGAATTTTTAATCTGAAGCGTCACATTTACACAAAAATCATATTGATGCAAGAGAAGCACTAGCTTCTTAGGAATTATGGCTAAACGCAGGCTCACCTCCTTTCAGCAGGTCGCATACAGGCTTTTTAAAAACGTAAACTCTCAGATGTACAGATCACAGCAGAGGAATGCATCAAATCCCATGAGAAAGAATAATGGCAAAAATATGCACCCACTGCCATGGAAAAGATTAAGCTAATGAGGAGCCGTACAAAGTAGCAGTATTTCAATCCAAAACAAAGTCACACCCTAGGAAGAATGTTCCCACTATCTGCTGCTTTCCAGCATGGTTTTCACGGGGAAGGGCACCTACCCACAGGGTGCTGCACAAATGACGGCTCCTGGTTGCCAGCAACTACAAAAACCTCACTGTGATCTTGGATTCATCCGAGGTATGAAACTGGGACAACAAAAAGCAAACCTGACTGACTAAAGAAGGGTGCATTCGTGCATTTAGATGGTGGAATGCTTTTCTCCTATTCATTTAACAAAAACCTCCCTGCAAATAAAGCCTTCAGGCGAGAGCGTCCAACTGGTTGACCTTAATAATGAAGGGAGGAAAAACCTGGGTCTTCCTCATTATTTAAGCATCATCCTTTTTTGTCCCACAGAAGCATGTTGAAGATGCAATTGTTTTAAGGCTAGAAGTTGCACAAAGTAATCCAAGACTCTGTGACTGAGGTGTAGACAAAGAGCACATGGCCCTCCTAAAAAGCAGGATCTGCCATTGCTGAAGATGCCTTTGCTTCAGCGCCACAAGTATTAGTCCTTGTATTCACTGTGGGATATGTCTGAAATTCCCATTTTATCTTCCTATTTCAGCAACTGTTGATGGGTTTAAATTAAAATGGGGATGGATTAAGAATCGGAAATGGAAAGGGGCTGGGACGCTGTGCTGCAAATAGCAGATTTCCAACACGTCTCTGGATTAGGAGGATTCGTGGGCCAAGAAACAGCCTACAGTGAGACACAGGTGTACCTCACTACGTATGTAACCACATTCGTCACAGGAAAGGAGCAAGAGAAAACTGAAGGGTGTCAGCGAGGCCTGAAGCCTCTGTGACAGCAGGAAATGTTTAAGATGGAACTTCTAAGGAGCATGCCCAGCATTAGAAGAGGAGAGAAAAAGCCCATTGGTCCTGACCAGACTGAGTTTGTAGGGAGATTTCCACCTCTGCAGTACCTGTTGCTCAGTCTGAAGGGAAGGATGGCGTGAGCAGGGCAGACCTGTGAGCCAGTTTGATGCCGTGAGGACCTGCAGCACATCCTGCTCCTCATCCTGCATTTCCCCAAGGCTGGCCTCCAGTGAAGCAGAACAGAGTAAAGAGAAACTTCAGAAGCTGCAATCACATATTTAAAGGGATAATTCTTTATGGTCTTCACAGGAGGACCAACAGAAGCACTTAAACATGGATGACTACAACACAGGCACTGCACAAATGCAATCCCCCCATTCCCCAGCTTCCTCATTGCCCAATGGCCCTCTGTCACGAACTTCCCTTACCAGCTACAGAAATTCTGCTTTAAACTCCCCCCAAACTTATCAAGAACCATCTTAAAAACACTTCTTTGTCCACATTATCCTGTTTGGAAGTCTGTTTCACAACTTCCCGCGCCTCAGACAGTTTGGGATCTTTTAATGTCTGACTTCAATTAATTCAGAACGCACTCATAACCATTCATCTGGTGCCAACACCCTCCTTAGACTTCAACAGGTTTCCTCCCTCCTTGTGGTATTTACCTCCCAAGCTACCAGCTAGACTAAATAAGCCATGCTTTGTAATCCCTCAGCATATGACCAGCAATTGAGTTTAAAATATTTTGAAGTCTGAAGGTCCAGAGAGCTTCAAATGCCAGAAAACATTTTCTGGATTTTTTTTTTAACTATAGCTAGAAAAAAGTGGAATGCTCTAGAGCACTGTAAATCAGACAACACTGGGATAGTATTAAAAAAAGATGCCTGGGGTAATTATAGGCTGTTTTGCCAGCCATTAACCACAAGCAAGATCACAGCTGTGACAGGACTCTGAACAAAAGAATTAATAAAATTTCCATCGCTTAATACCAGGCAATGAATGTGCTTTCACAGGGAACGGGTCTCCCACTTGACAAAGGTTTGTGGCATTTCCCCAGAAGTAACAGTGGCCTTCTGCACAAATACTGTTGGAGGGGGAAAAAAGCCAACATAGAAGAGTGACAAGTGTAGACAGTACAAATCTAGTAACGCAATACTTTAACAATGCGAAACCATTACTACACTTAAACCACTGAAAAATGTATGAAGATATTTATAGGTTCCAAGTATGTGTATGCTGTTTCAAAGAGCATTTTGACATGAAATTCTTTCAATGCTTATGAATCCAATCAGCTGTGCATGCTACATTTTACATGTTTTAATATTTTCCAGTCTGCACATTTTTACTGTTTAATTTTAAGTGTTGTCTTCTTGCTGCAATTTGACAGAAATCCACTGCCCTCTTCCTCACTGCAAGGCAACAAAGCTGGTGAAGGACCTGGAGCACAGGTCTTATGAGGAGTGGCAGAGGGAGCTGGGGTTTAGTCTGGAGGAGGGTGAGGGGAGACCTTATCGCTCTCCACAACTGCCTGAAAGGAGGATGCAGCGAGAGGGTGGCTGGTCTCTTTCCCAAGTGACAAGCGACAGGACAAGAGGGAATGGCCTCAAGTTGCATCAGGGGAAGTTCAGTCTGGATATTAGAAAAAGCCTTTTTACAGAGTGGGTGGTGAAGCATTGGAACAGGCTGCGCAGGGAAGTGGTGGAGTCACCATCCCTGGAGGTGTTCAAAAAACGTTGGGATGTGGCCCTTGAGGACACGGTTTAGTGGTGGACTTGGCAGTCCTGGGTTGATGACTGGACTCAATGACCTTGAAGATCTTTTCCAAACAGAGTCATTCTATAATTGTCTGCTACTGCTTTGCACAGCAATCACCATCTGCATTGTATTTGCAGCCCTACAGATAATGGAAGGGGTTAACAGGTATTATTTAAAAGCAAACATCAGCAGGTCAAGGAAAACAGCAGATGATTTTTCTACCTATGATTCATTTACCAACAGGTCCTCTTCAGGACTGCAGTGCTGTGTGAATTATGCAAACGGCTCCTGTTGCAGCCTGCAGTAAAGAACTAGATGTGGAGCAGAGCGTGCACTAAATGCTCATGTGGAAGTGAAAACAGAGTCTAAGGAAAAGCTGTGTGTTAGTTATACCATTGTGACAGCAGATGAGCTAGTTTTTATAGAACCTTCAAGACTGAACACCAACTGAGTAAATTAATGGACTGCAAGCATCAAGTATTTTTGTCTGTGTATTTATATGGCACCGTGTTTGAAAAGCACAAACTGAATTCAAGTAATGAAAGGTCGGCACACACAGAATCACAGAACCACAGAATGTTTTGGTTTGGAAGGGACCTTAAAGACCATCCAGTTCCAAACCCCCTGCCATGGGCAGGGACACCTCCCATTAGACCAGGTTGCTCAAAGCCCCATCCAACCTGGCCTTGAACACTGCCAGGGAGGGGGCAGCCACAGCTTCTCTGGGCAACCTGTGCCAGGGTCTCACCACCCTCACAGGAAAGAATTTCTTCCTAAAGTCTAACTTAAATCTACCCCCCTCCAGCTTAAGGCCATTTTACTCCTTGTCCTATCACTCCATGCCCTTGTAAAAAGTCCCTCTCCAGCTCTTCTGTAGGCCCCTTCAGGTACTGGAAGGCTGCTATGATGTCTCTCTAGAGCCTTCTCTTCTCCAGGCTGAACAACTCTAACTCTCTCAGCCTGTCTTCATAGGAGAGCTGCTCCAGCCCTCTCATCATCTTTGCAGCTCTCCTCTGGACTTGCTCCAACAGCTTCATGTCCTTCTTATGTTTGGGACTCCAGAACTGGACACAGTAAGAAGTCTATCCTGACCTTCACATTTCCAATCATGAGCTAAAGATTTACTGAAGGAGAGGTTCAATATGAACTGACTTCACAGCTGCATCTATATGACTTGCCTTGTCACCATACCATACCACTGTAGGGCAACAACCCCATGTGCCCTGGGAAAGACTGGTGTACCTGCTGGAAGAGATTATCTAATGTCCAATTATGTTCACTCTGCTTCACACACTGCCACTGGCCTTCTTAAATATTTAACGGAAAAAAATAGGCGCCCACACCCTGTCCTATGACCAATAAAAAGCAAAACAAAACCACAGCAAACAATAGGCATTCATTCTGCAGGTTCTGTACCCTTGCCATTTGGTGGTCTCCTCAGAGGCAGTCAAATGAAACAGTTCCAAGAAGTGGAACAACATGCTTACACAATGTGGTGAACAAATGTATTTACGGGCAATCTCTGAGTCGCAGAAACAAGAGCTGGGGCACTTCACTCTCCCCCGATGGGTCGGTGTGGCAGAAGTACTCTCTGAGGTTTCCATGTGCCCCCTCTGCTGCAAACAGAGCCAAGAAACAAGCGGGGTAGGCAGCATGGGCACAGCCACAGCTCAGCCACCTAGGCACTTAGCTGCCTTTGGAAATTCACTTTACTTTTATACATGCTGCCCCCTTCCCATGTATTCAGATTGTAAATTCATGCAAGCAGAAACAGCATTTTACTTGGCGCTCAAGTACATCACCACGTAACAGGACTGTAGCTGTAGGTGGAGCAGCTGAATGATGCTTAAGAGAAAAAAAGTAGACCTACATGGAGATCTTTAATATTTCCAAGTACCTGGTTGATTCAGCAAGAATGTTATTATCCAGAGCTATAACGTTCCTCTCGTCATGTTCAACTTCATTCCATACTTCTAGGAACGGTTAGGAGTGATTCCCGTTCACTGCCACCTGACAGAGAAAGACTGGTCCAGGGCCAGATGCTGTTAGCCATGCTCAGCCACAGACATCTCTCTCCCCACTGCTGTACCTCTCCTTCTTTCAGCAGGAGATAATGAAGTTGTAATTAAACCAACAAAAACTTCGAACTCAAAGCAGTCTTCCACACTAAAATCTCTTTAGTAACTAAGTTGAAACCAGTTTTTTTCCACAGCATGTGAATACACCATGTTTGACAGGGCGCTCCGTGGCTCTCCTGGCACATCAGGGATTCACACAGGTGTAACTGTGAACACTTCCATTCCGCCGACAGAGAGCAAGCAGCAGACCCCGACTGCATTCAAGATGAGCAAGGCAGACATTCAACTGAGTGGGGGTAGGAAAATCAGTGGCAAAAAAAAAAAAAGAAAAAAAAAAGAGACTGGAAAAAGCAGAGCAGAAAGAGCAGCTCTGTAAGATATAGCAGAAATGAAGAAAAATAGCAGAGCTCTTCTTTCAGAAGCAGAATTTTTTTAACTCCAAGTCACATGCTTGATACTTGATTCTCATTTGCTTGTATTAATTCTGCATTTGTTCAAACTGCTTTTATATTTCAAAGAATTGCAGATAAGAAATGCTCTCAAAGTTACTTAACTATTAAAATAATGCATATGATGAAAAAACACAACTACAGAAAGAATGGGTCTGACTCACAAGTCCCATTGTGATTACATACAGCTCTGAGACAAAAAAAATGAAGTCGGGGGAACAAATGCACCACAATCGGTCTTGGGCTTAAACCAAACTCATTAAATTCTGTCAGGAATCTGCACTTCAACAGATTCCTTCATTTATTTTACTACACGTCCTCTCCCTCATTTTGGCCTGCTGCTATACACACGAGAAGCAAAACTTTAAACAGAAAGGGGAAAAAAAAAGAAGCAAGCAACTTGCACAAATTTTTGCTTGCCTAGTTCGACTTGGAAAATACATTTGTTTAAAGACATCACAGAAAATCTGTTTCTGATTTCAAACATTGGATATTTTATGAGAACATTGCCAGGAAAGGAATCCAAGGAATGTCCTTACACACACAGAACACACGAGACAACTGGTGAGCAGCCCTGTGATCTTTTACAAAAAGTAAATAAAAAAACTCTGCATTTCTAGCATGGAACCCCTCTCCAGGGAGCAAGCAGCACATGCCTGGGATTTTTCACGGATAGCTTCTATCATAACTTCTCGCTATTATTAGTATGAAATACTTCCCTCTCAAATCCACAGCTGTAAGACAAGCAAGGATGGAAAATACTCCCCAAGTGCAGGCAAGCAGTAAGCGCACATGCTTGCTTCACAGCGTGTCTTGGAACTATTCTCCTTCCACAAAAGCCAGGAAGGAAAGACAAACTCTAGGCAAATACTACAGAAACATGAGCTCACTTTTCAGAACATGCCAATGAACTGGTGCATGACCCTTCTAGGAATTAATTATTTTATAAGAAAATTTATTTAAACCTTCCACTTGGACCTCTCAAGTCCAAAAGATCAGTAACAAACACGCAGCATCAAGCATGCGGCATCAAGCAGACGGCATCACCTCTGCTGCAGATGCCCAATTTTAATCAAACACCAACACAACTTGTGTTTCACACGATGGGGGCCACATCAAGGGCCATGTCAACGAACCAAGGGTCACCTGGCACTGGAGAGCTCAGTCAGCCTGTAAGCAGGAGATGACAAGTTGGTCACCATGCAGGGGCCGAGGCACCCAACTCCAACCGCCTCTACTCAAGTGTCTTAAGAGGCAGCTGGGAAGGGCACAGCAACAAAAGGCTGACAGTACAGACTATCATATGACAAACAGAAACAGCAACCTGAAAAAAGGAAAAATTGGAGGCAGCAAGGCCCCTAGTGCTCATGGGAACCGAGTTTTAGAGTAGTGATTTCATCACCAACCCAACCCACACCCAGCACATCCACACCCACCAAACACACCCACTCAGTCCCTAAGCAAACCTGGGATTAATTCGTCTGATCAAGACTGCTCACCGCATCAGACGGAGAAAACACTGTGGGAACTGGCGGCCAAGGCAGCACCTCCACCACTACACCACTCCTTCCCGAGGCTTCTGAGCCCACACAAACCAGCATCTGAAAGGCAAGCGTCCTGTGCGGTTCAAAGATGAACAAATCCTAGCTTCCCTCCTTCACATGCAAAGGTTGAAAAAAAATTAATCAATGATAATGCCTCGAGGGATTATTTCAGGATCGTGATTTTCAATGCATAATAATGTAATACGTGGTGACTGCTGCTCCTCAAAGTAGGGAGAAATCTACTACAAACTGGTAATAAAATGGTGCAAAGCACGGTGACTTAGAGAAAAGAGCATGTGAGTGCATGCAAACAGGAAATACAACCGTCAAAATATATTGCTACGCAACAAGTCTATCCTCTGCTTTGAAGCATAGCCCTAAGAGGGACTTCTATGTATTGTAACTAACAACTTCTCTTATTCAGAAATAAAGTCTGAAAACTTTGAAAACACTTTTTTCCATACACTGAACTTAAGATTCATTAAAAAGCAAGTGTAATTCAATTTTGTTATGCTACACAAAAAAAAATTTGCTTTTGTACAAACTCACAGCACACAAGACATCTCTGAAAACTTCACTCCTTGCTTCATTTTCAGTCAGGTGCTCTAGGTCATAGAAGCCTCAGTCTTTTTAGGTGCCTGGTTACCCACCTTTTTAATGCTTTTGAAAAAAAGTTCCATCTTTCACTGTTTCTAAATTCCAGTAATCTGTTGAAGTGTCACATAATGAAAACATCTTGCGCAGTTAAAAAATGTACATATTGCAAGTTTTTTGACCTTGTACACCCCAACAATTTCATTTCAGATTAACTCATTAAAGGTTTTCTCTAGAAACACTGATTCACAACTCCAAGCTGTGCAGGAAAGGAACATTTCCCTGCTTTTATTGTTGGCAACTGTACCGAGATCCAGTTGGCAACTGTACAAAGACCCTTAGCGGGGACTTTACACAAATGAAAGTCGTTAGTAGAGTAAAACCAATCAACATTTTGAAGTGATGTAGAGAGAAGAGTGAAATATTCCGAGCAAGTATTGATAAGCACTCGAGTATTTAACTCAATTGCTGTTCTTTCTCAGGCAAAGTATCTTTCGTGCAATTCCGAACCCATTCCTTGGGACAGCTCTTCGGTGTCAGCTCCCAACAACTGCACTTCAGTAAGAAGAGAAGAACAGCAGTAATATCAATTTTTAATACAAACAGAAATACGGACGTTGAACAAAGATACCAAGCTTTTCCTAGCCGTGGTTTTCAGAACCACGCTCTTAGGAAGCCCAGTTAAAAAGATGAAATACAAATCTCTTTGGATGCAGGGACTCTTACTGTCCCTATGACCCTGCGCCATCTCCAAGTGAGATGAAGCATCACCCGGAGGTGCAGCAGGAGTTCCTGTGGGGCATCTGTGGCCCCGCAGCACCACCAGTCCCTGCTCTTCCCCAGCCACAGGCAAACCGGAATGAGGGCGAGCGAGCTCCTGGTGCAGCAGCCCCAGGGAAGATGCCCCACACAGCAAAGCCACCGCAGAGGTCCGGGCGATGCCAGGCAGCCCCTGCGAGCCCGGCCTTTGTCTGGGCACCTTCCCACGGCAACAAAAGGCACAACACATTCAAACACTCCCTCAGCAACGTGTGAGCGGAGCTCTTCTCTCAAGCGTTATATCTCAAGCCTGAAATCCTGCTACACACACACAGGCACAGGCACAGACACAGGCGCACAGACGCACACACACACAGAGACACAGACACAGGCGCACAGGCACACACACACACACAGAGGCACACACCCACAGAGGCACACACACACAGAGGCACACAGACACACACACAGGCACACACACACACAGACACAGGCGCACAGACACAGACGCCCCGGGACGAGAAGGCGGCCGGCCCTCACCTCTCAGGCAGAACATCCTGCGGCCGGGCCCTGCCTCCGCAGCTCGGCTCCCGCACCAGCTGCCCCCCGGCCCGGCCCATCCCGGCGGGAGGG
>VZRW01001204.1:765722-797143 GCA_013398125.1 Aegotheles bennettii | reverse complement strand
TCTGTGCCCCCCGGTGTGTCCTGTGCCCAGCCTGCCCACACCCGGGGTGTCCCTGTGCCCGTGCACCCCCGGGGCTCTGTGCCTCTGTCCCCCCCGGGGTGTCCTGTGCCCAACCCCGCGGTGTCCCTGTGCCCGTGCACCCCCGGGGCTCTGTGCCTCTGTCCCCCCCGGGGTGTCCTGTGCCCAACCCCGCGGTGTCCCTGTGCCCGTGCACCTCCGGTGTCCTGAGCCCCCGTACCCACCCCCGGGGTGTCCCTGTGCCCGTGCACTCCCTTGGCACTGTGCCTCTGTGCCCCCTGGCGTGTCCTGTGCCCAACCCCCGAGGTGTCCCCGTGCACCCCCGGTGTCCTGTGCCCCTGTAGCCCTCGGGGGTGTCCTGTGCCTGTGTGCCCCTTCCGGGGGTGTCTCTATCCCCATGAACCTCCCATGTCCTGTGCCCATATGCCCACGGGTGTCCTGTGTCCCTATACCCTCCAGTTGTCCCAGTGTTCATGGACCCCTGGGATGTCCCTGTCCTTGCGATCCCCCCCTCCCCGGACTCTCCCTGCTCACAGAGCCCACCAGCAGCAGGCTCGTTCCTTGGCACCTCCCAGACCTTCTCCAGAAGGTCCTGCTTCTGCTGGCTTTTCCCCATGCGCCCCACGAGCACCAGGGAGTTCCTGGTGCTCCCCAGCCCACCATGGTGGACGCTGTGCTGGTGCCCCATGCCATGCTGACCAGCGTTCAAACCAACCACACTTGCTCTGGGCTTTAACGTTTGAATTAAAACCAAAATAAACCCCACGGTGAGCCAGAGCCCGGCTTAGCACAGGGCCCCCCTCCTCCTCTCCACTGCAGGGCGGGGGAGCTGGCCTTAGAAAATTAAGTAAATACCAATGGAGGAGTTGAAAAATAGGTTACCTTGTAATTGAAATTTTTTTTGCCTGCAGCTAAAGAAAAATTAGCCTTCCTGCTATCTTGTGCAGCCTGTGTGTTTGAGAACTTACCGGGGTGTGTAATAGCTGAAAGGGTGGCGTGACAGCTCCTTGGCCCAGCCTTCGCAACTGCCTCACTCCTCTGCTCCCGCTTCTTTTTTTTCCCTTTTCCCTGCCTTCAAACTCCAGGCGCTGCCAGGGATATCTACAGCTTTGACAGCTCGGAGGAGCCAAGAACAGGACTCCTGGCAGAGCGATGTGGCCCCAATCCTGCTCCAGGAGCTGGGGGAGAGCCTCCCTTTGGGGGAGACCCCAGCTCACAGGGTGCTGTCACCCCATCCCATCACTCCATCCCATCACTCCATCCCATCACCCCATCCCATCACCTCATCATGTGGCTCCATCCCATCACTTTGTCTCATCGCCTCATCCCATCACTCCACTCCATCACTCCATCCCATCACTCCATCCCGTTGCCCCATCCCATCACTCCATCCCATCACTCCATCCTATCACTCCATCCTATTGCCCCATCCTATCACTCCATCCCATCACTCCATCCCATTGCCCCATCCCATCACTCCATCCCATCACTCCATCCCATTGCCCCATCCTATCACTCCATTCCATCGCCCCATCCCATTGCCCCATCCCATCACTCCATCCTATCACCCCATCCCATCGCTCCATCCCATCACTACATCCCATTGCCCCATCCCATCACTCCATCCCATCACTCCATCCCATCGCTCCATCCCATCACTACATCCTGCAGTGGGTGCTGCTGCAGCCACCTTGGGGTAGCAAAGGCCATCAGGGTGGGAGGATGGTTAAGGGCAGAGGATCCCGAGTGCTGGACCCCAAGCAGCTCAGGGGGATTACCCTCTCCCCTGCCTGGGGGCACACAGGACCCCCAGCCCAGGTGGGTGGTGTGGCCATGGTGTGGCTCTTCTCTGGGTGTTGCAGCAGCTCCTGATGCGGCAGGATGACACGAGGGTTTGATTTATTGAGCTGGAGCAATAGTATCATTTTTCTCCCCCTTTTCCATACTGAGCTCTTGGCACAGCAGTGCCTGCCCTGCTGCCCTCCCTTCTCCCCACCCGCACCCATGTTTGGGGGGGTCATTTCATGGGGAGAAGAGACCTGCAGCCCCACCTTGGGTACCGCACCACCATCCTGCAGAGGGGAGGGTGCCCTGAAAGCATCTCCAAGCCCCCAGATTGTGGTCCCCACTGCTGGGGCTCTCACTGCCAGCTGCTTGGCTCAGGCTTCACCAGCCCCATCCCTGGTGCAGGTCTCACTTCTGGCCTCACCGGGCTGCTGAGGTCAGCTGTGGGTGCCCAGGTCCCATGTCAGCAGTCACCACCATCTCCATAAATGCCAAAAGCCCTGCATTTCAGCAAAGATCTGACTTACACCCTTTCTCCTGCTGCCGAGCCAGCAGGCAATTTATCCTTCTGACTGCTCCGAGAGCGATGAAACCAATAGGTCACTTTTTTCCCCCCTTTTTTTTTTTTGCTCAGCAGTAATTAATGGTTTAATTAACACGCACGACATCCAATTCACATTGCTCCACACGAGCAGCCCCCGTTGCTGGGGCCTGACTGCAAACTCTCTCTCTGCTAACCAGGGGTGGAAAGGGTTAGCCGGGAGCCGGCGGGAGCTGCCGGCTGGAGGCCGCCCATCTGGCCACGATTTCATCCCAGGCTGGAAACTTCTCCTCCTCTTCCCAACACGTTTCACAGCCTGCTTTGCTTTTGCACGGGCTTGTTGGTGGCTTTTACGGCCGAGGGAGGGAAGAAACCGGGTGCCCTCGTTATTTACTCTTAACAACTCTACAGGATCTTAACACCGGTCCCCAAGAAATTTTAGTTGTCCCAAGGAGAATAGCTGCTTGTAGCCAGTTGCTAATTACAAGTATGAATGTCAATTAATTCATTTAGCTAATTATCCACTCGCTGAGCATCACGCACTGAAGAACTGTAGAAGGTGGGCATATGGTGATGGATCAGGAGGAGCTGGCGCGGGTGCGCGTGGCCGGGTGTGCCGGGGCGAAGGGGTGCAGCAGGGTGAGAGCTGGGGGAATACACAAGCCATAATTACAGCATAATGCTAATTGGGCCTGGAAAACATCAGCTCCCTCCTTGCAACTTTTGTTTGGAGGCTTGAGTGAGGGTCAAGCATCTAAAGTGTTTTTCTAATGGTGCTGCTCCCTCTGATGTGGAGCGGGGGAAGAATTGTTTTCCCTGCATCCAGCAAATGTCCTGATCCTCATCACTGGCTGCAGAAACAAACAGTCCTAAGGAGTGAGGGAGAGTTCCCTGAAAGCCTCTGAGCTAAAGGTGGGGAGATCTGCTGGAGGATGTTTGTTGCAATCTGGCCACCTAGGAGCCAGCAGGGCAGCTGGGCTGCTGCAAGCAGGTAGAATCATAGAATCATTATGGTTGGAAGGGACCTCCAGGGTCATCAAGTCCAACCTTTATCCCATCATATTCCTAACCACTGGACCATCAGACCATGGCCTCAAGTGCCTCATCAACCCATTTTTTGAACACCCCCAGGGACGGTGACTCCACCACCTCCCTGGGCAGCCCATTCCAGTGCCCAACCACCCTCTCAGGAAAGAACTTCTTCCTAATATCCAACCTAAGGTAGGAAACCATCTCAGTGGAACATAATGCTGTTTGCTTCCCCAAAAAAGGAGGGTGCCTTAAAGGAAATGTTCATTTCTGAAATGATCAGAGTTATTTGCATCTGGGTGTGCAAAGTTACCTGTAGGGCATGGAAAAGGTGGGGAGAGAGTGGAGTGGATCCCCCTCCTCGCTCTCAGAAAGCCATTGAAGAATTGCAGATTTTATACTGCTAATGCTCCGTGGGGTTAAAGTCCTCGGTCAAAGAGGGACAATGATCTTCTTCCAGAGGGAATCGTGCTCAGATCAATCACCTGATGCAGCACTGCCTCCTCCATTCCTCAAAGGCTCTGAGCCCTTGGTGGGCAACCATCACCCTGGGCTGGGCCACCAGCTCCATCTCTGCCTGGCCCAGCCTTCGCACAGCTACCGAGCTGTCCTGTCTCACCCACACCCTGCTCTCGGGTCTGGATGAGCATTTCCCATGTCCAACCCAAAATCCGGGTTGCTGAGTCCCCAGCACTGCAGAGGCAGCACCCACCACCTCCTGCAGCACCCACCACCTCCCGCAGCATCCCACCCCGATGCTCGGTGCCCGCTGCGAGCTCTTGCTCTGTTCCAGTGCTTCCTTATTCTTCTTTACCAGAAAAACTGAGGCCCTATTTCCTGTTGAATTTGCTTAATTATTCCCCCGCTGACTTTCCAGGCTTGTGCTGCCTGTGCCTGCCAGGAGCTTTGATCAAACCCTCGTACGTCCATTTCCAAGATCCACTTATAACAGAGCATCAATCAGATACAAACAGAACAACACCCCCTCCCCCCCCAAATAAACCCCTGATAGGCTGTGTCATTGGTGACACCATGATTTGCATTTTATTTCCTTGCTATAAAAAAAAAGACAAGGTTTTTATTGTGAGCCCTCTTAGGGGTTCTTCAAAGGCAGCAGGGCCAGGGAGTGGCTGTGCGGCTTGGAGCAGCTCCGGAGAAGTTTGTGGAAGCTTTCCCGGCTGGTTCTGGGGGAAAAGCAGTTATTTTCAGGCAGGTTTAACTGGGGCAGGAGGAGCCTGGTGCTGATGCCGGGCACCCCCGTACCCCTCACTGGCGTGATGGGGGAGAGGAGGGGGTGAAGGGAAGGGGACCCATGACCCCATCTCCGGGGTGGCTGGGGGGGGGGATGGAAGGGAGCTGCAGCCCCCTGCTCCGCAGAGCCGTGCCGGTGCCTCCTGCCGCTGGCGCAGCATCAGCCAAGGTGCAAACCTCGGGAGCACCGGCCATTTTCCGGACTGGAGCGAATTTGCCGAGTGCTACCTTAAGAAAAGTTGTGCATGGCCATATTTAAGGAAGCAGAGGGTGTGCTTGGCCCCGTCCCAGGGCCCCGCGCCAGCCCTGGCCTCGACGCCGGGCGCTGGGTGCCGGCCGCCCGCGCAGGTGTCCGGGCGCTTCTCCTCCGAGCCGGCCGTCGCCTCGCCACCGCCCGCAAATGCTCAGCTTCTTCTGGCTGAGGTGAGGGCTGGGGACCATGGGGACAAGGGGGGGGGACGCCCTGGGGCTGGGCGAGCAGAAGCCAGCGTCCGACTCCCACACAGTGGCTTGTCCTGGCTTGTGTGGGCACTGGGCAGCTCTGCCGGGGGGAGGGTGTGGGGTTTGTGCCCCCCTGGCTCGTCCTGGTGGTGCCCTCTCGCCCTCGGGGTTTGCATCCAGCCATGCTGTAGCTCCACCATGGTCAGCATGGGGACGTGGCACCCTCCGGCTGCAATGGGGACATGGGGGGAGAGCCAGCACCATCCCAACCCCGGGGATTTCTGGGTGTGCCAGGAGGGATACTGCGGGTTTTGACTTGAATCAGCCTTTTTTCACCTGAAAGGGGGGGCCAGATATTTGGGAAGTGTGGGCACAGGGCTTCGGGGAATGCTGACATCACTGGAAGGGTCAAGGAATAGCAGTGTAGGTGGCCAGATGGGGTGGGTGGGATGATGCCGTGGTGGTCTCTACTCTGGTGGTCTCGGCTGCGGTGGTTCCGACTGTGGTGGTCACCACAGGTGAGACCAATGCAGTCGAGACCACCGGGATGGAGATCACTGCACCACCACAGTGCCCACCCTGCTTGTCTCCAGCCCAGTGGTCATGACTGTGGTGATCTCAAGCACGGTGGTGGGCACCACCACCATGGTTTCCACTGTGGTGGTCTCCACCATGGTGGTCTCAATCATGGTGGCTTGGACCACAGTGATCTCCACTATGGTGGTCTCCAACTTGGTGGTCTTGATGCTATGGCAGCCTCCTCCCTGGGAAAGCTGTGGGTGGCAGGGCAAGGGTGCCTGGGCTGGGCGATGCTGTCGGGTGTCCCCACGCTTGTGAATTTTGGCTGTGACAGTGTTTACAGCTGTAACAGGGTGATGTGTGGTTTTGGTCTCCCCTGGGCTTGATGAAGCAGTGCCAGGGGACCTTTGTCCCCCGGGACACTCCCTGTGGGGACTTTGGCCCTGTGCCAGCAAACCGGCACCAGCCTTCCCAGGAGCTTCCCAGGAGCTGCAGAGAGTGGTCAGATGGGGCTAGGGGCTGAGGGCACGGCCAGGGCTGGGGATGCTTCACCCAGCATTGAACTGAGCAGTGGAGAGGGACACGAGGGGCCTGGGGGGGTCCCCGCTGTGCTCACCCTGAGTGAAGGTTTCCCATGGGTGGTGGATGTGAAACCATCGGCCCCCATGTAAGGGGAGCTTGTTCTTGTTCCCCCCCACTGCATTTGGCCCTTGGTTTGCACTTTCCTGGCCCTGCACCCTGCTTTGCTCCATGAAACCCTTGGGAAAGCGTTAACACATGGTCCCACAAATACCACACACAGGGTGCCCTGGCCTTTCTTCTGGGCCAGCCGCCCTCCCACCTTAGGGAGCTGCCATGTTTGCTCACCGTGCCATCACCTGGTGGTTTGGTCTCTCTTGCCACCCAAGCAGCCAGCACCCCATACCCTGCACCTGAGTGAACGCTGGGATCTCATCCCAGGGTCCTGCTCCATCCCGGCAGGCGTGGGGTGATGGAGCTGAGCTGGGCTGGGTATCTCCACCACCACTCACCAGAGGAGGTCCCGCTGGAGAGGACATCTCCTCTGACACAACACCTGCCAATCCCATGCTCAGGAGCACTGGGGCTTTCCTGCTGCCAGCAGTGGGACTGGTGGACTGGGTCCCAGGGGAAGGAGAGCCCTTGCTGCCCTGTCGAGATGGCAGGATTTCCCAAAGTAGGTCAGGTTAATTTTTTAACGCGTGCAGATTTGCTCGTTACCATGGATATTGCTCAATTATACACCAATAATCCCCCATGAGAACTTCATTGTCGCCGCTTTCCACCCCTCTGCCTCCCCTCCTTTTTGCTTTAAATATTCCCAGGGAGGGGTAAGGATGTGCCGAGGGGCTGGGGCAGGGGTAGAGACCAGAGCCAGGCAAGGGAAAATGGGGGTTAAGTGTTTGGGAGGCAGCAGAGGGGCGGCGGGAGAGCTCTGGAGGGCAGGTGGGATGGCTCAGGGTGTGAGGCTGTCCCGCTTTGCCCAGAGCCAGAGTCCCCCACTCTGGCTTCACCATTATCCCTTCCTCCCATCCGCTGCTTGGGGGTGGCTAAAAATAACAACACCCTGCTCCCAGCAGGCTCCAGGATTTGGGGGAACGACTGCTCTCCTGCATCCCCACTCAGCATCGTCCTGGGTGTTGTGGAACCCAAGAGGGTTTTCCAGCAGAGGCCCCCCTGGGCTGGTGGTCCCTTGGTGTGTTTCCAAGGGGCCAGCACCCAGTTTGGCAGCAGAGACCATCCCTGGAACTTGCGGGTACTTCAGTCCTGTGGGACACCCCCCTGACAGGGTATAGGACAGCAGCAGGGTGCTGCAGGGTCCTTCTCCCCCAGTATTTGTGGAGCTGTTGGGGTGTCTCACCCTCTGCATCGCCCCCCCCTCCCCAGTTTGCTCTGTGGCTCCTCACGCCTTTGGCAGTGCAGGAAGTGAGCGTGGCAGGAGGCAAGAAAAATATTCTGCTGGAAGGAAGGTTGTGTTTTTTTCTAATGCAAACTTTTTATTTTTTTTTGGGTAGAAGTGGGTCACTCGAGGGGTGACAGAGTAAGAGAGTAAGAGCATCGTCGCCTGGGTACTACATCCCGTTGCCATGGTGACCCGAGGGCTGCATCAGTCAACAGCTTTAAAAATGTGACAGTTGAGTGAGGCTGAAGATTTTAATGAGGACAGACGTTTGCTCGCTTGGTTTCAGTAACCGAATTCTCCATAAATACCCCCAGGCTGGGTGGTTCTGGGTCTCTGGAGCACGTTTGTGGGGCGCTCCCCTTCCCGGGGCAGAGCTCTGTGCTCCGGAGTGGGAGCGTGGGCTCGGGAATGACGGGAGCAGGGGGGGGTGAATGAGAATCAAACGGCTCTTTTTATTCCCCCCTGCTGCTAACCCAGCCCAGGGGACAAGGTGACACGGTTGCAGGTTTGGGTTTCCGTGGTATGGCCTGAGATGCGTCACCCCCGGCCACCTCCACCACCTCGTGCCTGCAATAAAGCAAGCCCGGGGAGTAAACACAGCTTGCTAAAGAGGAGATTAACTCTTGCACCCGGCTCTTGCAGGGGTGGGTGAGTCGTGAGCAAGCTCCCAAGCCTCAGCAACAAACCTGGAGAAGGAAGTGGGGGGTGGCTGAGGAAAGCAAAGCCCGGTGCTGCTGGGACAGGGGTGGGAAGGCTTTGAAGGACTCAGTGATGCTGCTTGTGTCTGAGCACCCTCATTTCATCCCGACCACAACGGGTGCACACCGTGCAGGGCTCCCACAAAGGGCTGATAGTGCAAGAGGCAAATCTGCAGCTTTAATGTTTTTGACCCGGTGCCAAAGTCGGTCCATCCCACGCCTGTGGGAAGGAGCTGCTGCCTCCAGCAGCTCGGCTGGACCCGCATGGGAGCAGGATATTTGCTGGGACATCTGAGGGCACGCCAAGGGCCGTCGGTGTTGTGTTTAGAAGCCAACTGTAAATACAAAGTCTCTTCCACTTGTTTTTTGCTGCAGCTCCCACGCTGCCCTTCCTTGCAATGCCACCGCTGTGCCCAGCTGGGACCTGGTGGCAGTGCATGTGGCCGGGGAGCCCGCGGGCACCCAAGGACACACGGTGCCCTTGGGGGGATGCCAGGGCTTCGCAGGCAGAGGGGCTGGTGCAGGGTGCAGTGGCGTTGCCCGCAACGGGCTCTTCCCATTTGCTGCCCCTGGTACCACCCATGAGCCCTGCCCGCTGCCAAAAATATGCTCCTGGCTGTCTTGTGACTGCAGCGGTGACACCGTGCTGGCCACGGGAGCTTCAAGGCACAGCCCTGCGTCACATGCAGCACCATGGAAAGTACTGACACAGCGTCACCGGCTGAGGGGCACGGCACGGTGCCCTGGGCTCGGGCCAGCACCCCGAAATAGCCAGGAGCCTTTCCATCACTGCTGGACATGACCTGAGCCCCAGGTCTGCCCTTCTCTGTTTCGGCCCCGGCAGCCCCTGATAGGTGCTGGCGAGGGGCTGGTGATGTGGGGAGGGACGTCAGCGTGGGGCATGGGGACAGGGGGTGACAACCCCCTGTGCAGGTGGCTGTGGCAGAGGGTGGCTGCCTTGTGCCATGGGCGTCCTCACCTCCAGCTCTGCCGGTCCTGCTGTAACCGGCGCCACTCTTCTCCTTTCCAGGTGTCTCTTAAAGATGGTCAAGGAGAATATTGTAGTCCCTGAAGAGATCTTGAGCTTCTGTTGCAATGGCCTCCAGGTACCCCCTGTGCCGTGCAACTAACCCCGTCGTGCTGGTGGCTACTAACCCAGCTGTGCCGGCCAGATGCCACCCGTGCTCCACGCTGGCTCCGGCTGCACCCGTGCCTCCGCGTTCCCCATCAGCATCCCCGGCCTCTTGCTGGCTACTGTGGGGCCAAGGCTGTTCCCACAGGATGCTGGGTTTTCCCCCAAAATTTAGAAATGGCCAGCGCTGGGGAAATGAGCGGGGGGAGCTGTGGCCGGGCTGGCTGCTCGCTTTGCAGCAGGCGGCTCCGGAGCTCTTTGCATTGCTGGCGTGTGCCCCAGAGCCTGCCTGCTTCCCGAAATAGCTCCTGTAAAACTCCTGTAGGCATCTCGGCATGCTGGGAAAGAGCCTGGGAGGCTCGGAAAGGGGTTCGGAGCCTGCTGGAGGGGCTCTGGGGGTCTGCCTTGGCGAGGGATGGGGGTCCCTTTCCCATAGGCTTGGCTTGAAGTGTTCGCTGCCGTCTTTGCTGAGCTGAGAGGTTTGTGCCGTGCCTGGGATGTCGTGTACCAGTAGCTATGGAAACAGAGGTTAGACCCGCGAGAGAAAACTGCTATTCTGAGAGGTGGTGAGCCCGGGGGAGCCGGGAAAGCTTCATTTTCAGCATCAACCCATCTTTAAAAGAAACCGGGCAAACCGAAGGGCAAGGGAGCTGCTGCAACAAGTGCTGTGAGCGGGAGCAGAAAGCGGAAGGAAGGGCTGTAACGAAGCCCAGACGCTCCTCGTGTCTCCTCAATTACTCACCGGGCTAAGCGAGTTCACCCCTTGTGTAACACGGCTCACTTGACAGCTAATCAGCTATTTCCCTGCCGGCGCAGTCGCAATCCCAGCCTCGCATTCCCAAACTGGCTCCCGCCGGAGCGGCTCGCTGCCCAAAACACTGCCAGGCTGCAGGGGGGACTGCAGTGCACTGCTCAAACACCCCCAAACGAGGATGCTCCCCCCCTCCTCGGCTCGTCCCAGCCAGGAAAAACAACTTTCGGTGTTTCCTTGGGCAGAAGGGGGGTGTTGGTGGGAGGCGTGGAGCATCGCTGCCTGCCCAGCCCTGGGTGCGAGCCCTGGGAGGACGACCCCAGCTGCTGCACCCTGGAGGTGAAGCTCAGGAGGGGGGCAAAATTCCTTCCCGGAGAATGGATGGACTTTGTGAGGGGGTCTTGCAAGGTTTTTGGGAGGAAGCAGCAGGGCTGGGTGATAAATGGCCCAGAAGGCTGTGGTGATCACCCACAGAGCTCTTTGTAGACGGATTTTTTTCCTTTTGGCTGTGGGCATCACGTCTTTGGGGAGGGCCAGGTGGGTTTTGATGGTGCCTGGTGCCATGCAAGGGTTGGGGGTCTGCATGGGGAGAGGGGCTGTGCGGATCACTGCTTCCTCAGGGAATTTCCTCCTGTTTGAGTAAACGGAGCTCTCACCACCCTGCAGGGCTCGACCTCTCCGCCACGTGCCCGGGAGCCAGGGGACCGGGAGGAGACGCGGGGGGCCATGGCGAGCCCCTCGCCCCCCCGCAACCCCACCGAGGTGCAGATGAGCCAGCTGGTGCTGCCCTGCCACACCAACCACCGCGGCGAGCTCAGCACCGGCCAGCTGCTCAAGTGGATCGACACGGCCGCCTGCCTCTCGGGTAAGCCATCCTCTCCCACCGGAGCCATTGTCCCACAGGCCAGGAGGGAAGGGACCTGGTGGTGTCCCCAGGAGCCCGTCCAGCGCCATCGCTCAGAGCTGACGCCAGCTGGGGATCTGCATCATGCCATTTTGCTGAGTAATTAGTGAGCGGGAGCAGGACGAGAGGGGGAGGAGACGTGCGCTGCAGCACGCACGCTTGCTGGGGGACAGATCAAAATTGACGTCTGCTCCTTTCAAAGCACTGCCCTGTTCCTCACCCCCTGTGCAGGGCACGGTGTGACCTGGCTGGTGATGTCCCCGGCACCCTGGCAGCGGGGGTGGCTGAGCTCCTCTGTGTGCCGTGGGTCACCGAGCATGAAGAAAGGAAAATGGGGGCAACATCGCCATCGGATGAGGTTCCCAGGGCTGTTTTGCAGTCTGAGGTTGCCAGAGTCCCAGGGGAAAGCCAGAATGGCAAGATAGCTTTAAAATATTTGCTGTGTGCAGGGAGGTGATATTGGCTGAAAGCATCCAGGGAATCATAGAACCATGGAACGGTTTGGGTTGGAAGGGACCTTAAAGCTCACCCAGTCCCAAACCCCTGCCGTGGGCAGGGACACCTCCCACTAGACCAGGTTGCTCCAAGCCCCATCCAACCTGGCCTTGAACACCTCGGGGGAGGCCAGGTGGGGTGGGGAAGGAAGGCAACACCCTCCAAACCCTTAAACCATCTGTGAACCCACAGGAAGAAACCCCAAACCCCTCTCTCTCGTCCCTTGCAAACGTGGCAGGTGGGCATGAGCAGGGGAAGAGGACACCAGCCGGGGGGTCTGCAGGTATCTGACCACAGTTTACTTTTCCTTCCCAGCTGAGAGACACGCTGGCTGCCCGTGTGTTACAGCATCCATGGATGATATCTATTTCGAGCATACCATTAGGTAAATACTCCACTCTCCATGGGGTTTTTCCCATCTGCTGGGTGCAACGTGGACAGCGGGGCTGAAGTCAAGGGGGGAGCAGCGTCCTGGGGAGGGTGGGGACACGGTGGCAGTGCCAAGGCTCGTGGGGCAGCTGGGGATTGAGGCTCAAGCTCCACCACAGGGCTGTGGAGCGACTGTCTGCTCTGATTTATCCGCTGTCGGGTCGCCTGGGGAGCTCCTGCTGGGCTGCCTTCCGGTATTTCCCCTGACTCCAGCTCCTCCCTGGCTTTGTTCGAGGAACAACGCTGACTCAGTGCTCTGGAAAACTTAAATCTTGCAGATCGTGCGGCTGTAACAGCCGTGTGGGTGGCTGGCATGCAGGGGGACTCACCCACCCAGCCACCCACCAGGTGCTGGGAGAAGTGGGACCTCCCTGTGTGTTGCTTGGTGAGATGCACCAGGCTGAGCTTTGCCCTGCCAAAATCCCCTCCCAAGCTCGTCCTGACAACCCCCGGGTGCTGCCCCATGGAGGTGCCCACCCTGATGCATGCAACCCCTGGGCTATCGTGTGGCAGAGGACAATGTTTCTCCTGACCTGAGGGTCTCAAGGTACAGAGGGGACATGCACCCTCCCAGGTGTCTGCCGTAGGCTCCCAGTGTGGAGACCATTCCCACCAGGTGTAGGTCTTACATGCCCAAGGTGGTCTCTCCCTTAGAATCATAGAATCATTATGGTTGGAAGGGACCTCCAGGGTCAAGTCCAACCTTTATCCCATCATATTCCTAACCAAGCCCTGGTACTGCTGCCTGCCTGTACTCATCTCTCAGATCCCCCCATGCAGGGGGGTGCCCAGTTGCTCACCCCCTGGTACCATCCCAGGGAGCTGGGTGAGTGCTTCAGTGCATATTTTGGTGTGCCTATGGAGGTGCCTGCAGGGCCCAAAGGCAGAGGTGCCCTTGAACTGACAGAGGGGATTTTGGCACCCCTGGGGACCTGCTGGCCGGAGGCTGGCCTGGCCGAGCAACCCGTGCCCTGCAGGACCCATGGCCTGGGGCAGAGACCAGCTGGGGGTGCCTGGTGCTGGAGTCCCTGGCTGTTGGCTGATTTCTGTGATGCCGGCAAGTCCAACTGGCTCTTGGGTTCCAGCATCATCCCCAAGACACACTGAACTCCCACCTGTCTCCACCTCGCATGGTGGTGCTGGTGGGTCGATGAGGAGCAGTTGCCCATTGCTCTGTGGCTCAGCTGCATGTCCAAGGTGTGGGGACATGCTGCAGCTCTGTGTGACACTGGTGGAGGTGGCACCACCGCGATCAATGCTCATCACCAGTGGGGCTCTGCAAGGTGCCGTGCCTGGCACCATGCAGCTCCAGCTCCTGGGGGAGCTTTGCCCAGGAGGCTTTTCCTGGTGGGTTCTGGGAGTGGGAGAATGGACCTGAGCCCCACTCCAGAGCATTAAATCAAGCCCTGCAAGGTGGCCACCCCTCCTCGGGGGTGACTCCAAGGGAATTTGTACAGCTCCTGACTCAGATCCCACTTGCTGTGGCCTGGCTTGATGCTTCACACACAGGGCCTGGCGGGGCTTCCCCATAGTGCTGGTGGAGGCAGAGCTGAGGATGGTGCCCCCCCCTCAGCTGCTCTCCTCCTCGCCTGGCTGGTTGTGCTTTCTGCCACCTCACAAGGGCTGTGGGTGCTTGGGGCCACAGAGGAGACCCCAAACCATCACTGACTTAACTCACTGGCTGGGCATCAGGTGCTCCCCATCCCTCATCCCTCAGCCGTGGAGGTGCAGCCTCCCAGGAGGATCCCACATGGGTTCACGTGGCTCTTACAGCACCGTTGGATAAGGAGGGAGAGGCTCAACTCTTTTTGAGGCTGTGATGCGCAGCCTGGGCTGCCTGGACCCCTGCTCCTGCACACCCCTGGCTGCAGACCCAACCGGAGCATCCCTGCTCCAGCCTCGCCGTGCCACCGCTTCCTTCCTCTCTCACCCTCTCCCTCCATCTTGCTCTCTCTTTTCGCACCAGCCGGCCCTGTGCAGCCCCCCCCGGGCAGCGGGACGGGAGGAGCGGTGTCTGGTGAGGAGGTTTGCACCTTAGAGCAGCCACCAGCCCAACGCGGTGCTGCCGTGAGTTGGGAGCCTTCATTAACCCCGCTGACACAGCACGGGAGGTGATGGGGGCTGCTCACCTAACCCCGCTAACGTCTGGGCATGCCCGGCCAGGGGATGGTGGAGGTACCATCCCAGCCTCGTGCCATCCCTGCTCCAGCCAGAGCCAACGTGTGAAGTGTGTTGCGATGATCATGGTCGTATGAAGGCAGAAGCCATGCGTGGAGGCACGGGGGGAGTTACGGTATCAAAGCACACGCTGACTCCCCCTTGCTTCTGGTGCAGACCTGCAGTGGTGGTCCTAGGGTTTATTTTTCCACTGAGTTTTCTAGCATCTCTTTTAGGGGATGAGGAATATTCCTGATCTAATGATGCCTCTGGTGGCACTAATGATGACATTTAATGATGACTCTTTGCTGTCAGTGTCACCATAAGCTGCATTTGCTCCTTTGTTCGGTCCCAAGCTGGAGCAGGTCAGGCTCAGAGCTGAAGCTGCCTGTGTGTTCCCTCTGAAGCACACTGAAGGCCCAGAGGAGAGGAGAGCTCCTGGACAATGAGCAGCAGTTTGCTGCCAGCAGACGTTTCATGCGAGAGAGATGGTGGCAAATGTCCCTGGCTGGATCCGGCCACCTCCCAGTATGCCAAGCTGTCTGTTGCTGGGAGGCCCTGGAGAGGAGGAGGGATGGGCACAGTCAAGGTGCCTGCAGCTTTGGGGCTGTTGGTGCCTCCAGCTGAGGTCTCATGGGGCCAGGACAGCACTGTGAGGCTGGAGGAGCCGTTTGCTCTGGCAGGAGCGTGCATGCCTGCATGGCAAGGGGAGCCAAGCAAGCCTCGGGCACCTCTGCACCCCTCGGGTGCCCTGGCAGCACCTCAGATCCAGGGACCTGCCTGCACACAGCTGCTCAGGGGTGACATCTCACCGTTGGGCTGGACACCCGTGGGCTGCCAAGTCTTGGAGGTGGCTGTCCCCATGTCCTGCTGGCCATCCTGGTGTGTCCCCACTGTCCTGGCAGCAAGCCGTAATGCTGTGGCTTCTTGGCGTGGAGAACTGTGCTGGATGACCATGGTGACCACTGCATGTTTCTCCTCTTTCTGTTTTTCAGCGTTGGGCAAGTTGTCAACATCAAAGCCAAAGTGAACCGAGCCTTCAACTCCAGCATGGAGGTTGGTGTGTGTCCCCTGCCCCTACCCCCCTTGCCACAGCCAAATGTGAAATGCCCAAATCCTCCGGTGGTTCCCAGTTTTGGTCCCAGACTGTGGGTCCCCAGGGAGCGGTGCTGGCTTTCAGGGGTGCTGTGTCCTCTCCCAGGTGGGCATCCAGGTGAGCTATGAGGACCTGTGCAGCGGGAAGCACTGCAGCATCTGCAAGGCGTACGCCACCTTCGTGGCACAGGGCTCCAACGGCACCAAGGTGAGTGGTGGCCCATGGCTATGGGGCCAGCCCCTGCGCAGAGGTGGTGAGGAAATGGCCTTTGGGAGGACAGATGAGCTGGGCTGGGCCTGGTGGTTCCATCACGTGTGGCTCTCTGCACACCATCAGGTCAGGGATCCCTGATCCTGCATGGTGGGGTGCATGGTGGGGTGCAGGCTCTCAGCCCTGCTCTGAGCATGGGGGGCACCTGCCCACTGCCACCATCCCTTCCTCTGTGTCCATGGAGGGCAAGGACATGCCTCTGTGGCATCGGTGCCCATCCTGACATCTCCCAAAGGATCCCTGTCCAGGTGTAGGAGCCATTTGCCCTCTGGCCTCTCCATGAGCAGCTATAACTCAACCCGGGAGGAGTGTGGCTGGCTCCAACACACATGGTGGGATGCGTGGTCCCGTGGTGGGATGCACGGTCCCGTGGTGGGACTGCACCTTGGCCCATCCCCTTTGCAGGTGAAGCTGAGGCCGCTGACCCCGCAGACGGAGGAGGAGAAGATCGAGCACAGCATTGCTGCCGAGCGCCGCCGCATGCGCCTGGTCCACAAGGACACCCTCAAGGACCTCCTCACCCGCAGCTCCCGTGAAACTGGTACCGTGTCCTGCAGCCCCAAAATAGCCCTGACACCCACCGGTGACATCCTCCTCCCTCAACAGGGAAGAGTGGTGACTGCCATGGAGATTTGGGAATGCCCTGGCTGTGGAGGGGTAGGGATCAGCCCCGCCATCCCAGAGCCTGCTGGCAGGAGGTGGGGGGGAGGGTGGGTGCAGTGGGGAGAGGAGGCAAAGACTGGTGGGGTGCTGGGAGTGGGGGTCCTACCAGGAGGCCAACACATTGAACCCCATTCATTCTCCCTCCACAGCAGAGCTGGAGACACGGGATGGCAGTGCAGCGGTGCCAGCGGAGAAGACGAGGGTGGAGAGCGTGGAGCTGGTGCTGCCCCCGCACGCCAACCATCAGGGCAACACCTTTGGTGGGCAGATCATGGCCTGGATGGAGAACGTGGCCACCATCGCAGCCAGGTGACCCAACAGGGAGTTTTGGGGTGGGATTTGGTGAGGGGACACACAGCCAGGGCAGCATCTGGCTGGGCCAGGCCACAACTGGGTTGTAGGGACCCTCCAAGGATGGTCCCCAGCACACCACCCTTGGGTGATGCCATACAGAAAGTCCCATGGGGGCATGGTGCTGGAGGACCTCAGGGAAGGGTTCATACTCACCACAGTCTGCTTCTTGTCCCTTCTCATGGCTGATTTTGGTGGTTAAAATCCAGGGGTGACATTTTTTGGGGTGTCCTCGGCTCTGGCTGGGTTAGTGAGGGTGCATGGGGCTGCCAGGGTGCCACGGCCAGGGGGTAACTCCTGCCCCTCGCAGCCGGCTGTGCCATGCCCACCCCACGCTGCGGGCCATCGAGATGTTCCACTTTCGGGGACCATCGCAAGTCGGGGACCGCCTGGTGCTCAAAGCCATCGTCAACAATGCCTTCAAAAACAGGTGGGTCCTGGCAGCAAAGCATCCCCATCTCACCCGACCTCCCAGTGGCTCTCTGCACCCTCACCCCTTCTTCTCTTCCCCCCAGTATGGAGGTGGGGGTCTGCGCCGAGGCGTACGGCCAGGAGATGTCTGTCAGCAGAAGGCACATCAACAGTGCCTTCATGACCTTCGTGGTGCTGGACCAGGAGGGCCAGCCCTGCACCCTGCCCATGGTGGCACCTGAGCCGGGGGTAAGGAATCACAGAATCACAGAATCCTAGGGGTTGGAAGGGACCTCAAAAGATCATCTAGTCCACCCCCCCTGCCAGAGCAGGGTCACCTAGAGTCCATCACGCAGGAACGCATCCAGGCGGGGTCTGAATGTCTCCAGCCAAGGAGACTCCACAACCTCTCTGGGCAGCCTGTTCCAGTGCTCTGGCACTCTCACAGTGAAAAAGTTTTTCCTGATATTCACATGGAACCTCCTGTGCTCCAGTTTGCAACCATTGCCCCTTGTCCTATCATTGGTCATCACTGTAAAAAGCTTTGCTCCATCGTCCTGCCCCTCACCCTTTACATATTTGTAACCATGGATGAGGTCACCCCTCAGTCTCCTTTTCTCCAAGCTAAAGAGACCCAGCTCCCTCAGCCTTTCCTCATAAGGGAGGGCTGGCTTCTCTCCATCATGGTGGCATGGGGACCCCGGGAATCCTGCATGGCCCTGAAAGGCTCCTGAATTCACAGCAAAACAAATGCAGTTTGATGATGATGGAGAAGAAACTGCTCGATAGCAAGTGAATGAAGTTGACTGCTCACTATAACTAGTAATAAAATAAACCACCCACCTGGCAGAGATGGAGAGGCACTCACCACGCGAGGCTTAGGAGAACATTGCCTGCAAGTCTGAGCTCATCTTTTCTACAATTTAGGGCAAAGAATGCAACTCTCTTAGGTTGTTTTTACCTTTCAAAGCATCCTTGCTCCGATCCAAGTGTTTGAGCAAATCCATTGTGTGAGCACAGCAGGGAAGTGAACACCCACACATCCCAGGGCACATCGTGGCGTGAGCGAGCGGTGGCATCGCCTTCCCCTGGGCTCATCCACCTGCTTTTCTCCTGCCCTGCAGGAGAGCATCTCATGGTGGGAGCCAGGCTCCCTGGAACTGCCTCTCTGCCTGTTAGAGCACTGTGCTATTGCTTTCCTTGGAATAAGCTGCTGTTTGGGTGGGTTTTATTTCCCAGGAGGGGATGTTCACACATACTAGAGGACACGATTTGTGTTTCAGCCACTGTTTGCAGCTCTGCAGCCTCAGCAAGGGCTTTTCCCTCATGTGCCTGTG
This sequence comes from Aegotheles bennettii, assembly GCA_013398125.1. NCBI lineage: Eukaryota > Metazoa > Chordata > Aves > Caprimulgiformes > Aegothelidae > Aegotheles > Aegotheles bennettii. Next base: position 778,944 of record VZRW01001204.1, on the reverse strand, counting down.
GCTTGCTCACAGCACGGTGTCAGTGCCCAAGTACCCAGTGGTCAATCACCAACCACCACTGCTGGTGTAGCCCTATGAGAATATCATAGAGAAGATCTGTAGTCCTTCTTGATTATTAGAATAGAATCGTTATGGTTGGAAGGGACCTCCAGGGTCATCAAGTCCAACCTTTATCCCATCATATTCTTAACCATCAGACCATCAGACCATGGCCTCAAGTGCCTCATCAACCCATTTTTTGAACACCCCCAGGGACGGTGACTCCACCACCTCCCTGGGCAGCCCATTCCAGTGCCCAACCACCCTCTCAGGAAAGAACTTCTTCCTAATCTCCAACCTAAACTTCCCCTGACGGAACTTGAGGTGCCACTGAATGTTTTGCCCACTCCAAAAGAGGTATCTCAGATTTTAATTTTCCCCTCCTTTTCCTATCAACCTGATGTGCTTTTCCCATTTATCAGGAGGGAGAGAGGAGGTACAGAGAAGCCAGCGCCAGGAAAAAAATTCGGCTGGACCGGTGAGTGAAAAAAGCAAGTGGGATGCTGGGATGGAGGAGGGAGGAGAGCAGGGCTCAGCACTGGGGTACAGGGACAGTCTGGGGGTGGTTCGTGTCCCACTGAAAGGGAAATTGTTCCTTTCCTGCAGAAAATACGTCGTCTCCTGCAAACAGACCGAGGTGCCACTCTCTGTACCCTGGGACCAAAGCAACAAGGTAGGTTCTGCCCCATGGGAGCAGCTGCCTCCTGCCCCCCACCTGCCCCTGACCCGCTGCCCCTGCCCCAGGTTTATCTGAGCTACAACAACGTCTCTGCGCTGAAGACACTCGTAGCCAAAGCCAACTGGACACTGGCCAGAGAGAAGGAAAAGGTACTGAACCCTGCCCCATCCCCCCCCCGTGATGCTTCTCACCCCCAAAGTGTGGGCACCTGGGGGGCTCAGTGGTAGTGAACACGTGTGCCCTGTGCTCCCCAAGGTGCGGATGTACACGCTGGAGGAGGACAAGTTCCTCTCCTTCCGCATCGAGATGTCGGTCTGCATCAACGCCGACAGAGCCTTCTCCCTGCTCTCCGACCTGCGGCGCCGGCCCGAGTGGGACAGCCACTACGCGTGAGTGCTGTGGGGCTTCCCAGGGCACCTGGGGCTTCCCGGGGCACCCAGCCCTTCCCAAAAGTCACATCCTTAAATTTAAGTCTTGCTGATGAACACCCCTTTGGGCTTTTCTGGGAGCAAGCTTGCTGCCCCGGAGCCATGATCGCTCCTGGAGACCTTCCACCATACATCCCTGTCCCAGCTCCACCTGAGCTGATGGCTGCACTTTGCTGCAGAAAACATCTATTTTGGGTTCCCCCAGATATTTTGGGTATGGTGGGGGGCTGTAAATGTGTAAGCTCCTGGACTCGGGGGTCGCAGTGGGGTTTCTCTGACTGGCCTCCCCCTGCCTCGCAGGAGCACCGAGCTCGTCCAGCAGGTAGACGATGATGACATGATCTACCACGTGGTGAGCCAGACGCTCAGCCGCGAGAACAAGCCCCAGGACTTTGTCATCCTGGCGTCCCGACGGAAGCCCTGCAGCAAGGGGTAACTGTCCCCATCCCTGACCCCCTGCTCCCTCTGGCCGGGCTGCGCATGCTCACCAGGCTCTCTCCTCCCCAGGGACCCCTTCGTGGTGGCCTTTCGGTCGGTGACACTGCCCACTCACCCTGCCAGCGACATCTTCACACGGGGAGAGACGCTCTGCTCTGGCTTCTGCATTTGGCCAGAGTCGGAGGAGATGAGCAAGGTGGGATGCTGCGGCCGTGCTGCCAACACCCCATCGAGGAGGCTCCTCCATCCCCACTTGCCCCTGCTAACCACCTCCTGTGCTTTGCAGGTGGCTTACTACAACCAGGCTACACCAGGGTACCTCAACTACGTCACCACCAATGTGACAGGACTGTCCTCCAACTTCTGTGCCACCTTCGAAGCCTGCGAGAAGTTCCTGCTGAAGAACAAGGAGGACCTGATCATGCAGCACTTCTAGAGCTGTGGCAGCTCTGCTGACAAACGGACAGACAGATGAGGGGCCACCTCCTGTGGTGGAGGGGGACATGGGATGGTGGTGCCCAGACCCTTCCTCCCCAGGGGCTTTGGCCCGTGGGGTCTCAGGGGCTGGAGTGGAGGAGCGTGATGGTCCCACCTCACCCCTTGCACTGACATGTCATGTCTTTTCTTCTTCTCCTATTTTTTTTTTTATTTAGAAGTTTTATAAGCTAATACACAGGACTTGGTTTTCTAGTTCACTTAACGCTACTTGAATCTTTATATGATCCAATGTCTTCCTGAAATAGATGGTTTTTTCTTATTTTTTACTATTTCTTTATGGAGGAAACCGGTTCCCTTTGTGGCAGCGAAGGGAGGGAGGGGGCAGGGATGTGGGGAGGGTGCTGTACCCATCCCTGCTGCACGGGCGGGTGGTAGAGCATCCCACTGCCCCCACAGACAGCCCCTGCTCCTGCTGGGCTGAAATCCCACCCCATGGAAGGTGGGAATAGCAATAAAAGTGCATTAAAAGGAAAAATACCTGCATGTGCTCTGGGTGAGCAGCTGCTCCGGAGTTCACTGTGTGACTGCCTGGCCAGCGAGTGCAGAGTGAGGGTCCTGCACCCACAGGAACCCCAGGCAGGTGATGGGGCTGCTTGGGGTCACCCCTCCCCAGAGCTGCTGCCCAGGGCTCCAGCAGACATGGGGGACCCAGGACTCTGCATGGCAGGAAGGGGGGTGTCAGCCAGCGCTCCATTGAGTGGCTTTTGGGGACAGCCTGGAGGCATTGCCACCATAACAGGGGCAGTGCTGGCTGGTGGGGACCTGGGGGGGGGCTGCTCCTCATCCAAACCGTTGGGTGCACCAACATCTGGAGCCATAGACCCCAAACTGCCTTGGGGGCACTGAAAAAGCAAAAAGAAGACAAACCCAAACCTTGTTTCTCTGTCCAAGGTTTCTCCATGTCCTCAGCAAGGTGCTTGAGGACATGGAGAGTGGCTGCAGGCAGATACCAAAGCCCAGAGCCTCAAAGGCTTTGATGCCATCCTTAATTACCCCCAGCACTAATGACCTGAGTGCCCCCAGGGGTGTTTCCCCCCCAGCTGCTTTGATGGCAACATGATGCTGTGCTTGGGGTAAGAAGATCAGGCCATGTGGGACCAGAAATGAGCACAGGGACTTTTCCAGGCACCCCAGGGGGTTTTCCCCCCAACACCCAGGCCCTAGAAAGGCACTTTGCCACCCAAACTCCCCACTCAGATTAGAAGTAGAAGGAGCAGCCCCTCTCCCACGGGCACCAGCCAGCAGTTCCCACCCCTGGAGCCGGCTGTGGCCACCAGCTCCTCATCTCTGCCCTATCTCTGACCATAAACATCTCCGTGCAAGGCCTGGCACGGCGCTGCCCCAACCTCCCCCAGCTGTGCTATCTCCACCAGATAAAGCTGCCTCAAGCTGAACATGGTACAAACCAGTCAATTTTTATAGAGCCCCCTTATCTCCTGAAACTCAGAGCAATTCTGCCTTTTATCACTGGGCTGAGAGCCGCCCTTTCTACTGCTAGAAATTGCTGGGGCTTGATTAACTGCAGGGAATGATGCATTTGCCTGAACGTTAGCCTTTACCTGACCTCTCCTTCTCCTCAAGCCCTGGGCTTCTTCCCGCTGCAGGGCCATGGTCAGCCCTTGCCCCGGCCCAGCTCGGTCACTGCAGCTGCGGGGTGATGGAGTGGGAGCAACCTGGAGGCAATGGAAATCATACAAACATAGGATCACAGACTGGTTTGGGTTGGAAGGGACCTTAAAGCTTATCTCATTCCATCCCCCTGCCATGGGCAGGGACAACTCCCACCTCCCCATCCAACTCCCTTGAACACTGCCAGGGAGGGGCAGCCACAGCTTCTCTGGGCACCCTGGGCCAGGGTCTCACCACCCTCACACCAAAGAATTTCTTCCCAAAATCCAATCTAAATCTCCCCTCTTTCAGCTTAAAACCATTCCCCCTCATCCCATCACTCCATGCCCTTGTCACCAGTCCCTCTCCAGCTTTCCCGGAGCCCCTTCAGGCACTGGAAGGTGCTCCAAGGTNCATGTCCTTCTTATGGTGGGACTCCAGAACTGGACACAGGGCTTCAGGTGAGGTCCCACAAGAATGGGTTAGAGGGGTAGAATCCCCTCCCTTGCTCTGCTGGTCACGCTGCTTTTGGTGCAGCCCAGGACACCGGTGACTTTCTGGGCTGCAAGCATATATTGCCAGGTCATGCTGAGCTTCTCATCAACCAGCACCCCAAGACCTCTTCAGGACTCTTCTCGATCTGCAGGGCTGTGAAGCATCTTGTGGTTTATGCGCAGGTGAGAAAAAACTGCAGTCCTGCAGCATCTTTGCTGGAGGGAATGATGGGGGAGTGGTGGGCAGCAGGACTGGTGGACAACTTGGAGCATCCCTAGATCACCGTCTCCAACCACCTTGTCCCACAGCCAGCTCCTGGGGGAGGAGGGACCTGCTGGTGGGTGCGCTGGAGCCTTTTGGGAGCAGCCTGCTCTTATCAGCCTTTCCAAGGGCCTCCCTACCAAAGGCTCATGCCACCTTCCCCAGGCCCCTGCCATCGAGCAGTGGACAGGGCTGCCCGAGGGTGGAGCAGGGAAGCAGCCCAGAAACACCATGAAGCTTTGGGCAAAGAAAGGACCATGAAGATTTCTGGGGATTTACAGGCTCCGGGTGGGATCTGAGCAGCTTCTCCAGTACTTGATGCTACCATCACAAGAAGGTTTCAAGGACCTGATTTTATAGATGCCTCAATAAATCCATTGGGATGGGGACGTAAGAACACAGCGTGTGTTTATGCATTTGGCAGGGGGAGCGGGATGCAATTAGCTGGCAGCTCTCTCTCACCCTGTCCCCACTGTAATTCATGCCCCGAGGCGGCCGGCCGAGGGGAGGAGGAAGAATAAAGCAGGCAGCAGAGATGATGGGCTGCTCCCAGGAGCTTTGTTTTAATTAATTTCCAAAGAGCTCCTTGTAGCTGAGCCGGCAGCTCCTTCAAAGCCTCCTTCCCCCCACTGCTGCCCCTGCCCTCATGCTGGTGCCAGTGCAGGGTTTGGGGCAGCAGGTTGAGCTGGGGAGCTGGCCCTGCTTCTTTGAGCCCCCAGCTCTTTGGGTTGAAGTGTGCAGAAGCTGTTGCTGTTTTTAAACACAGGGACTTCCCCTCAGCCCAGAGGCCTCTTTGATGCCCACAGCACGGGCAGGAGTATTTGTCAGTGCTTTTCCTTTCCCCTTTTATTGACTTTCTGCTTGTCCCAGCTGCCAGGGGTTGCTTTGGCTGGACTTTGCTGAAAGTCCACCCGCAACAGCCAGTTACTGGGTGCTGACGCAGAGTCCTGCCCTAAGGTATAAAGGGTTTGGGAGTGGGGTTTGCAGCCCGGTCAGGTGCACCGTGTGGGGCTGGGAAGGGGCTGAGGGCTGTTTGGCCAACATGGAGGGACCTGTCCCCATCCAGGACACCGTGCCGACCGACACAGAGCCCTCCAACACCATCAAACTGCTGCACCTGGTTTTCCTCTCCACCTCCTGGGGAATGCAGATCTGGGTGACCTTCGTGGCTGGTAGGTTGCGGTCCATGCACGCTGCCGTGGCTCTCTGCCCCAGGGGAGGCCCAGGGGAGGGGGCTTTGCCCCAGGACCTACCTGCTCTCCCCCTTGCAGGGTTCGTGATGAGCAGCCACCTCCCTCGCCACACCTTCGGCTTGATCCAGCGCAAGCTCTTCCCCTACTACTTCCACATCAGCTCTGCCTGTGCCTTCTTCAACCTGACTCTCTTTGCCATGTACCACCCCAGCGAGCTGCTCAGCGACAAGCAAACGACCCAGGTAGCCTCCCACTTTAAAACACCAGCTGGCTGGAGCCCAGATCCCTTCCTCTGTGGGGTCCCACTCTGCTCCACTGACGCTGGTTTGCAAACAAGGATGAGGAGGTCCACACATGGATCTGGTTAAAAGAAACCAGTTAGCATCCACATTGCAGCGACGCTTACGTGTAAGAGGGGCTGGGGGAGAAATTTATTCCATCACGTGCACAAGGTACTCACGGTGGGTGTTGCTCCCCTGCAGATCACTGTCCTCTTCGTTTGTGTTGCTGCTTCTGTGCTGAACACACAGTGGTTCGGGCAGGTCACCTCCGATGTCGTGGCAGACATGCACCTCATCGAGCGCAGCCACGGCCTGGGCCAGGAGGTCGGGCTGCTCAGCAGCAAGTCCCGCAGCCAGCTTCGTGCCTCCAACCCCAGCTACAGGCAGCTGTCCCAGCAGTTCCATCTCTACCACGCTCTGTCCTTGCTCTGCAACCTCTGCTGCATCGCCTGCAATGGCTGGAGCTTGTACTACCTGGCTGCCCACCTCTCTGCCCTCTGAGAGCAGGACACAGCGAGGTGAGGGCTGGCCAGGGGAAGGGAGCTATCCTGCTGCCTTGCTGTAAAGCAACACTAAGCTTTGGAGATTAAATTTCCATCCCCAGATGGAGATACTTTCAACTGTGTTTGTGCCTCGTGCCGAAATTTAGGAATAGTGAAAGAGCCATCTGAACCCAGCTCTGGAGTGAGAAAAACCCTCCATGAGCTAAGCAAAGCAGTTATGGCTGAACAGCTTTTTAATGCCCCGTGCACGAGCTGTCTCTAAAACTGCCATGTAGTTCTGCAATCACAGAGAGATCACAAGAGAGAGAGAAACAAGAGATTTAGAATTACTTCTAATTAAATGCTGAATGCCAATACAGGAGCACAGAAGGGCCCTGTGTGTTGGCTTCAGCGGTCAGCAGGACGGATGATGTTATGTATGGGTTTACAGCTACTCTCTGTCATTCTCTTGTAGTATTTCATGAGGTGAGAAAAAATATTGTCTCATTTATTAGGCGGAGGTCAGTCTACTTAAAATAGACACATTTATTTCCGTGTTATATAGGACAATCAGCTAGGTAGCAAAAGGGGCAGTAAAACACACTGCTCGAAACAGAGAGCTCTCCTTTACTCTTGGCCAGTGAAAAAACTGCAGCTGCTTAATCCCAGGCAGGAACCTGAGCGCATCCATCCCGCTGCAACAGGCAGGGATCTCCCCAAACCACTATTAAACCCCAGCAGCTATAGCCCACCGCCGAGGAAATCAGTGATTTTTCACAGGTAAGGAAGTACATTCCCAGCTGCTGTGCCTTCAAACTGCAGCCAGTGCTTGGCACTGCTTCGAGTTTATTTCAAAACCACACACAGCCTATCACAGAGGAGACCTTCTGCAAGCCAGCTGGATTTCTTTTTAAACAATTAATCCCCTCTTGTAAGCCCTTCATTCTCCTGTGCTGCTTCCCTGGAAGTTTCCCCGTGTGCCAAGATTATTCCTCCCCTGAAGTATGCAAGGTATTTTTGTTCCAGGCGAAGTTTGCAGCCTGTAGCTGGGATATCAAACTGCAGCCTCCTGTGCAGGATCCCGTTGGTTTCATTCCTGCCCGTTACAGTCGGTGCACCTTCTTGCCCAACAAGTACTTCTTCGAGAAGGGAGAATGCTTTACCAACGCCAAAACTGTTGGAGTCCCAGCCTTTACAAAATACCTGCAAAGATTAAAAGGAGTCTTTTGACTTCCTTGTAGCTCATGCAAAGTGACTTCCACCCAGCTCAATAAGGACTGACCTCCCCGAGGCCAATTACAAGCTTTTTTGCTGATTAGTGGAGGGCTACGCACGTCTGAGGTGGGATTTATGAACCTACTCTTCTCCCAACAGCTACTTCCAATTCAAACAGTCGTTATTCCCCCTGTGGGAGGAGGTTTCTTTCCCAAAGGCCTTAGAGCCTGACACCTGAGGGCTTATACACACTGAGTTTTATGGAGTGAGGGTCCAGCCCAGCCCGCAGCGGTGTCTCTGCTCCCACTGGGACAGAGTGAGCCACCAGCACTGTGCAGCAGGCTTCCTCCAGCCGCCTACAAGATGGTGCAAGTTTACAGCACAGGCTCTGCAGTAACTTTTTGGCTTCACAAACGGCAAATTCTTCTCTCCAAATAACCACACAACATGTTAAGGTCGGTTTCAGAGTGAAACTGTGCTGCATGCTGTGCCAGGGGCTGCTCTCACAGCATTATTAACAGTGAGAGCATTGTTAACCTTTAACATGCTCTCTTTATAGCTGCTGGGGTTTTTTTTTTATTATTATTTTTAAGTAGCACTGTGTAGCTGGGATCTGAAACAGCCCTTTTGTGCTGCTGCTTGTGTGTAGCTCAACTCCCCTTCCCATCTACATCCAGTTCTGGAAAAAGCTGTTCATTTTTTGGAGGAAAAAAATGTGTAAGATGCTAAATCCAGGCACAAAACCCACACAGTCCTGCTGCTTTCCATCTTCAAGAGTCAGGACTACTAAAGTCCAAGAGTTAGGACTATTAAACCAGAGAACAAACTGAACTTACAGCCCAAAGCTCATACTCTTTGCCTTGGTGCTCCCTCTGGGCACAAACAGGTAGAGCCTCACCTCTGGTGCTGCAGCACTTGTAGCAACGTGTGTTCTGGGTTCAGCTCGTACAGTTCTGCTCTCTCTTCATCTTCAAAATAGAGCTGAAAAAAATGGGAGGGTTATTAAGCACTTAAATGGACTAACTACTAAGCCGTTGGAAGTCCAGTAACAACACGCCATGTACCTACTACAGGTTCATCAAACTTCTGTACCTTGATCCAGCTGTCTCAGACACTAACTTCAGTGACATACAAACTGTTTCGTGTAAATCCCAAATTTTCCCTGTATAAACCAGCTTGGCTTCTTACGGCAGTGGCAGCAGGAAGGCAAAACACACTGACTATTCCTGTACTTCACAGAGAAGCATTCAGCAACAGCTGAATGAGCTGAACTGAGTAGAATTAAGAAATATTTGAATGAAATAAGAGTACATTTAAGAGATTTGAATCCAGCAACTGTGCCTTAGACTGTACATTCACAACAGCTACAATCCGAGTTTTTAATCTGGTAAAGTACACAGCCACTGTCCCTTTGGACCTGTCTGCTCACTGCAGTAAGGGCTGTGCTGTTGCCTGATGCATGTGACATTCAAATGGAAAATGAAAAATAAAACGTGTGTATCCTTCTGTGTTTCTGAAAAATCCTGCCAACCTGCCATAGTCACAACCAACTCACATCCCACCTTTGCTGAAACCTTCATAGACATATTTTGTCTTGATGGGATTAAGTGTTTAAAAGTACCTCCAGTTACTTCTGAAAATAACCTGGTTTTTAAGTAATATTTTCTCATTTGTATTGAGCAATTTCACCAGAATGCACTTAAAAAAACAGGCAGCCTACCAGCTTGATGATCTCAATCCTAATTATCGTTATAGAGATGAGAATCTAAGCAGTATCTATAAATACTGTCTATCAAATACAATGCAAATGGAAGACCAAGGAAACTTCATTTTCATTAATGAATTCTGAGTCCATGTCAGCACATCTGGAAAGCATCTGAGTTAATAAACAAACATAGCTCTCCAAATCCTTATTTCACATCTGTGTGTAGTTAATAGGTAACGATGCCATTGCTTTCATACACTCAAAGCTGATAAATCTCACTCCAGGAAAAAAAACCCAAACACAACACAACCACCCTAAAATAGAAGTCAAACTTCTCACCTCAAGATTGCTGGGAAGGTATTTTCTTTCTAAATCCCAAGGAGGTAACTCAGCAAACATCACCATTAAATGATCAATAAACCTAAAAGCCAAAATACACTTGGTTAGCTCAGATGAAGTGCTCAGCTTCAATAATTTATACAGGTGCCTCCAAATGATGGTAAAAATACATTAGCAAATTAGACAGACTTGAAAGTAAGTTTAGATCACTAATAGTTCCTTCCCTTCCAACCCATCACTTTCCCAATGAGACCAAGGCTCAGCTGTAACTCAGGCAATTGGTTTCAAACTTGAGCAGTGCAACAGCAAATTATTTTTAACTTTGTTTCCACACTGAAAAATCTGTCAAAATAAACACCCTGCATTTCACCTAAAATTGTTTTTCCTCTACATGGTCCTACCAGCACCGTGTTCTATCAGATCAGAGTGCTCAGGACACGCTTGTCTGTCAGGGGCTTGTTTATTTTGGTCCTTCAGGAGCGCTCAGGGCCAATTTATCCTAAGAACCCACTTTCACTTCTTTTGGTCATGAAAAGGCCCAGTGAACTCTACCACGGAAGAACCACAACTTTACTAAACTGCTTGCACTGTAATTTTAAGTCCTAAATTTATTAGTAGATCTGAGGAATACAGATCTCCCCACAAAAGAAAAGGTACAAGTCAGTTTAACATTGCAAGATCAGAAACTGAAGTTAACATCAAGAGAGGTGGAGTTCCCAACCTTGCCAGTCACTAGCTCACTGTCTGAAAAGCCTGCAGCACTTCAGCCAGTCCTGCAGCAAGCCCTACAGAAACCTATGGGGTCACTGGTGGTTACGAGAGGTCCGTTTTGGAAGCTTTTTATAATTTTTAAGTTTAATTCTCTTTCTGAGACCCTGTATTTGGAGAGCTTTGCAACAGCACCTTAATGAACATCTCCTTGATGCCAGAAGGCTGCTGGCAGTGCATTTACCGGGAGTTCTCGTGAAAAGCCGCAATGAAGTCTGTCTGCTCGTGCTCAGGGTACAGGAAGAGGACAGGCCAGTTCAGGTTGCCATCAGCATCTAAGTGCACCTTTGCCCCCACAGCATTGTCAGAGTGGAACCCATCTAAGGACATCTCAGCCAGGCCATCTGATATTTCCTCTTCTTCATTTGAAGGCTCAGGAACCAGCTTGATATTTCTTTCCTGGTGAGGAGGAAGGGTAAAAAACCAAAACCCAAACAGCTATGGTAGGGAGAATAAGAGCAAACAATTAGCAGTCAGTAAAAGGACAAACTGTGTCATTCTTATTAATGAGTCAGCTCTTAAACATGCCATCAAAAGCCTTCAGACTCAGGGGACTGCTCTTCCCAGTAGAATCCAGAAACTCAGCCAGACACAGACTCCTCATCAAATGGATGAAGAGTGTTGGAACCCAGAGGAGCCTGCATGATGAGAGAAGAGCCTGAGAACATGTGGGGAAGGGGATGCACCTGAGATCCTGTTCCATAGGACCTAGCAGGCAAAACTTCAGGGTGCAACTACACACACCAGCTCCTGAGGACACCCGCTCTTTCAGAGAACTGGAGAAAGCTCACTCTGTCCCCAGGAAAGACAATTGAGGAAGAAGAGACTGGATTTACATAATGTTGAAGTATTTTAACATAGCCCAAACATTTGCTGAGGAAGGAGAGGATCCAGGACTGATTCTCTCCTCCACCCTACTCAATGGTTACCTTCTACCCTTCCCCTGCAGCACTGCTCATTGGTAGCAAAGGCAGCAGTGAGGTTCACTGGGCCAGTGTGATGCTACGGCCCAGCAGCCAGAGCACTCCCTGGGACACTCAGCCCACCCCCTGACACTGGGTTTGCATTTTGCATTAGTTGTTACCTGAAATATGAAAACCTGTGGGCTAGAGCCACGCAGATAAGGAGAATCATGGTTTTAACTCAATTTTTTGGTTCTAGCCCTCAAAAGCCTGCGTATGAGAACAACCTCGTGGAGACAAACAAGAAAGCTCTTAGGAAAAAAGCAAACAACAAAACAAACGGCACAAACCCAAACCCCCTCACCGACCCACCTTTATTGCTGCAAGCAAGATCTCCTTCTGGCGCTGCTCTTTCCTCTCCACCACCTTTGTTTTCCTCACATCCCGCTCCTCAGCTCGCTACGTGTAAGAAAAGGTTGCACCATGGTCACACACAGCAAGCCAATGCCCGTCACCGCTCTACCCTGCCAGTGAGTGGAGAAACCAGCTCAGATCCCCAGAAGGTCCCTCCAGCTCTCCTCCCTACACATCTCAACAACACACACTACGTGGAACCACCACTTGTTCAGTTTGAGGATGTTATACTGCACAGAAACTTCAACCAAGGACCCCAAAGTGCTTCTTGACACAAAGCAGGTGACAAGCATTGCAGGCCCCTTGGCTGCCTTAGTATTTACCTTTAATTTGTCAGCTTTAGCTCTCATTTCCACAAGCTTCTTCTCTTTCGGATCTATTCGCAAGCCCTCCTCACACCATGCTATTGCTTCGGAGAAATTCTTTAGCTCCATGTGACAGAGAGCTCCTGGAAGGATTAAGATGTTAAGTTTCCAGTATTGGAGTCAGTACACAACTACCACACCAAGCTGGGACTATAAAGACAGCGTCAGCCCTGGCGCTCTCAAGGGGCAGAGACAGCAGAATCACTACTGTCCTGTGGGGTCATGCTCAATCGTAGACTTCCAGCAGGACAGCTGAGAAGAAAATCTAAAGTATTTCAGCACTTCTTGTATCATTTGCTCATCTAGTCACAGAAATCAGCAGAATGACACTAGAAGTGTCTGTTACAAGCAAAATGTTATCATAATTAACATATCAGCGTTTAGAGCCATAGAATGGTTTGGGTTGGAAGGGACAGGGACACCTTCCACTAGACCAGACTCAAAGGAAAAATAAAGTGGCTGTTTGCGTGGAGTGAGAAAGGCTGGAGGAATAAAATGAACCCCAAAAAGGAGTGTTGTGGAAAACAGCAGAAGTTATGCTGTGCTCTACAGAAACAGGTCCAACGCCTCTTTGACAGATAAAAAAGACAGTGTTCTGACTGAAAATGAAAGTAAAGCACAGAGCTCTGATTTGGGGAGAAACAGCAGTAACAAAACAGGAGATCTGGTACAGCAATTGCTTTAATTTACTGAAATGCCATGCTGTCCTGAAACAACTGTAACAATATCAGTGCAACCAGTAAAACCAACACGTGCAAAGCTGTTGTGAAAGGTGCTCCCTGCGCCCCGGGTGGTGACTCCTGCCTGAACTCCTACCTCTGATGATGGCTTTGAGATGGGTGGGCTTCAGCTTCTTTGCTTGGACAGCATCGCTGAGGGCAGAGCGGTAGTTACCTGGGAAGCGAGCAGAGCAGAACGGGGGTCACCTGTACAGCAAGAGACACTGCTCAGAGCCCTTCATCTGTGTTTAACACCCAGCCAGACCCGAAGGTGACAACACCAGTTTACACAGAGACCTGGAAATTCACCGTGTCTGCGCTCACCGTGGGGCAAGTGGAGGAGAGCAAGGGAAGGGGGAGACCTAAGGGAAGGGGGGAGACCTAAAGGGAAAG
>VZRW01001204.1:741386-760071 GCA_013398125.1 Aegotheles bennettii | reverse complement strand
CACCGCCCCTCGCCGCTCTGGCCGCGGCGGAGAGCGCCCCCTGGCGGCGGGAGGACCGGGCGGCACCCTCGGCCCAGCGCCCCCTGCTGGAGCAGCGCTGCCACCGCGGGGCTGGGGACACACGGGGTGACACACGGGGTGACACACGGGGTGACACACACAGCGACACAGCGCCTCTGCCGCCTGCCCACGCTGGGAGATGGAGGCTTGGAGGGGCCGCGGCCAGCAGCCAGCCACGGGTGGTGGTGAGGGCCACCAGTGCCAGGGGACAACAGCAGGGCTGTCACAGCGCTCACACCGCAGGGGATCGGGCTGGTGCTTGGTTAATTAACGAGGTGTTAGATGACTGGGAAGGTCCTGACAGGTCTTGAGAGGGACAGCTGCTCTGCAGAACCTGCTGCCGTCCAACACGACTCAGAGGGACAGTGACCACTCATTCCTGCAGTCCTCGGAAGAACCAGCCTTCATTGTCTCAAACAGCTCCATCCTCCCCCAGGTGACCATGGCTCTGGGGAGCTGGAGCACCTCAACCAGTGATTGATCATGGCTTTGGGGAGCTGGAGCACCTCAACCTGTGATTGACCATGGCTTTGGGGAGCTGGAACACCTCAGCCTGTGATTGACCATGGCTCTGGGGAGCTGGAGCACCTCAACCAGTGATTGATCATGGCTTTGGGGAGCTGGAGCGCCTCAACCAGTGATTGATCATGGCTTTGGGGAGCTGGAGCGCCTCAACCTGTGATTGATCATGGCTCTGGGGAGCTGGAGCACCTCAACCTGTGATTGACCATGGCTTTGGGGAGCTGGAGCACCTCAACCTGGGATTGATCATGGCTTTGCGGAGCTGGAACACCTCAACCTGGGACTGATCATGGCTCTGGGGAGCTGCAACACCTCAGCCTGTGATTGACCATGGCTCTGGGGAGCTGGAGCGCCTCAACCTGTGATTGATCATGGCTCTGGGGAGCTGGAACACCTCAGCCTGTGATTGACCATGGCTTTGGGGAGCTGGAACACCTCAGCCTGTGATTGACCATGGCTCTGGGGAGCTGGAGCACCTCAACCAGTGATTGATCATGGCTTTGGGGAGCTGGAGCGCCTCAACCTGTGATTGATCATGGCTCTGGGGAGCTGGAGCACCTCAACCTGTGATTGACCATGGCTTTGGGGAGCTGGAGCACCTCAACCTGCTATTGTGGCAGACTGCCCTCAGCTCTTTGGCTGAATTTCTCCTCAGCTTTCTTAGTAGCCTGCTCCACCTCCTGCATCAGCATTTCTGCCTTGAGCTTCTTCTGACCAAAGAGCATGAGCGGTGGCCCCAGGAGGCACCACAGGCTCTCAGTGGAGCCACATTGTCCTGTTTGAAGCACTCAGTGGTGTTTCCTGTCTTTTAAGCCACAGGCCCCTGAAGAGCTGCAGTTCAGATATGGTATCACCCAGGTTAGAAGAAATGGAGTAAATAGAGGTGGTGGAGGACAAAATGGGGCTGAATTCCCTCCCAGCTAAGGCTGACGTTAACTGTAGTGATCCCTCTGCTCCCTGATCCTGCCTTCAGACCCACTGCCCTTCACCATCTCCCTCACACCCAACTGAGCCCCACGGGAGGGAGAGGCCACCAAGGGTCAGGTCCCTCAGTCCTTGTGGTCCAACTTTAGGGCTGAGCGTTAATGGAAACCACCTCCGTGCTGCACTTCTCAGCCTCCTGCCTCTTGCTCCAAGGAAGTTCAGCACTTATCAGAGTCCTCCACTAGAGGAGGAGATTTCACCGAGCCTCGTTTCACGGGGAGTTAAATGATCCTGCTGAAAGAGAAGGAAGTAAGAACGAGTCCGTATTTTATTTAAAAGTGGGATTTGAAGAAATCTTTGTGATTCTTCTGCAATGGGAACTCCTGTTTGCAGGAGGCTGGAAATGGGTGAAATCAGGGGATTAAAGGGCACATTTTTGATGCTCCTGAGTGACTTAGGAGCATTAAAGTCATTAAATAGTCCAGCCGGTTCTGCAAGGTGACTCAGCGTCCTGTAGAACATTGCCCAGAGGGACCTGGGGAAGTCCCTCGGCAGCTCAGTGCCAGAGCCAGGGTCCCTGTGAAAGCCTGGTAAATGGTTGGATCAAGCCCTGAATGTGGTGCTTTGGCCAGGCTGGGAGCCTCCGTTAAAACTAGGATCCCTCCTTGACCCTGCTCTTTGGTGGCTCTGCCTGCTCCCAGGAGGGGACAATCCTTGGGGAACCGGGATGCTGGGTGCCATGGTGACAGCTGCCATGGCAGGGGCTGCCACCACCCTCACAGCCCTCGGGGACCAGAACTGCCACCACAGGGCTGCAGGTGCTCCCTGGGAACATGGGCAGCCAGGTGAGGCCACCGGCCAGGGTTGCTTGGATGCATGGGGAGAGCTGGACTTACCGGTGTAGCTCTTCTCACCTCCCAGGTTGCCTGTGCCCACTGGGCTTTTTGCGTTGGGGGGTTTTGCACTTGATGGTCTGAGGCCCCCAGCTCAGGCTGGGAACACCCCAGGGTGGAAGTGTGGGATGGGAGCTGCTCATGCCGGAGCTTGCTGGTGCCTTCCCAGTGCTCGGCAAATACAGAGCACGGAGGAGCCAGGGTGTGGAGCAGCAGATCCCTGTGCCCATCTCCCCTCCGCACCCAGCCGCGTGTCTCGTGTCCCAGTGCTGCTGAGGGCAGTGCTCAGGGGACACCACCAGCCCCTGGCTGGGCCACAGCAGAGATGGGCTCCTGGCTGACTCAGCTGTCCCCCTTCCAGTTCCAGGAGATCATGAGGAGGCGCAAGCGCCAGGTGAGAGTTGGGTTTCCTCCACCCTCCTGCGCGTTTGCTGGGGGTGCAGGAGGTGCTGCCCAGCCCTTCCCTCACCCTCCCTGCTCTCCTCCTGCAGCAGGAAAGGCTGGGACCAGGAACCTACAACATCAGGGACTTCCTGCAGGAGACACAGCCCTGCAGCCTCCGGGGGATGTGTGACACGAGGGAGCAGCGGTTCCGAGACACTCGCCGGGTACTTCCCACCCCGACACGGGAGATGCTGGGGATGATGCCCATCGGCTGTGGGATGTGGCTCCAGGCTCACACCCCTGGATCACAGTCCTTTGCAAGGGTTGGGAGGAGTGGGCACGATGTGCTCCTGTGCCCCTTGCTGAGGCTGCCCATGGCCACCCCCCGTGTCCCGCAGGACTGCTTCCCCGGCCCCGGCACCTACGGGAACCCCTACGCCCGCCTGGAGGAGAGGGACAAGCGCTCTGCGGGCACGCGGGGGCTGATGGACAGCAGGACGGCCAAGTGTGCCCTGCTGGAGTTTGTGGTCAGTCCTGCTCAGTGTCCTGGGGACACGCTGGCGGGGTGGCTCTGTCCCACCACTCAGCATGGTCCCCACCACCTCTCCCCTGATGCCTGCAGGGCAGTGGCCTGGGTCCCGGCACCTACGACCTGCGGAGCAGCATTGACGAGGGGCTGCGGCGGGTGGGTGGCCGTGGCCATGGCCATGGCCAGCCCTTCTCCGGGGACAGGTCCAAGCCCGCCGGTGGTGGCTGTCACGCCTTGGAGGTGCGTTGCCCTGGGGCCCCACAGCCAGAGGGGGTTTCTCAGTGAGTGGTGGCATTGCCAACACATTGCTCTGAGGACAGGGAGCTGCCCTGTGCCAGCACCTGCCCCGCTTGGATTTTGCTCTTTAACTTCCCTTGGATCCTGGAGAAACACACGAGTGAGCAAGATGCAGGCACCACGCAGGAGCATGGGCTGGTGCCCATAAGCAGTGGCAGGGTTGAGCTCTCACAGCATGGGAGGGTTGGGGTGGCCTGAGAGACCACCGGCAGCTGAGCCTCTCACGCTGCTCCTTTGTCCTGGCAGAGGAGAGGCACCGATCTGAGCGCTGGCCCTGTCAAGGGTTTCCTGGATGAGCTGATGTTGAAGGAGAACAAGAAGAAAGGCTGCTTCAGCACCCTGCCGAGGAACCCGCACTGCCCCACGGAGAGGATCTTCTGGGCCACGCTCAGCCAGTGCCCAAGGGAGGCGGTGAGTGGGAGCGTGGACATCAGCACCAGCATCAGTGGCATCGCTGGTGGTGCAGCAGGTGCCCAGGGTGGGGATGCATTAGGTCTTGGGGGGATGGGTGGATGACAGGATGGATGGGTGGATGGATGGATGGATGGATGGATGATAGGATGAATGGATGATGGGATGGATGGGTGGATGGATGGATGATAGGATGAATGGATGATGGGTGGATGGATGGATGGGTGGATGGGTGGATGGATGGATGATAGGATGAATGGATGATGGGTGGATGGGGTGGATGGGTGGATGGGTAGATCTCTGACGCTGTGCAGCTCTTTTTATGAGCAAACTGAAGCATAACAGGTTTCTTTCTGCCCAGTGTGCAGTGGGGCCAGGCTCATATGACCCAAAGCCCATTGAGAGATCAGCATACTCCAGCCAACCTCCCCCATTCTGGTCATCTGCCAAAAGATTTGACAGAAAGTCCTACCGCCTCTTCACTGGGAACGAGGTGAGTGAACAGGCACGACAGCAAGAGAGGGATGCAGAACAGTCAGGCTCTGAGCTTCCTCCACGACCATCCCCAGTCCATCACCAGCACCTCTGGGACAGGATGAAACTCTTCTGAGCCAGAGTAAGGGTGGACACTCCTCACCAGCCAGCTAAATATTAGGGGTGTCCTCTGAACAGAGCAGCACCCCAGCAGAAGTCCCACACCACATGGCTGGCTGTGATGGAAGGGCAGGCTGACCTCAGGAGGTGCTTTTCCCTCCCCATTGATTCTCAAGGAAACCTGGGCGACTTGGGCAGATGCCCATCCTTTAGAGAGGAGATGAGTCCCTCTCTGGGTGCCGTTGCTCTTGCCCAGGACAGGTTGCTAACAAATAAACAATGAACAAAGGCCCACGGCCCAGTGTCCTGCCAGGTCAAGGGAGAAGTGTCCTCTGCACACAGCTGAACACCCACTGCTGAGCACGCTCTGCCTGTGGGCACGTGAGCTTGGCTGAGCAGAAGGGCAGGAGCTCGGCAGCAACCACGTTGTCTCTGCCTGCACCCTCAGGCCTTTGCCCTTTTCAAGGGATGCTCAGACAGCCCTTCCCATTAGTTTTGCTCTGCATCAGCTGCAAGCAAGCAGATGCATTTCATGGATGAGGGCAGCTGCATTTGAGCCATTTTAGGAGTCATTTCAGGATAGAAGATCCTCCCAGAAAGTCATATTCTGCTGCTTGAAAGCCAGTTTTTCCTCTAGCAGGATCAGCAGCACGTTGCAGAGCCAGTGCATGTAGGAGCCCTTCCTTTAGTACCCATTCCTGGAGTTGTATTCATCTTGGCAGCTTCTCCACGGAGAACCAGAATGAGCTTAGAGGGCTCCAAGCAGACAGGAGAAGCGTTAGTCTGAAACAGTCCACCTTGGCTAGGGATGAGGAGCAGCCTTCCACTGACACTGATTAGTGTGTCTTCTCCCCCCTCCCCTGTGATGTAGGCTCAGTTTGGTTAAGATACACCACCTATTCCTGTATTTTTTGCAACTGAAGGCCTGGCCATGTGAAGGCACTGCCTGGTTTTGCCCCACTTGCATCCTCCATGCTGACTCTAGATAAGGAAGCATATGAGACCTTCTCCTTCCAGAACCCTGTAGGTGTTGGTCGCTACAGCATCGCCAAGAAGGAAAAATACCCTCAGAAGATAAGATACCAGTCCCTGTATCAGTGTGACACGCAGCGGTACCTGAGCAACCTGAAGCGGGATGCCTACTTGCTGTGAGTCTGACAGACAAGGGTGCTGGGAGAGGTTTCACACAGGAAAACCATCCTGAGCAGCCCTGAGGACAGAGTGCACCTTACTGACACTACAACTGGTGTGAAATGGGACGACCCTGTAGTTAAAGCACTGGAGCTGGACTGAGAGAAGCTCTCCAGCCCCACAGCAGGTTCCCTCTGCTGCAGATAGTTTCCATCGAGTTAGAGTGAGGCAGCCTGGGAAGGAACTGGGAAGTGGTTGGATAATCAGGCTGTCTGGGCTCATCCCTAGCACTGGCAGTGGACTGCGCAATGGCCTGGAACATGAAATCACCTTCTCAAGCTGTGCCTTGGCTTACCCATCTGAGGAAGGAAGATAACAAGGCTCACTTCCACCGCAAAGAGCTTTGAAATCGCTAGCGTGAGAACCCTGTGGAGCAGTTAGGAACTACCCTAATGAGAGGCCTCAGGATAGCCCTCCGCTGTCACCTTTGCTTGTGGCCAAGCTCAGCAAGCTGCTGCGGTGGCACTAGGGGCTCACAGCTCTGTGAGGGTCTGTCTTGATCTCCAGAGGGCAGTCAGAAATCAGTCTTGGCTGAATATCGCTCGGCAGCTCTCAGTTACCTCTCCTGTGACGGAGGAAGCAGAATGAAATCAAGCTTTCAATATTGCCCAGCTTTGTTAATTTTGCACTTCCAGTAGGAATAAAAATGAAATCCGAAGAGTGAGCAGGGCTTGGGATTCAAACACATCGCTCTGATCAAATAGCACTGGCTTCAAAATCACTTTTCAAGCTGCAGCTGTGCTTTCTAGGGAATATCCAGGCTTTTACGGGCTCTGTTCACCTCCATGCTCATTAAGGCTAATGAGATTAATCCAGCCAATAATTTGACAGCACTGAATCACCTCCTCTTTCCACAGTGAGCGGCTCAAGCCTGTTGCTAGAAACAGACAGAGTGATTTGCTTTCTGCTCCACGTTGTCCAGATACCTCTGGAGCATCCACTCCTGGTTTCCAAACATAAGGTGGTGCTGGGAAGCCCATGTCAGTGAGCAAAGGGCAGGCACACCAAAGAATGAGATGGGGGTAGGTGAAAACACAGCATCTTGTTCTGTGGCAATAAAACACTCCTGGACAATCAGCAGTTTGTCTTTTCTGTTGAGTAATTAATTATGTCCACCTTGGGCTTTATATAAATGTGACACACTCGAGAAGAGGGTGCCAGGCAACACGTGTCCTGCAGAGGAAGGTCTGCTGGCACACACAGGGAGAGCTGGGTCTGAGAAAGGACAACAAGGACAAAGTAACCCCGGAGTAGTTAAGCCTTTGGTAACTGCCTACGTACTTCTCCCCTGCCATCTCTCAAAGTAGCTGCGTACAGGGATCTTCATCGCCAGCTGTAACGTACAGCTTCCCTTGGAATCATAGAATCACAGAATCATTATGGTTGGAAGGCACCTCCAGGGTCATCAAGTCCAATCTTTATCCATCATATTCCTAACCATTAGACCATCAGACCATGGCCTCAAGTGCCTCATCAACCTGTTTTTTGAACACCCCCAGGGATGGTGACTCCACCTCCTCCCTGGGCAGCCCATTCCAGTGCCTAAGTAACATTGGAGTAAGAGCTAAGTAACATTGGAGTAACAATGCACACGCTCATAAGCAGCTGGAGGGAGTTTGGGGGAATTTAGTGTCATTGTTCCACGTTTTTTAGGAAATCAAAACCTGGAGGCAATGGGGAAAGTGAAATGAAGAGAGCTGTGTCAGTGGTAACAAAGAATTGCCATAAAAATGTACCGTGAGTACACTGGTTCATCTCGAGTTACCTTTACGGAGTCTTGTGCCAGTGTTCAGACCAGACTGGAATAATTAAATCTAGGTGTAATTACATGTTAGTTGTGGCTGATTAAGTATGCTAATTAGCCTGCAATTATCCTTTGGTGGGGAAGATAATTGTACACAGGTAAAACTGCAGTGGTGTAAGGAAATCCTGCTGATTGTTCCGGAGAGGCCAGCAAAGGAGGAGGGAGACGCCGGAGCAGGGATGTGGGTGGGTGCAGGCTGCAGAAATACTGTGGGGAACAAAAGGGGATTGTGAAATGCAGCCTGAGTCAGGGCCAGCATGGAATGGGATTAAAGGAACACAGGGCTGTGGCACCTGAACTGTGGCTTCAGTGGGGCTGGGGCATTTGGCAGCCTGGATTGCATAAGAAAGTCTGGGAGCTTCTCCGTGGGAGGAGAGCATGGGAAGAGGACACAGAAGCTGTGAACAAGGGAGGGGCAGGAATACCTATGGCTATACCTGCAGTGCTGCTGCCAAGGCATTTCTGAAGGAAAAAGAAGCTGTGGATGTGAAACACCTCAGGCCAAAGAGGGCACTGAATCTCACAGCCTGTCCTGGAGAAACAGGCCTGCACCAGGACACCTTATCTCAGTGGGAATGGGCCATAGCCTTGAGCACTAGGTAGAAAATACTAATTGGATGTACCTTATTAACATGCTGTTAGCATACCATTAGCATGCTAGAATACCTACCCACGGGCTAGAAGGACCCCTACTAACAAAAAGCCGCCTCCTCCCTGAGCATGCACGGTGAAATTAAGCACTGCCACTTTAAATGGAAACGAAGAATTAGTTAATCCAATCACGTATAGGCGTGATAGAACATGATTAAAGTTCAAGCAGTGTTACGTATCTGGTAAAACACTGGAACAGGTTGCCCAGAGGTGGTGGATTCTCCGTCCTTGGAGATGCCCAAGGCCAGGTTAGATGGGGCCCTGAGCAACCTGGTCTAGTGGGGGATGTCCCTGCCCATGAAGCTGGACTAGATGACCTTTAAGGTCCCTTCCAACTCAAGTGATTCTGTGATATTTCTGGGTATAAAAGTAATCCCTGTCGCGTGGAGCTGAGCCAGCTTTGTGGGATACCACCTAGCTCCCTTTTCTGTGTGTAACTGGGATTAAAGCAAATACCTCAACTCTGTGCAGAGCAGCTTTTTGTACAGTGGGTAACAGACTCAGCCTTGGAACTATGTGGAGTTAGTGGGGTGTAAATGAAGGGTTAAGGCTCAGCTCTAAGGTGTTTGTTTTGTGCAGGTGTGTCTTGGGGCAGGGATAAGGGCAGACTCACAGCCTTCAATGACACTGTTTGCAGCACATCTCCCAGCCACCTCACCGTGCCTCTGGTCTCTAACCCAGGCAGCAGCTTTCCTCAGTAACCACTGACCGTTTCTAACAACACAATAAGCAGGAGCAAACATAAACACAGCTGTTGGGAAGTATGCAATGATTAACAGACACCACTTTGAACAGTACGCTGGCTAGATCTTTATTTCAAACAGCCCGTACAACCGAAAATTCAGAGCAACAGCAATTATGCATGTGTGTGACTGAGACAGCTGCAGTACCCAATCACGTCATACAAAGTTTGCCAATAAATTAAGGAGTGAAAAAAAACCCAAATACAGTGCATACCTAGAGATCATCAGTACAGAAGTGGGAGAAACACAGCCTAAGCAAAAGTATTTGCATCTCCTCTAGCTGTTTCGCCATCGCCCTTTTCAAAGCTAACCAAACCCACTCGTGCTCTGTGCAGGTTATCTCACAATCACTCCACTAAATCCTAGCTTTGCCCCAGGGACAAGGAGAGCTCCTGTGAGGGCGGCAGGAAGGCAGGTCACACCCCGAGATGCAGCACTTGCCTTCCTGTGTGCCCCAAAGCCTGGGAGGTGTTGCAGACGCTCCTGGATCACTGACACAGCTCTGCACTGGCCGTGTCTCCCCGCAGCAGGCTGCCCCTGCCTGGGGTTCTAGGGGCTAACTTACTCGCACACAATTTGCCCAGCATGCATCACTGAGTAACAGGCCAAACTCATTCTTGTTACTGCTTTATCATTGGTTTCATCTGGACCATAAACATCCATCTATCAATAAATAAGATCATTGGTTTAGCACTCATATAAAAGTTACATTGCCTCCCACTGGTAACTTGTTAAAGTTCTTCATGTTACTCCCCCGTTGCAAGCCTTGAGAAAACTACTTTCTATTCCCTCAAGCTCCGTAAGGTTTCAAGTAACAATTTAAAGTAAGGCTTGGACAAGAGATGAGCTTGGTTTGGAATCATGTTTCTGGCTACGGGGTCAAAACACTTCCACCCTTCTACACTTGACCATATGAAATGCTCAGCAGCGAGCAGCAGAAGGGGAACTGAACAGCACTTGCTGTTGGTTTCCTCTGCAGGTGATGGAAACAGTCCTTTTACAGAGCCTATCAACCTAATCCAGCTGAAATGAAAAGCAAAACTGTCACTCGAGTCAGAACCACGTGTATGAAGATTTGTAACAAGAGCTCTTCTTATCCACAGCCACTTGCTCTAACAAACCTCATATAATTAAAGCCTTGACTTCGTTTTCTTACTGGCCAGAACGGTTTGAAACAACCCACGTCTTCCTCCAAGTGAGTATTTATTTATAAGGCACTAAAATCAAGCAACAACCAAAAATCAACACCCCTCCCCAAAACACAAAAAACAAAAAAATTCAAATAAACTGAGCCACAAAGAGTGAAAACTGAAATTAATACTTGCCCATGTGAAATAGCAGCATTTTTTTTCAGCAGTCTGTGAAGCCAGAACATTGATATTTTGGGGCAAAAACCAATGCATTGTTAACCAATTAAAAAGTCCCTAAAACCTACGTTGGCTTATGCTTTGTAATCAAAATCCATACACATCTGATAGGCACAAGTAAAAAGCATTTTCTTCACACCTCAGGGCTCAGCTTTGAGACTGAAGCCACTGTCAGGGGGTCAAACTGCTCCGTGGAGACCACGGTGCGGTACAACCCGGGCAGCAGAGCACCACACAGCATCACCAGAGGATCACGGTGCCAGTGCTGAGCTGTCCCACAGGCTACCGACGGGAGGCAAATGTTATTAACACCACGATTAATTTAACAACATGTTCAGCTTTGGCACCTATTTCTGAGCCCTCCTTACCATTTTCAATAATAATGTTAAAGATAGCTATAGCATACAGCTGGTGTAACTCCAGTATTTTCTTCCTTTCCAATTATTTCTCTTATCCTTGGCAATAGGTGAATCCACCTATGTCACTACATTAGATACAAAGGCCAGCACTTCAGATTCCTTAAAAACAATCACTTTAGTTCAGAAAAATGGTTTAAAACTTACGAAGAAATACTAAACACAAAAGTGTAAAGCAGGAATTCATACATTTAAACATCAACAAGAATGAGCTTATTTGGATAGCAATAAAGCTTTTTATTTTAAAGGATATACTGACTAGCTATAGGTAATTTCATCTTTCCCTGATTAGATCCTCCAGGCTCAGTGCCTTGCAGCTTTGCAGATTTTGTCATACACTTCTGGAAAGGCATCCTTGCAATTCATTTGCTCCCTCAGCTTGTGGTATAACGAACCATCAAACATATCCCAGAACTCCTCGCGGGTCATGTAGCAATCTGCATACAGCATCTGGAAACTGGAGACAACAACAAAAACAAGAGAGAGACGGAGGTTCAATATTAATTGTGCCACAAGATTCGAAACAAGAGTATTAAAAAAAAATCCAGGGAAAGCTATGAATAGCAAATATTCAGCAAAACACCCCGTCAGAAATGCTTTTTAAAAACAAGCAAATATAATTGCTCACACAGATTGCCAATTACATTCTGTGGATTTAACATTACAATGTTCTCTCTTCCAAGAGGAAATAACGTGTAACAGTGAAAACAGCAGAATACTGCTACAGTCATTTGGGTGAAGGGGAAGATGGGAAAAGGAAGCAACTAAAATAACTGTTGCATTTAAAATGGGAATGCTTCTTTAGCCATCGGTGTATTGGTACCTTCATTAGTTTTGCTACTACAAAGAGAAGAGGACTGAAAAATGTGTATAAACCAGCAATTCTTGTTTAGACAGCCAAACCACGTGCAGCCCAATCTTCTGACAACCTGTATTCCAACAACTTGTGTTCACATAAACAAAGTCTAGAGAGAACTTCAGAAGTTCCCCCAGATCAAGAGCCTGGCCCCTCACACCGAAACCCACACATAACCTGAATTCTCCCTCATAAATCCTCCCAAACTGCTTTTGAAAGCCTGCTTTCCTTTCTCTTCCACTCAAAACCTTTTCATTCCAGCTTCAAAAAAAAAAAGGAAGTATTTTTTCTGCATGCTTTCTTATCATCCATGGGGGTGCAGCCACAGCATCTCGTATCAGCCTGTGTTCCAGGCAGATGGAGCAATACGTCTCTTGACTTTTTACAGTTCCCTTGAACTGGGCATTGAGAATTTAACTGGGAAGGCAAAACTCTGCCAAATCAGAGCAGGCCGATAAGATAAATCTATACTGTAAATGAAGCACAGCATAACGAAGGTCCACTTACAACAATACATTAAATCCTTACTTGGCTGTGGGCTCTTCCTCACTTCCATACTGTGTGCTTTAAATTGCAGCCAGCATCAGAGCACAGCAGTAAAACACAATCTGCTGCATAAAAGCTCTACCGTTGTGTGTGATTACAGAACTGTAAGATTAAGCATTTATTCACTTCCCAGGGACAGGTAGAGAAGACACAAAACTTTGTTAGTAAAGAGCTTGAAGTTAAAAGCTTAATTGCAAGTTAATTTAAAAAACCTTAAAATAAACTTTCGGTTGCTTTGTTCTCTGGCAGACCACTTATTGCAGCTAAAAGTCATTTACACTCTCCAAATCAGCTCGGAGTAGACTCACCACTGTTACTCAGCCACATGGGATGTAATCACTATTAGACTGAGAAGTAGGTCAAAACAGAAATGTGGATAAACTATACTGATGGTGTAAAAATACCCTGTAGTTGTTTTTTGTTCCTGAGAAGCAAGTCTGTAACTGCTTCTCCACTGACACTTCCACAGCAAATTAGGCTGGCACGAGTCTGTGACAGATGGTGGGCACATCCCTCACGCCTACTGTGGGCCGATGGAATAAGGATGGGGGCAGTGGGAAGGAAGCAATGGAAGTACAAGTGTGAGGGAGAGCAGACTCCCACCACCACACGGGGATGGCAGGGGAGAGTCAAGGCTGTCCTCCCTGCACAAGGACACACCAGCGCGAGGTCAGGGCAGAGCGGCAGCACGATGCCGCATGGACCATGGGGAGCAGGACTGTCCCAAGGGCAGGCAGGGAGCTGTGCACACATTAGCAGCCCTGTGGGATTCCTGCGGCCAAAACAGCACTTGCTCTGCCCCTGAAACAGGTCGTGCTCAGCCTGCAAGAGCAGTGGCTGCCTCCCCAAGGGCCAGGCTAGCCAGCCATGTGAGAGCCGTCACCAGCCCACACCAGCAGCGCTTCGGGACTGCAGCTGGTTTATGCACACCCAGCACAGACCTGCCCAGGTCCTTCTGCCCCTGGGTGATGTGGATGCATGTTGTTGCAGCAGAGAGTCTACTCCTGGAGCAGCCCGGAGCTGGAAGGACGCACAGGTGACCTGAAGCTACCCAGCTCCCAAACACACCACGAGAACTTCAGCCAGCGCGCTCGTTTGGTTGGTTGGCTGGTTTTGCAATCAAGCCATGGATGTGGAATTGTATTTAAAGATCCTAACATCAAAACTAGTAACTAAAATTATTGTGGTTGTTAAATTATTGCAATTGCTGTGGGATTAAGCAACGGATTAAATCTGGCATTATTGCTATTCAAAGGAGTGGATCCTTACCCATGCACACTTCTTACAAACTTTTCCATTTGCCTCATCGAAGCCCTGGCTTCAAATTGTTTCCTTTTGGGCTCTCCATAAGCTCCTATATCCACGTAGAGTTCTGCTTCATCCCCTTTCGGGTGGACCATGCCAGGGTTATTAGGCAATATGAAAGGACACAGCCAAAGAGGGTACACCTGCAGAAGTAAGAAAACACTTCATCACTTATTTTTAGTAAAACAATTCTTTAAGCGATCCTTTAATAAAGGTGATGAAATGAAGAGGTAAGAGGATTCTTCCCAATTTGGAATCTAAACTTACACACCCCTTCCTTTCCAGTTCTGATGTGGTTCTTAGCTTCACTTTCTAATGACCATAACACAGATTGAAATGCTCAGAATATGGCACTGTGTCCTCCTAGAATTACATCTCCTCCCTCTTAAATATTTGAAATGAAAAAGCCCCCAGCATCCCTAATCCCAAAGCAACAACCGAATACATGTTCTGAGTCAAACGAGAATGAAGAATTTTCTTTTCCAGGTCAGTCCAAAATTGAAATTGCCAAGTTTGTACTTCTTATATTAACTAAAATAAACTCAGAAATAAATGCAAGAAAGGGAAATTAATTCCCACAGTTGGGATTCAGTGAGACCGCCAGTCATTTTAGGTGAAAAAAAAATCAGTTCAAGTTTCACCAAGTGATAAAACCTTTCAGAAACGTTGGCCTTTTACTAAAGTCTGAATCTCATTTATTTTTAATTCTTTTTTTTTTCAGAAAGCCGTGTTCATTTCTTCTGCAGCCTTGCAAAGCACAGCACTCCCCAGGATACAATAACGACCTTTTACACAAGCAGACTATTATGTCTTAAGATCAACAGTTCTTATTATACACAGCCCAAGATTAGCTGGGTTTTAAAAACATGTGTTCTTACGTTAAGGTCGACATGGAAGGTTTGGATAGATTTCTCAAGGCTCTTCATTGGCACCAACATGTCCTGTACAACGTGGTGCTGCTCGTACAGCTTCCGAATAGCTTCTCCTTGGGTGAGCTTTAACAAAGAGATTTTGGGAGGAACCATCCAGCCAAACAGGTAACGGAAAACAGGGTTATTGCCAAACGGAATTATATCCTTTGAAGAGGAAAGAAAAAAATTTGACTTAAGAACGTGTAAGTGAACCAAAAGACAATACTTCAGAATTCCCAGAGCGATATGAAGCCTGATTTTCAATAAATTTAACGGCAGATACTTTTGCTAAACTACTACAACACAAATCCAAACAAACAAACAGCCCTGCCCAAAGCCTCCTCTAGTTACGATTGATTTCCAGTCACACGAATCCCAACACAGCCCCAAAACCTTCCAGACAATGAAGTTCAGAGAACAATTGGCTGTTATCTTAAAGCAGCTAGGGAAGGAGAGCCTAAGAAGATAAACTTACAGAACTCTTGCAAGAATAAACACGTGCAAGATCAGGCCTTAAAAAAATTTTAAAGCTGTAAAATTTTAAGCATTTCCTGCCCAGCCAACTCCTGTTTAACTTCTCCAGGAGCTGAAAGGATTTGGTGTCTCACTCCAGAGATTCGAAATGTAGGAATGGGAATTTAGGAATGTAGGATTGCCAAACAAAGTGTTGCGTAAATGCACGTCAGAACAAACACATTTAAGAAATGCAAAGTAATGATCTTACTGCATAATTACTGCTCTGAGTTTAGGCAGGGCAAATTTTCAGCCATAATTTCATGTTTTTTCCACCGTCTGACTTGGAAAATCACTTAGTAGGTATAAAAGCTTAATGCTGAAACATGTACTCAGGGTCTAAAGTTAGAAAAGCACTAAAATAGAAATTAGGAGGTTATGATATAATACCTTATATATAAAGAAGTACCTTTGGATTTGTTTTGTCCAAATGCAGGACTTTTAAATTTGCCATAAACATCACTGTTTTTTTTCTGCCATGAGAGACAGAAGTGTTGTCAAGGGGAAGAAGGTACACTGTACCTACACTGAGAGAGAGCAGAGCACCTTCCTGCAGGTGTTATTTTAATTTTGGAACTGGTCTCACCTGGAGTTCCCAGAAGATACTGCGTGTATGTCTATGGTAATAATGTCTTGAGGGAATGTATTCTGTTCCGGTCCTGTCAGCTTTCAAATACTTCTCCACGTGCTTGAAGAACCACGGCTTGTAGTAGTTGCCAATTTTGTTAATCTATGAGAAAACACGCATTCATCAGCAAACTCCAAGACAGGTAAGACTCACACCTTACTACACATTAAGTATGTCCCCAAAGTCCTTCACTGTGTAGAATCACTGTTATACCCCGTGACGGTTTGAATGAGACTGTCACAAGAGACCTAGGAAGCCTTTGTTTCCCCACAGGCATGGCTCCTTCTTACTTTTCCTGCCATTGAGGTTTAATTTAAATGAGGTTTGTTAGAATTATTAACTCATGAATGTTTGTTAGCTCATGAATGTGACAGAACTGGATTCCTAGAATACCAATGCCTCAACCGGTCATTAATCCAAAGTGTCAGTGCAGAGGAGGAAACATCCAGGCTAGGGTTTGAGCATGTCCCTCCTGTAAATGTCCCTGATGTGTTCTACCAATATTAACTGTACTAAGAGCTTGCTGGGAAAAGAGTTACTCTGAATAAGTGCAGTTTAAAACAGCGTTGTACTGTGTATGAGAAAAGATACCCCCCTTCTTCCCGCAGTACTGCAACAAAGAGGCTGCAGATTAAATCATCTGCTAGAATAATGAAATCCGTGGGTCACATCACACCAGCTGAAGAGATTCAGGGTACAGACTCTGCTGTAGTAACAGAGAGCTGTCATTGGAAATATTCTGACGGACAGATCTAACTTCTAATCCCATGTCAAGAGATCATGCTGATCTCATGATGACTCTTTGACATTGGCACACAGTACAGCTTCACTTAAGCTTTGAGGGTATTGCTTTTCTTTGTGAGTAACCTGCCCTTAGTTACCTTGCTCTGCTCAGCTTCATCAGTCAGGACTCCCGTCATGATGACCGCTTCTTCCAAAGAGTACACAAGTCCTTCCACAAAACTGTTCTCCTTTTTCTTAGACTCTTCAGTAAACTTTTCGCAAATCTTCTGCAGTCCTCTCACAGGCTCGTAATGTATTTTGACGTATTTCTTGGCAGGAATCATTTTTATTTCTGCTGCGACCAGGAAACCCAGAGTGCCACAAGACCAAGGCACTGCATAAAATAGGTCTGAATTTTCAGTCTGCAAAAAGTATGTCATACTAAATCACACATCCATACCGATAACTGTCAACGACATTGTAAATGATAGCAAAATAACATTTTGTCTTACTGGTGAACATCTCACAAGGCTTCCATCAGCAAGAACAAGTTCATAGGCCACGCAGGTATGTTGAAAAAGTCCGTAGATATGGGATGAAGACTCAATACCAGTTCCCATGATCAGGCCACCTTATCAAGAGAGCACAAAACAAATCAAAACTCTAAAATGAAGGTGGTTTACGAGAACAAAATCCCACTTTTAAGCTCTGGGCATGGCTTTTAAGACTACTGGGGATAAAAAAAAAGAAGTGCTTATAACATAAATACCACAACAGAACATAAGGTTCAGCTGAGTATTTCAGGAACCTTTAAAATAATGCAATACTGAATAAAAAGCTAACAAAAATGCAGCAAAATCAGTCTCTTGTCATCACAACAACCCTTACCTACTGTGAGATCATCGAGCTCTGGTACCACAGGAATAGTCCAGCCCATGGGATTCAGGTGTGCAGTCAACTGGCCCATGGAAACCAAAGGTTCCACACGAACAACCTAAAACCCAAAAAAAAAGCCCAATTCCCCCCACACAACATAAATTAAGTGTTCAGCATTAACAATGACAAAACACAGCTAACCGGATTGTCCTTCCATCTGCTACCAGAATTCAGAGACTTGCTTTCCTAAGAACACTACTAAAAATAGTTGGAACTGTTTAGTGATTCCTCCCCTGCTTCAGCATCTTGTTGCTCAGTCCCCCAAACCATAAATCAATCTGGTCTTTTAGACTTCAGCACACAGAAGCTAAGCAACTCCATATGCTGTTTTTTTGGATGGAATGGTTCAAGCACACATTGGAGAACCTGAAATTTGGTGGGGCTATCCCTTCTATACCCTTCGGTGGGGCTATCCCTTCTATATCCTTTGTTTGTTGTATGGAAGTCAATCTCCTCCAGCTATAAATACAGCAAAAAAAAGCAATTCACTTCATTGCTACGGAAGCTTTGTGATGAGTTTGTTACCTGTCTTTCACTGTCCACTTCCAGAACATCCATTAAGTTGATCATGATGTTCTTATGGATCTTCTTGTACTTTCCAACACGAAGTGACACCGTCAGCCACCCAGGACGGCCAGTGCACATGTACCTCTTGCTGCCTTCCTTCTTCCATTCCCGAACCTGCAAGAGGAAACATCTGAACTGGTGCTGTGAGCTGTGCATGTCCTCAGTAACGTTCTTCCCTGGCTGTGAGAAAGCACTCAGAAATATTGTTACCCCTCTACACGCATGTTACCTGCAGAGCCTGGATGTCTCCACGTCAAGTAGCAACACTTTGGAGGTCTCTCTGCAGACCTCTGAGCTTCTAAATGAAATCCCACCAGAGGGTTCGTGTTATGCAGAGGAAGTACTTTAATACTCTGGGGTTTGGGTTTTATTTGGAGTTGGGATTCAGAAAACTTGCGAGAAACTAACAAAGAGTTTTCAAACCCCACAGGAAGACCCGTGGGAGGTTTCCTCTAAGGGAGGAAATCATTGCCATAAATAATCTCGGTCCTGTGAAGGGCAGTGAAGCAATGACCCCTCCTCAACACACCAAAAAACGGGCTGAGCAGGCAAGGAGAGGGAAGCTGGGCAGGAAAAGGTGTGAGTGACCCACGGGGCTGGTGGGGCTGCAGTGGTTGGCACTGGGAGCACAGACAGGAGTTGGAGCATCTCCTTCCCAGCTCAACTGCTGCTGCGGCTGGGATGAACACCCGGGAGTGCCCCCTGTGCGTTAACCCCCCCCCACGAGCCGGGGGAGGCGCCAGGGGGTCCCCGGGAGCGCGGCAGCACCGGGGGGACCCGCGGCAGCTCCGAACCCCCCTCAGCCACCCCTGGGGGGGGCTCCCAGCGCTGAGGAGCGGCTCCAGGTCCCGCACCCCCAACTTCCACGGGAGTTCCGGACGGGTGGGAAGCATCCCCGGGGGGGCAGAAGCAGC
>VZRW01001204.1:649301-716708 GCA_013398125.1 Aegotheles bennettii | reverse complement strand
GTTGGCACCACGCCGGGCGCTGTGCCCCCTCCCCGGAGGCGCTGAAGCTTCCACGTGTGGAGTACGTCGAGGAGGACTCCTTGGTCTTTGCGCAGAGCATCCCCTGGAACCTGGGCAGGATCGCGCCGCCGCTGCCCGGCTCAGGTGTCTACAGCCCTCCCAGTAAGCACTGGGGCGTGGGGAAGGACCACAGGGGGGTGGGGAAGGGTCAGTGACCCCATCCCCTCTCCTGATCTTGAGGGGTGGGGATATCTCCCTGCTCCATGGTGCTGGAGCTGCATTTTGGGAGCATCCCAGGTGGCCTGGGCTGACCTTTCCCAGCGGCTTCATCCCTGGTAGATAAAGGGGACCTGGTGGAGATTTATCTGCTGGACACCAGCGTGCAGACCACCCATCAGGAGATCCAGGGCAGGGTGCTTGTGACTGACTTTGTAAGCGTCCCTGAGGAGGACGGCACCCACTTCCACGGGCAGGTGAGCTTTGAGGAGCCGCAGGCTGCAGCTCGGCAAAAGCATCCCCCTGAGTGGGCTTGTGGGGCTTCCCAGGACCAGGGAGCTACTCAGCTCATGGCAAGGTGCCAGGCAGGACACGCAGCAGCTGGAGCTGAGGTGCTGGGGGATGTTGGGACCCTCAGTGTGGTCTATCTGGGGCTGTGGCTGAGTGGGGCAGGGCTCCTTTCCAGGGAAAGCAGGCTGGGGGTGTATGGGTCCACGTCACAGTGTTGCTGCAAGAGGGAACCGAGGTCCACCCCATCGCTGGGGCTGTGAAGGCTGCCCGCACCCTGTGGTGGATGCTGGAGCTTGCATGGTTGCATGTGTAGAGGAGCCAGTGCTAGCACAGCCCTGGGGAGGGCTGGCTGTGTCCCCCGTCCTTTCTGCCAGCTTTTCTACTTCTGCACTTCTCTACCTCCCCCCCAAAAAAATATTTTTAAAGCTTTACCCTGCCGTTGGATTTAGCTGGTGGGGTGGGATGGGGAGGACGCAGTGGTGTTGCAAACCTGCTTCATTGCAACGGGCCGGGGTGTAAAACTGTGGTGCCCGTGCCAGGCCAGCAGGTGTGACAGCCACGGGACACACGTGGCCGGGGTGCTGGGCGGGCGCGATGCCGGCGTGGCCAGGGGCGCCAGCATCCGCAGCCTCCGTGTGCTGAACTGCCAGGGGAAGGGCACCATCAGCGGGACCCTCTCTGATGAGTCAACCCCACCTTCCCTCCCAGAGCCCCCCAGCCCCTCTCTGTCCTGTGAGAGTGTCCTGTCCCTCGTCTCATCCCCCCCAGGCCTGGAGTTTATCAAGGCAGCGCGGGAGGCTCAGCCCAGTGCACCACTGGTGGTTCTGTTGCCCTTGGCTGGTGCCTACAGCCCTGTGCTGAACGCCGGCTGTCGGTGGATGGCGCGGATGTGGGTGGTGATGGTTGCAGCTGCTGGTAACTACAAGGATGATGCCTGCCTGTACTCGCCAGCATCTGAGCTGGAGGTACAGGCTGGGGGACTCCCTGGGGTGTGGGGTTGTGCAGGAACATGCTGCCACGTCCCTGGGCTCATCCACTTGTGCCCACATCCCCCTCCATCACCGCCCGGGCAGGTCATCACGGTCGGCGCCACCAACAGCGAGGACCAGCCGGCCTCCATCGGCACCCTGGGCACCAACTTTGG
Source organism: Aegotheles bennettii (assembly GCA_013398125.1). Lineage (NCBI taxonomy): Eukaryota > Metazoa > Chordata > Aves > Caprimulgiformes > Aegothelidae > Aegotheles > Aegotheles bennettii. The sequence continues at coordinate 715,057 of VZRW01001204.1, read as the reverse complement.
TCGCTGCGTGGACCTCTTTGCCCCAGGGGACGACATTGTCGGTGCCTCCAGTGACTGCAGCACGTGCTTCATGGCACAGAGCGGGACGTCGCAGGCAGCCGCGCATGTGGCAGGCGAGCTGGGCTCCAGGGTGGGCAACAGGGCTGGCTCTGCACTCACCCCGGGCACATCCCCCTGCAGGCACAGGGCATCACGGCTGCCTGCCTGGCTGGGGACATTTTTGCATGCCACAGTGTCGTGATTTTGGGATGTTCAGGTGCTGCAGCCTGCACAGAGCTCCTGAACATCCCATGTGTGTGGATCCTGCTCCTGTCTCTCTGGAGTTGCGTGGCTCGGGGCAGTCGGGCATCGGGGGCTGCATGGCCCCTGGTTCTCACCTGGTTCTCACCTGGTTCTCACTGGCCCCCCCGGGCTCTCGCAGGCATCGCCGCGGTGCTGCTCAGTGCCGAGCCCCGGCTGAGCCTCGCCGAGCTCCGCCAGCGCCTCCTGCACTTCGCCACCGAGAACGTGATGGACACAGCGTGGTTCCCCGAGGAGCAGCGGCTCCAGACACCCAACCGCCTGGCCAGGCTGCCCACCCAGCTGGGTGCAGGTAAGGACCTCGGCTGCCCGCTGGGGAAGAAGTGTCTGGGCGGAAGCACGGTGTGTCCCTGCCCGGGCTGTGCTGGGCATGGCTGTGGGCAGGCACGGGGGGTGTGGTGGGGGCTATGGGTGCCCACCCTGCCCGCTGAGGCCACCTGCCCCGTTGCAGATGAGCAGCTGTGGTGCCGCTTGGTGTGGTCAGCACGCTCGGGGCTCCCCCCACACACCACGGCCGTGGCTCGCTGTGCCTGCACCGAGGAGATGCTCGGCTGCTCCAGCTTCTCCCGCAGCGGCGGGCGGCTGGGGCAGCACGTGGAGGTGAGCAGAGCGTGTGGAGACTGAAGCACTGCCCCAGGGTACCCGCTGGCCTCCAAGGGGTGTCCCCAGGCCCCTGAGTGGCCCTGGTGACACCGTGCTGCCCCTGCTGCAGGACAGGGATGGGCAGAAGCGGTGTGTGGCCCACAGCACTCCCCGGGGCCGGGATGTCTACGCCATCGCCAGGTGCTGCGTGTGGCCCCAGGCCAGGTGCCACATCAACTCCAGCTCCTCGGCGGCCGAGGGGACCGGCTGCTCCCCATGGGACCGCGTGCTGACCGGTAACACCCGGCATGGCGGGATCCAACACCCCGACGGCCATGGGTGCTCCTTCCAGAGCAGCTCTGGGAGCCGGGGGTGGAAGGGTGGGTGTGGGTGGGACATGTGCTGTGTGCATGGAGGCAGGGAAGGCTCAGGGCTCTGTGGGGACATCCCTGAGCGCCTGCGTGTGTGTTGGGATGCTGCCACGGCCACCCTGCACCCACTTCCCTCTCCCTTGGCAGGGTGCAGTTTCCACTCCCCCGCCGTGGAGCTGGGTGACAGTGGCAGACCTGTCCTGGGGCCAAGCAGTGTGCCCAGCCGCTGTGCTGGCCGGCCAGAGGTGATGGCACACACCATGTGCTGCCCTGCCACCGGCCTCGAGTGCCGGCTGAAGGAGCACACGTCCCCAGGCTCTGCGGAGAAGGTAGGGGTGGTGCTTGCTCCTCTGCCATGTTATCCTCACCTCTGCTCATCCCTCTGTCACCCTGATGAGAGGTGGAGTTGGCGTCAGCATCTTGTTGGGACTGTAGCCCCAACCCCAGCCTTCACCGGTGTCTCCAGTCACCCACCTGCAATGGGACAACCCCCAGCGGGGTCCAGTGGTTCAGTGTGACACTGGCCACATCAGCCTGAGGACCATGGGGGACAGGCAGACCCCTGCTCCTTTGCTGACCTGTGGAGGGTGACCTGTTCTCCCTTGTTAGGTGATGGTGTCCTGTGATGAGGGCTGGACGCTGACGGGCTGTAGCACCTATTCCCAGAGCCCCGGCACCATGGGAGCCTACGCCGTGGGCGATACCTGCGTGGCAGCCGGCACCCCGGGCAGCAGAGTGGCTGCAGCCATCGCTGTTTGCTGCCGGAGCCAGTGGTAGGGATGGGCTGAGCAGGGACATGGCTGCCCTGGCCCAGTGTGCCCACCATAGCAGGGATGGGGACCTTGCTGGACTGCCATGTCATTGGCTTGGCACCTTCCCAGGGCTGAGCTGCTGCTCCCAGCATGGTCCATACTCCAACATGTGGCTGCTGCTGACCAAAACTTTTGGGCTGCCGTGATGGTGGGGTACAAGCTCATCACCCCCTCACTCCCAGGACTGCTCTGCAAGACCTCACCAAGACCTGCCCCATCACAGCAGTCACCCTGGAACCCCTTCCCCACCATGCACCAGGTCTTTCTATAAACACCACCTGTACTAGTTGCGTCGAGGCTGCTTGTTCATGTTGTCACCCAGCATCAGACAAAACCACCACCTTTTTAAAAAAAATACCCTGTGGCAAGGGTTGCTCCTCTCTTTCCTGGTTAGTTGCTTATTAGTTGTCAGCTAATGCTGCCTAGCACCTGGAAAATCATAGTTTAGCTGGTTTTGGAGTTTTATAATTGCCTACTCATGTACCTAGGAGACTCCAATTTTTAGTCAAGTGTAAGGGCTCTAGTTTAAACAGTCTGCTTGGTTAATTAGATTTTAATCAGCATTGCTGCAGAGTCTGCTACTGCTTTGTTAGTGTTTTTTTTGTTGATAAGTCACAGTTAAGGATCTGCTGGTGTTAAGCACTGCTTTAACAGTTTGCATTTCAGGGCTTCCCAAGAACTGACTGTAATTCCTTTTTTTTAAAAAAAGAAAAGAAAGAAGAAAAAGCTTTCATAGTACCTTGGTTTTTACATTTGTACCTTAAATATTTATTTGAACTTTTATAAATAAGCATTTTATAAATGTCTTTTAAAAATAAAATTTCACAGACCAGCACTCAGTAGATAGAATCCATCCTCTGGCTTCACGTACATCCCCACGGGGAACCAGTCTGGAAAGGGGAGCAGGCGCCTGTCTGACAGGGCTGGTACTCCCCCAAATGAGCTCTGCTTCGTTAGTGAGCCAGCCACAGGTCCCCACCGTGGGCTCTGCTCTCCACCTTGGGTTTGAGGTGCATCCTCAGAGGTGAGCACATGCAGCGTGGGCACCCTCTGCTCACCCACAGCTCTGAGCACAGAGCCCAGGGGCTGGGCTGTGTTGTCCCATGCAGACACAAGAACAGAAGTTTGTTTTTAAAACATTGGTGCAGGACAAGAGTTTCCAGTTATGGAAACAAACCAGCACGTGCCCTTGTGCTTTTTGCTGCTGTTGGTAGTAACACTGCGCTTGCACTTACTACGTGTTGGATCCCCAGAAAGCAAAGCGTAGATGCTCAGAGGTGCACAGCAGCGGAGGGCTGAGAAGTACCAGAAGCCATCGAAGCCAGGTCTCGCTTTTTTTGGTGATTAGCAGCCTCCTGATACTCCAATATATAATTTGTGTGCTGGTACCTGAGGATCAATGAAAAAATAAAGCTTGACACCACAAGCACCAGGTTAACCTGTCAAACTTGAGCTATTCTGAGGTGGGAGTCCCACCACAAAGCCCCTTATGGATCCGTTACTCCAGCTTTAGTTGGCAAGAGGAGACAGAGTCCCAGTAGGAAGCACCATTTTGAAAGGTTTAAACTATTTCTAACTTGTTACCTAAAGATGGCAAAAGCCCAACTCTACCCTAAACATTTAATTATATAACATGTATATAATTACAGCCCATAATTTTATCAGCTATAATCTGATTTTTGCATGAAGAGGGGGCAAAAGGGATCTTAGCCTAGGAGCTCCTGGACAGCTTTGACACAGCTGGCAATTTTTCAGCACTTACTAGGCTGTGACCTCTCCAAACACGTGTCAGAGATGTCACCTCTGCCAACCTTCCTGTGAGAGGGGATGGTCCTGCTCCCTGCTCACTGCCAGCTCCCCGCAGAAAGCCTGAGCACATCCATGCACAATAAGCCAGCTACAGCTCTCACGGCTTGGGTCAAGCATGCATAAGCCTGGTGGAAGGAAACAATATTAAAAGAATATCAGCCCTTGCTTAGCATCTTGTACTTGGGTGGGCAGAAAAGCTCAGAGAGAGCAGCTCTGATGCCAGGGATGCTGTGGACAGTCCCGTCAGCACAGTTTCCAATTCCCAGTCTGTACTCCCAGGACAGGCTGGGTCAGGTTTGAAATGTAACACTCTTTGTCCTTAGTAGGGAGGACAAAGGCACCCGTCAGGAAGGCAGAGCCAGGTGAGCAGGGGAACAGCAGTGCCATGGCACTGCCACCTGCCCAGCTCTGTGCACCTCGCACCCATGGCAAAGGCAGCATTAATTCATGTCCAGAGCTCCAGCAAATCTTGCTGTCTGACACACGGAGCCAGCTAATCCATGAGCACAAGCATGGCCAGGGTGAATCATCCTGCTAAGGAGGTCAGGAGAGGAAACAGCATGCAGATACAAATCTGACAGTGCCACAGCGTAAGGACACACAATGGTGCAGCCCCGAGGGCCACTTGGCTGCTTCGATTTACTCTGGACAGGAGCCAGAATGGCAACCAGGGTGACCTCTCAGAGCTTATCATCTGCAGGACTGGCCTAGGAAGTTTCAAGATAAGAGGATCAACACAACAGCAGCGTAGCAGTGTATGTGCAGTCTAAAGATTACACTAGTTTTCTGTGAAAGGAATAACTTTATTCCATTGACCAGGAATCCCAAGACTTTTCATCAAGACTGCCTATTTTTCCAGTGCCAAATGTCTACGTATTAATCAGACAGTATCTCCCCGACTGCTCACAGGCAGGCTGCGGCTGCTCCTCACTGAACATTTTGTAAGCTGTATAAAAACATTTTTCATCCAAAAAGATTGGCAGTAAAAATTACAACATAGAAATGCATCACAATTTACACAAAAACTAGTTTTGTTGAACTCTGTTTTCCAAAAAATAATCTTCAGCAGGTTCAAATGACAGCAGCTGGAAACAAAAATAATTGACCAAGTATCATCTTATTGCAAATTATAACCATTGACTTTGTACAAGCGTGAGCAGAACCATGAAAAAGTTTGTATTGGTTTCAAGTATACAGTGGTGATGAGCCATCCTGATGCAATTCTCTCATCATGCTTCTCTGGGCCTGCAGTGATCGAGGACATTGTTTCCATAGGAAATAGCAGGAACCTGAAGTGACAAGTGGTGCCAACCCTTAGGAACATTACCAGCTTCTTCCATCACCATCACCGCTGTGTACTGACTTCTCGTGACGATTTATGACCCATTAACAAAGTGTTAGGGATGGGGGAAGGAAGAAGGGGCATCCATAAGAAATGATTTATTCAAAATTAATTTAAAACATCACATTTAAAATGTCCCAGCACATTATCAGAAACATTTATAAAATGCTAACTCTGCCATGTGTCTATGAAGACATTGTTTGGAAAAGAAAGTGAGAGGTTCACTACAATGCCACCCTTACTTCTTTGTACACGCAATTCATGACCACGGCTCTCTTAACCCACAATAAGTTATAAAGCTGTACAGCTGAAATCAGATTGGGTGTTGACTTCCAACAGTGAAATGACTGGTTAATTTCAATATTAGTGCACAACAGTGAAAAGCTGTCTGCTGCTTCTTGTTTCGGCAACAGTATGTAAAAAGAAAAAAAAAAGGCACTTTTTGGCTGGTTGTGCCTTTAACTTGGCAAATTTATCTATTCTGGAGGTACCCAGGCACTCCTTAAGATGTCCCCCGTGTCTGTGCATGTTTGTTTATAGAATTATTTTTTTTTAAAGTAAGGCAGAATCCATAAATAAAGGCAAAAAGCAGTGCAGAAAATGTGAAACGCAAAATGTACAAAAGATGAAGAGTTAGTTGGCACAAAAGAAGCTTGTATCCAGAGCCAGAAATCACTGAACTGCACTTGACATGGAAAACAAAACTGTGCTCAAATCATTCCAACCGGCTTCCAGTTGTTTATGAACAAATCAAAAGAGCTGTGATATTTTAAACGTTGCCTAGTCAAGTGAAAACACAAACAAAACCAAATCATTCTTTCCCCGTGTTAAAATTGCTATAGAATCTGCACAACAGTGTCCTCAACTCACTCAAGGAATTATTCATCATATACAACCAATACCAACTTTCTCAGTAATTTCAAAGCATAAGCAAGTGATTGCAGATCACATGATTGAGACGACATCTTATTCAATATGTCTCCAAAGGTTAAAAAAATTTAATGAGTAAAACTGCAACAGATTCCATCTTAAAGTGCTTTTTTCTTTCAAACTACTCATTAACTTTTTTTTTTTTAAATTCACGAACATCCTTTAATAATAAACACTTGCATACCTAGAGAACAAAGCTTTTCTTTTATTGCCCTTCCCAATTGTCTGTGGTTTTTGGAAGGGTACCAAGAAAAGACAACCCATTCCAGAGCTCCTTGACCAAACCCTTCCGTAAGGAACCGCTCTCCTTACAGAGCAATCTTGCCGATCCTTCTCATAAAGAGCTTTACAAATTAGCAGGGAGACATATTAAATACAGAAGTCCTTATGTAAACCCATTCTTTAACTAATATTTTACAATGAAATGTAAGTCATCACACATCTTTACAGAAATTTGAATATTCCTATTCAATATCATCAGAAAGATTAAAAATTCGCCCTCCATACACAAGGGCAGTCTGTTTTTTATTCCTGTATAAAAACCAAAAGAATTTTTTTGCAGCATCACAGAAAAGCAACAGTTTTACATTCACTCATTTAATGTTCACATAAAAATTCAACCACTAGCGTTTGTGTATTTGATAAAATCTTCTTGACAAACTGTTTTCGGTGTCTGACTGTCATAAGCTACTGCAAGTGAAGCTGCAGTTTTCTAGAGCATTTATTGATCTGAAGCCTTCGTGGCTAAAAAACGCTTTTAGCTTTTAGGGAAACAACCTCCTCTGGCATTGCCTCCGGTCCTATTAAGCCACTTCTCTTCCAGACTCTTCTAATGGCATAAGCAACGGGACTCCAGTTTCAGTAGGTACCAGGCATTAAATGTTTGAGTTGATCTGTTCTTGTGTTCATAGGTATCCTCTATGGGTCAACATCATCAAGGTCACTTTTAGGCTCACCGATCATCATAGGAGACTCTGAGCCCTTTCAATACACACAAGGGATGGGGAGAGAAAGATATGGCATGTTACTTTCATAAGGTGCACAATTACTGAGTCTACATTTGGTGATGGTTCTGACCTGAGCCCCAGGAACAAGCTGCCTAACAGAGCAACACAACAGAAGATAAACACATCCTGATTTTATTGTTACCTGCTGCAGATGTCTGTCTCCATTCTCGTTGGCTGGACTGCTTTCTGACCCATTACTGCTTCCAGACTGATCCTTCTCGTTCAGCAAGGCTGTGGCATAGGCCAGCGTGTCCTGAGTTGGAAACAGTCCAAGAGAGTGTCAGGGGCCATGCTCGTACCTTCATTTCATAATTTATATATTAGTTTTAAGTCAATTCTGAAACAATATAGCTGCTGTAGTGAGATAGCTGAGTCACCACAGGTAATTGTGAGGTATTGACTAATATCATTTAAGGGTTGTTTTTTCAAGCACAATCACAGGGGCTGGGCTTCTAAAGAAGAATGGTCTGAAAAGCACTGGAATATGCTAAAGTTGCCAAAACCAAAGACGCTAACTGAAAAGCAGAAAAGGAAATTCTCTGATTCTTTCTTGGAAGGTCCTGAGAAATAAAACAAGTTCAACATCATCTCCCAAGAGTAACACATACCTGTGCTGAAATAGTGCGCTGGAAGGTTTTGGCAGTTGATGTTTCATTGGATACATTACTCTGTGGAGCCCAGTAATGTTCAGACATCTGCACAAAAAGCCAAGAAAGCCATAAAATTGCCATAGGAGTTTTACATGTGTAAAGCCTCATTCACTCGTGATGCTAGGTGAACTAACAAGTCTGGAACAAGCTTCCCAAGTCCTTTGGCAATGAGCTGGAGACCCAGGGCATGGACAAGCACGTACTTTTAATGCAGCTAGAACAGTCAGAGAAGACATTGCCCCTCAGCTGAAACTAGCAACCAACCCCCTTTACTTGGTGCAAGTTACTGGAAAAGTGCTGCATTCGGGGTTTACATCAGCCAGTACAAAGTGAAAATGGGTACAGCAGGACCATCCAGAGCTGTCAGTCCACTGTGTTTCAAGAGAAGAGTGGTAACAAGTTGTGCCAGCTATGCTGCAAGCATTCTGCTAGTTCTGCTTCCAGCACTCAATACAGTACCAGTTTATGCATCTGACACCTGCCTGGCAGCAGTTGTCGGGACAGAAAGGGAGCCTGAAGCTGGGATACTATTGTGCAGTAGGATACTATTACTGTAGGAAAACCTGGGCCAGTTCTGCTGAGTTTTAAGTTTCCCAAGTGTCCTTGGCTATTTATTAAAGATGTGTTGGCAAACCTATGTTAAGTTTAGAGGGAAGAACAAAAATGACACGTGTGGGAGGAAAAAGCTGTATCTGTCAACAGCTATGTTTTGTGCAAAGCTGCAAAGATTCTGTAAGGAATCCATTCATTTACACATTCTCTTGCAGCAACACACAGGCAAAAGAAAACTTTTTTTTAAAAAAAGTGAAATCTAACACGAAATACAGTGGCACTGAAAGCTTCCCACATGGCAAGGAATACTCATTACAACCATGCACACTTGGTTTTATTCACTGTATGCAAATCTATGCCTGAAACACGTGGGGACCTACTGAAGTTCTTGCACACATCAGATTTAGCTGCATCCAAACTGTCCTCATAAAAAACCAAAGTAGCCTGTATTTTGTCTTTAGCCATATACGAAGTGGAGATGCCATAATTCTCATTGTAAACAAAGTGACAGTTTCTCCATAAAGTAACAGCCAAATTACCTTCTTCTGTAGCCACTGCACAGCCCAGCTCCAGTGGTGGGAATTCTCCTTGAAATAATCTTTTGCAGTAGGGCACCTTGGAAATTGAAATGATATTCATCAGTCATAAACAAGGCATGCTGGTAAACTTTAAAAAAATCCAAAGACCTCTCTCTTTCTCTGTGCTGCTGCCCTCTGCATGCACTGTTGTCACTGCAAACTCAGTTAAACTCTACAGCACTGTTATTACCTGAATTAACAAGAGCAATAATGCCTAGTAAAGTTTACACAAAGTAGTCTATGACACAGATTCACCTATTTCAGAATTATGCTTTATCAGGATGTATGCCAAGTCCTAAACAAAGATAATTTAGAAATCATAATATTTAAAAAATCTGGGACAGTTTCCTTCTATTTATCTTGGTCTCAATGCCAGGCTCCTGCTCTACAGAATGTAGCTGACCTTTGCCTTTATAAACAGCCATTATCAGTTGTTATATGAGAAATCCATCTTGGGCACTAACCAGTAAAGATTTCACTTCATGCTGACACATGTACTATCAAGACCTTTGAGCACCACTTATATCACAGTAACAAAAGATAAAGCTGATCGAAAGTAGAAAGAGTAGCAGCCTGAATAGTCACAGAGGGGCCTAAAGTAGGGATGAGGCTAAACTCTGAAACCCATAATACTCACTTCTGAGCCAAAGTAACAAGGAACTTGACACACTGGTAACAACGGCTGCTGTCCACATGGTTGCTGTGGTGCATCAAGGCTGTGGGGAGAAACACGTGGATTAAAAAACACAGTTCAGATTTCTGTGTACCAGCCAGTCTGAAAATATAACAAAGAAGAAACTAAATTTTTAACTTCGGTGGTTGAAGTTATTTCTACAGATGTTAGCATGAGTATTTGTGCTAAACACACTGTTGTTTTGCTGGCAGTTTTGAGTACTTCCACATCTCTATTGGATTAAAAATAGATCAAAGTGAAAACGCAGTAATTCTTTCAAATGCGGTACCTGAATTTGAAACAGTCCTCTCTTAATGCAGCTATTCTCCCCCTATAATCCATTCTAGGTTAGATAATCACTATGGTTACATCTATCTCAAGGAAAAAAAAAATGTTTGAAACCCCAATAAATGGACCAGATCACCAGCTGACACCTGGATCAAAATTTGCAAAGCTAGAAGAATGTTTAAAGCTTCTTCACACAAACATGCACAGCAGAATTCAACAGCCATGAAACTCTTCTGTGGGAGACTTGGGCAAAACCCCAGGCCATTCCTATCAGGAAGTTTTCTACACTGTGAATTCCCACATCTTTTAACAAAATTCTTTGTGAAGAAGCACAAAGATTTCCATGGAGCTGCCACAATCAGATTTGCTACTCGTAAGTTGCTCTGTCCATATCAGTCAGTGAACAACACTGTAGTGAAACTTCTAAAATTGGCAAATAATTGTGAGGGAATTGTGACAGTTTTTCTACTGTCAAAGCACAGCAGATGATTAAAAGAACAGCACTGGTGTAATGCAATTTATGCACAAACACCCTAGTGTGGACAACAAAACTATTATTTGTTGGTTTCCTTTCTTGGAGTAAAACTAGCCAATGTGATGGGTAGGTCATGGCCCATGTGCAGTGAGACTGGATGCTGCTCAGTGCTGGGTCAGGAAACTGACTTAAAACTACAGCTTTCACTCCCAAAACTCACAGCAGTTCTTGAAGCCTTCAACATAAAAATTCAATTGAATAATTCCTCCATAGAGAAAAAAAGGTCACGTATTGCCCAAGTTACAGAACAGAATTGGTCCAAGTGGGACCAATTTACACAGAAATAAAATAACCACTTAGCTACTCTCCTACACTGCTGCACATTATCTTATCTTCTATCAGTCACACATGGAAACTCCTAAAACAGAAGAGCACTGAAGCATAAGAGAGAAAAAGAACAAAGCTAAATATTCCACAGTGTGAAGCAGCATCTCACCCAAACAGCTATGAAAGAGATGCTCAAGCTGTACTAACTCATCAGAGGTGCTCTTTGAGCACCATGTGGCTACTCCACATTTCTCTGGCACACAAAGCCTCTTCTCCTGATTCATACAAAGTAAGGTCTCATCACTTCTGGGACTTCTCTGTTGCTTTTGAATGCTTTAGTAACTTCACTTCAGTAAAGTTCAGTATCAAATGGAGAGACAACACTTTGTATGAGCAGGGAGCCACCTGTCAGCTTATGAGGCCATCCTGCAGTTAGTAGTGTTAGCATCCTCTGTGCTGAACCAGTTTCTTTTTATGGTAATTAGGATGCTGACAAAACAAAAATATTGGCAATTTCTTGAGATGCATAGGAAATAATTTTTAAGGTTACAGGATTCATAGAGCTACTCTGTTAATCCAAGGCATTTACCCCTCCCCACACATTCTCTATACACCTCTGCTGCTCATTTAAAAAAGCTAGCTCTCTTGCCCACCTCTTGGTTAAGGTTCTTTAACATCACTTTTTAAGTACATAAGTACCACTCTTCTCTGGGTTCACTGCCTGCTGTTGTTGGAAAGAATTAATTTTTCCCAGCTAAAATCCTTTCCATTTTGACTACAATGTCTGAATGCTTATTTTGGATTTTCTTAGAGCATTTTTTAGGGTGGTGATGGCTAAATCAAATGTGTCAGGTTGTTTTCCTTGAGCAGTAAAGGAGTTTAGAAGGATTAGAAACCAGGACATGAGATGAACCATCATTAACATAAGAGTCAGTAGGAGACAGGAGCGTTCACCCACTGGCTTACTTGCCTATTAATCCATTTTCAGTTTCAAAGGCAAATTTGATGCGCTCTACTTGTAATGGATCTTCAATAACCTGTTAGGAAAGAAAAAGATCAACATTAATTAAGTTGTGTGTGATACCTGTACCTATTCTATAGAAGATCACGGGATTCTCAAGACAGCAATTTAAAAAGTAATAAAAACTCCAAACTGAAGGATTAGAAGATACATGGATGTTGAAATTACCAATGAAGTCCTGACATTTTCCCACTACGTATCAATACCAAATCTATCCCGTACAAGTCTTTACCCTTCACCTACCAGTATCTCATGCAGTAACTGGAATATGTTTTTCAGTTCATGAGGTGGAGCAGTTTCCAGCTGAGTCTGCACATAAGAAATACAAAGTTTCTTAGATAGTAAAATATGTTGACAATGCAAAGAATAACAAGACAGCTTTACAGATTTTTGAAAACGTATTGTTTTAAACAGTAAAAGCCTAAAAAAAGCCAACTCACCAGCAATCCCCCCCAAATCCAACAACCTGTACTGATTGCTCTGCAGATCCCAGTGCCATTATAACCCACTACACATTGTACGACCAAAGCCTAGAAGAAATGCTTATGCAAAACCTTCTCTTAATTATCTCCCTACCTTGATGAAGTGTAGCACGGTAAAGGAAAAGTGCTCGTTACAAAAGCAGCAGTAGACCACCATCTCAATGAGAACTGACAGAGATCCAGTTAGTTCTCGTAACGCATACATCACCTAATGGAAAAGTGCAAACAATTTCAGACACACCCATACAATTATTTTTAAGTATGCTTGTAACAGAATGTTAGTCTTCTCCAGGAAGGATGCAGCTTTTTCTCCCAGCACCTGTAGAGCCCAGTGAGCTGAACCCTTGCCCTCATAGCACTCCAGTCACCTCCTGGTGCGCACCTTTAAGTGTCTGGCCAAGTACGATATATTAAGTCAGAGCAATTCAAGTCAGCATCTCCAGCTGACAGGGTGACTGACTGCATGGGCACCTGCAAAATGTGTTCAGCTGCCTTCGCTAACTTTGTAAACTCTCAAACCAGACCTCTAACTTTAGGGATATACTAGAATAAGAAGGGGTCAAGAAGAACCCAAATGCGCCTTCTTGTTTAGGCTCAAAATAATAACCACATACTCCCCCAAGCTGGCTGTTTTTTAATATTCAGTGCCTTTCATGTAAGGATACTTCAAAGTAATAACATCAGATCAGCTTTTAGTTTCAAGCATGGTAGAATTAAAAACAGGTACCTCCATTAAGTAGGGTTTTCCCTCAGACAGGAATAACAAGGCTTCCACTTCTTCATGGAGCGTCAAAAGTGGACCTGAAGTAGTGATGCTTAGAGGTGGACGCTGCTTAAAGAGACCAGGAGCTATAATAGCAAATACAAAAACAATTTGTGAATAAATTAGTTTGTTCTACACACCTTGAAGACACTGCTGCTCATTTGGCACTCTGTAATCTCCAATGACATTCATCTCAACTACCTTATAGCTCATATGGTACTATTCCAAGTAACAATCCCTTGCACAATGAAGTGTCATTTACTTTAGTGACAACATAAGCAAGCAAATTGCAAGAAGGTCAAAGCAAAATGTTCATATTTACTATCACTACTCTGAGCTTTAGTTTCACTTCCAATTTAGTTGCACATGCATCATATTCAGAATGTTTATAATTCTTATTTTACTTAATGATTTTTGACTCCCTCCAACTACCAAAACTTTTAACCCTAGACAGAAATCAAGTTACTCTTAAAAAAGACAACCTTAAATTCCTCCTTCAGGAAACTGAAGATCTCAACATTCCTTTGTTATCACATTTATTTGGATATTTCTGCTTCTTGTAAAGAAATATCTAGGAGAATATTTCACTGCTTGTTATTCTGTAGCTCAGACTAAATACTCCCCTTCAGATTGGCAAAAGGTAACAAGTCTAAGCAAAATATAGCCTGTGAGTCTGTTCCAGTAAACAATGACACAGCTTAATGAGGAAAGACCTTTTAGGCATATGGAGGAGGGGGGAAGGCACAATAACATTAATATTCCAGCCCCCACTGACCCAAGTGCCTGTAATACTGTGTTTGCCACAGCCTCTTGGTACATTTACAGCAAAACAAAAAGTAATCAAATGTATGGTAACCATTACTGCCTTAAATCCAAAATATTGTATTGTCCTCACAGATATTAAATTGCTAACAGTCAAAGTAACAGAAAGGCAAAGTCAGCAAAAGGCAAAAATGCAATTCTTACCAACATTTCTTTGTGAGGAGACGTCAGAGTGCAAAACAAGTAGTGCTACAGTGTTGTGGAGATATCCAAACTCACGTGCTTGTGCTGAACTCCACCTGCGATTCTGTTTGAGCCAAAGGAGAGATTTAATTAACTTTTGATGGGTTGATTTAGTCAACTTCCGCTAAGTCAAACAAAACAAATGTCCTTAACAGTCCAGCAGCAACTTCCAATACTTTGAAGTCGGTGAAAATTTTGTTATCATCAAAAACGTGACACTCACTTCTGCAAAAACAGCTGTTTCCATGCTAGCTACATGTAGGTAGACTAAGACTTGCATGAAGTTTACAGAATCATCCAAGGATTAGACCATCCTACACATGAAAAGTATTTATCCATAATTTAAGCATCATAAAACACCTGGGGATGGAAAAACTACAGCACAACACATGCTACATAAACTTTACCTGATTACTCTGCCGGTTGGGGCCAAGGAGAAAGTTGATCATATGCCTCAAAGCAGAGTGTCTGAGAAGAAGACTGCTAGCCCTTATACCCTGCTGTTTAGACAAGAATAAAAAGTTACATTCCCATGCAGGTAAAGAAGCAGTGCTCTAGGGAACAGAAGTAAAATGCATAGGCTAAACACTGCATTTTCCACTCCAAAATAGAAAAAACAGAAGAGAGGAACTGTAACTGGGGTGAACAGTCCAGTCAGTTATTCTGCTTCCCATAGCACAAAAATGCTGGATTTTAATTTTTCATTTTTTTTAAGAACAGGCAAGAACACCCCCCAAAACAAAAATCCAAAATTCATACTCTAGAAATGACATTTTCAATTGGTATACTTTGCTGGTATATTTTTGTGTGATTTTATCCTAATTCAGTGTTCAAACCATTTCATTTTCAAAAAGAGGAAAAAAAAAATACTCTAATCAAGTTCTGATGCTGCTTAAGCCTCCTATGAATATGGATGTCTAGCTGCTTTACTGTTGCCCTTTAAAATTAAAATAGCATGGAAAAACAACGGTTTCTTACCTTCTGTAAGAAGTTATTGAACAGCAAAAAGTATTGAGCACAGTTTTTACAGTTTTCAGGTACATCTTTATCCAGTAAAGCAAGTAGCACCTCCAGTAATTGATGTAGACTTTTTAACTGTGAAAAAAAAATTAATTTGAATGTGAAGAGCTGTCTACTGCTTAAAAAACCAGAAGTGCTTCATGTTTGCAATATTTTTAAAGCAATTAAAATTACTCCTCAGATTGAACTGATGTTCAAAAGTTCTGGTCATTACGATACTGCAAAACAAACCAGATTAGAAGGTCCCATGTTAGTGCACTATCACAAAAAGTTAGTGTTTAGTTTGCATCAAAGCTCACTAAGGGCATACACACTGATTAATTACTTATACACACTATTATTTATACACACTATAATTTATTACATCTCAGTTAACAGATAGCAACTAACAGCCTACAGAAGTAACCAAATATTATCAAACTATATTGTAAATGTTCATTTCCCTACTACAGTATTCAGCTTGTAGGACCTCATAGAAATCTTTCCTTACAGCTGTAAATATGACAAATTTTCTTAACAGCAGCCTAAACAACAGTAGTGCCTTCCATCCATGACACTACACTGGATGAAAAAAAGGATAGATCCCAGAAACTGGATAGAGAAAAATATTCTTTCACCTTGTCATTTACAAACCACACAGCATTGTCTGCAAACACAGCAAGAGCCACTGGGTAGAGACAACCAACAGGATGACTGTGTGACACCAACCTTCTCCTGATAAAGCAAGGCACTGTCGAGGGTTTTTTCAAGAATAGTGGCTACAGCAACTCGCACCTCTCTTACGCTGCATTCCAGGAGGAAAGTCCTGGAAGATAAAAGGCGAAACTGCAAAGAGAACTGGAATCAACGTGTACACGCGGTTACTATGAATAAGTGTGGTGTTTATTACTTTAAAAATGGTAACAGTCCAGATACTTCTTGTACTGTGCTTTTGTCGATAAGCTTGAACTTATTTTCCTGCACTCCTGCTTGTCACTAGTAAGGCCTGTAATATTACTTTATATTTATTCATTCAAGAAACAAAAAAGCTAAACCAAAGCCATCACAGGATCCTGCCTTCCTATGCAACTTCAAAGATGACATTTTATTTGCATTGACACACCTCTATAAGTGCATCAGTTCTTCAAGAATTTGTCTTAGGTGTTTTCAAAACACTGATCAGCTGATCTTGAGCTTAGCAAGAAAAAATATTTCTGCTTTATCTGTGATCTTTGTGAGGCAAGTATTTCACTTACCCTACCCCAAACACTTTCACCAGTTCTCCTTTCCCACTACTTGCAGGAGTGACTAGACATAAACTGAAACACATTCCAAGGCACTCCACTGAACTAAACACCTGCATCCTCCTCCATGTATATTGTAGTATTTTATTAGATTGTCAGAATTACTCAGAAAACTGCACAATCTGGGAAAATACTAGCAATAAAAACCTAACTGATTATCTAGAGTGTCTGTTTAAAGAATGCACACAGTCAGCTCCTCAGGAACACATCAGTACAGGCCAGATCATGTTATCAGGAAGCTTTATGCATACGTAAGACACGAAACACCTAAGAGAGAATTACCAGTACTTACTTTACAAGCTCTCGTCCCTCTGGCCCGACAAAATATTCAACTAACCACTGACAAGCATCAATGCTCTTGGAGAGCAGCGCATCTATGGTGGCAATCCATTCTTCTGTATCAGCCCTATAACAAAACAGTAATGAATGTCAGTCATGAAAGAGAAAAAACATCTTCAAAACCTAAGCCATGTTTCCTTTTTGCCAAATTGAAAGAATTTTTACTTTAATTGAATTTTTACGTTTAATTGATGGCTTAAGACAAAAACATTCAGAGAAGTATTTTGGAACAACTTCCCGTCTTTAAATCCATTAAAGCCTTTCCACACCCAACCCACTACCACCAAAATAACAGGAGACACAGTGAACTGTCAAACTACACAAGAACCCTCCTTCCTCTCTCAAATTTCTTGGCAATAGGATTTCAATGCAAAGCAGAAATGTGTTGCTGCTCCTGTGAATGTCTATGCTACCTGCAGTATTTCAAGGTGCTGTAGGTATGACAAGCACGAAAACCTTGGACTGTGCTGTTACAGTACCCAGAACAGGGCCTTACCTGAGTTTCTTCTTGGTTCTGAGATAGGTTTGGAAGAGGAATTGGACTGCCAGCTGTAAGCTCACCTTTGCCATGCACGGATAATAAGGATGCTTTACCTTAGTCTGAAAGAAACATCAAATTTACTTCAGAGTAGAACAACTCCTGCAGCATATATGCTGTCTCTTAAATACATCACCATGTTCTATTCAAATAATTTAATTCATTTGGAAATAATAAATCAAAGCACTTTTCTGTGCTAAAAACAGTCTCCAGTGCTGACTAGGCTCATTAACAAACATGCTAAAACAGGAACAAACTTGCTGTAAGGCCCACTAGATCTGTGGATTTAATAAATTCAATAAATGCTGGTTTGCTCATTACTCCATTTAGAAAAACTTAATTAGTAAACTGTATTTCCAACAAAAGTCTGTCAGCTTCGAGGTGACTAACACCAACCTCTGCATCTTCCATATAGAAAGGAATTTCAGTCCCTCTAGAGCTCAGTTTGCCTCATTAAAAAAGGTGTGTGTTATTTCATTAATTTTACTTTGGCACAATGATGTTTCTCCCACTACTAGAACAGGAGCCTGGAGTCTGCTTTGAAACACGTCATCAGCATGAAAAATTATTGGAGACAATGAATTGCTCAGCTGGAAAAGCAAAATCCTGTCAATCCTCCTCTTCCAGTTTTCCTGGTTATGACCCAAATAGCTCCTGTGGCCCTTTCTACCCCACATATTCTGAATATTTTAAGATTAAAATGTAGGTACTTACAGCATTCAGTGAAGCTAGTGACAGAACAAAACTGAAGTAGTCACTGCTGTATACATCTCTGTTCTTCATGAATTTCAAGTTTTCATCTCTTACCATCTATAAAATAAGAAAAAAAAGTCAAAATCTTGTCAAAGTACATTTCTCTAAATAAAATAGCATCTTTTTATATAGATACGTGTGGTGTATAAAAACCAGCGTCAGACCTATTCTGTTCCAACTCTGAATCACTACTTCAGCAGAGGGGAGAATACATATAGGAGACTTAGAAGATTTGTATAAAACCAGTGATTTTCTTCCAAGGATATTACGAAACACAAGACAACAGATGAGGGACTCAACCATCTGGCCATTAAAAGAAAAAAGAAGTTGCTGATAAGTTCTATTTTTTGCTTGCTTTTAATAAAAAAGCCAAGAGAACATTCTTCAAACCTGAAGGGCTTGTTTAGCAAATTTACATGCATGGAGCAAGGAGCCATGGTATAATTACAAGCTGTTGCCACAATAATGTACTTAAAAGCCAAGCCCCTCTTTTTTCAAACGAGATTCAGCTGAAAGACTAAATACATTTGAGCCAAGTTCTGTTTATTGCAATAATACAACCCCAGATATAAAAATACCTAAAGTGACTATTAGTGCCCTGCCCCAGCCCATGTGGAGGGCCATACATTGTCTGCACAGTTTATTCTGACTGTCTATGTGATGCAGGCTCTCCTACACGTGCAGATCAGCAAGACAGGGTGTGTTCAGAAGGCCAAATATATGCAAGATTGCACCCTCTCCTGTACAGACAAGAACTGCAAGCCTGCAGACCTCCCTGTTATGAAAGCTAACCTGTACTACCATCCTCTCACTGCTTTGTCAGTGCCATCACACCTCCACGTTCAGTCCTGACTTGCAAAGTTGCCTTCAACATCCGTGTTTTCCCCTTTGAGATCATACTCAGTATTACATAAGCTAACAGAAACAAACAGAATTGAAGCTGGTTTTGGTTTCTCTTTCTTCTCCTCCCCTTTCTACATTCTTGTGAACTCAAGAACTTGAGGATGACTGCAATTTGCCATAGTCTCTGTTACACCTCAAGTGTACTTCAAATGAAGTATCTTCTGCTTTTTTCCTCTGTCTCTCTGCTTGCATGCTGACTACTGCCATATCTTGTGTTTCACTAATTTGCCTGCAGTTTCTTCAAAGCAAAGAATGATGGGTCAGCTTTGTGAGAAGGGACAGCAAAACTTACAATAATGTACCACTGAACAGCTTGTTAATAACTTTATGCCAGAATCAAAAATTATTTCCTAGCTTTGCTTTCAAGGAGGGAATTACTTCAAGGCCACCTTCAAAGTCACTGTGTTCCTCTTACTATGTGCTGAAATTTTGCATGAGTAGGATTTAGTTGCCACTTTCAGAGTGCTCTACCTGATATATCCGCACAGGCATTTTCTCTACAAACAGTCCCTTTTTTTCTCCTTTTCGCACCAGCTTAGTCAAGATGGAGAGGCGGTCACTGTTGGGCCTGTGGGGTCGAGGTGATGATTGGGGTGAAATTTCTGGTGAAGATGGAGCAGATCTGAAATATATACAAGCTCAAGGTGAATGATGGAATCCTGCGACAAATCTACAGTTCAAGTTTAAAATACCAGTACAGCCAATATAATATTAAGACAAATTTAGATGACAGTCTAAAAACTTCCCGAGGCTGTCAGTCAGCTGAACGTTTTATTGCAATAGTGGCAGCACTAGGGAAGAGGAAATTATAAAAGCAATAAAACATTATTCATTAAGCAGCTTAAAAACCAAAAAACCAGAAGAGTCAGTATACTTCTCTGTTGAACAGGAATTATTCATTTCTTAGTTCTGGAGATAGAGTGTAGATATCAAGGTAAGAGAAACCTTTACAGAACTTACAACGAGAGGTCCTCAGCTTCTTGACGCACAACACTCACTCGACTTTTCTTTGGTAAGACTGGAGAGTTCTGATCAGACACTCTCTGGTAAAACAGCATATAGGCATTCCAGTAGCGCCGCCGCACGTCGGGGTAGGGGTTAGCTGATGGGAGAAAAGGCATTCAATGAAGGCTCTTTGAGGTTTTGTACCTTTTCATTCCTATAGGAAAGTGCAACTGGGTGTGCAAGTAATATAAATATGGCAGTAAAACGTTATTTGCCAGATCAAAACATGAGTCTATGTTAGTGAATAATGAAAACTTTAATTCTAAAATGTTTTTAATACATATGCTTTTTGCAAAAAGCTAATTAACAGAATTTTGAAACAAGTGAATACTGGTGGAAATGTATTTGGAATTAATTGAAAAGTTTAACTACATGATGCCACACCAGGTTCTATGCAGTCATTTTCACTAGCCTAATATAAGGCCCATTCTGTGGGGTTTTTTGTGTTGTTGGTTTTTTTTAAAAAAAAACTATTTTAATAAAGTTCCATTTTACTTTTAAATCTTCTCTGCTACTAAGTCTACAAAGCGCTGCACGACAGTTCAATTAATACACAGGCTGTTATGTCCTTCAGTAAGCAGAAGGCTTCAGGAAAAAACTGCTTCTGGAGGATTGTTTGATCAAGTAACTCAAAGTAGATAAAATGGACTGAGTCCTACCTCTACTGAGAACCACTATGAAATTTAAAGCTACTGTAAATCAACCTGTACTTCTGCTTACATTGATCATAGACTTTAGGTCTATACTCTCCACCAAAACACTCATATTCCAAGGTTTCATCGGTTAAATCAAATTCTTCAACAATGGTGTCATTAAATTTATACCACTTTCCTTTTCCACATCCCCTGTGATCAAAACAGAAGAGAAACAAAGTTACTTGATTGTCTAGTAAAAAGCCAAACCATCCTGAATACCCTAGAAATTACAACTCTGAACTCATATCTGTTTTGAAAGTAAACAGTAAGCTTAGATCAATCAATGACGAAGTCTGACTAAAAAAAAATAAAGCTTGATGAAAAATACGAAAGCAGCACATCATCCATGACCAAGTGCCATAGGAAACCCTGAAACTGCAATACAAAGTATTAAGAATCAGTGAGACCACACAATGTTGGGTGAAAAGAGCTTCCAACAGAGTGCTAAACAGTTCACTACACCTTCCATAAATAAGTAGTCTTTAGAGCACTCCCAAACCTCACACACAAACCTTCCTGGCCATTACCTCCTGTCCTTTATAAAGGAGTAGTAGTGCCCTGCGTGTGCCTGGCCACTGTGAACTATCACACCAACAAGCTCATAATTTTCTGTAGGGGCAACTTTCTTCCTTGGGGAGCTGCTGCCTCCTTGATCCATGTTTCTACCATTGTCCCCCACTTCTGAGGACGAGTCCTGGCGAGCCATCCCTGACACAGTGTAAGGTTCCATGTTCAGCATCCAGGGAAACTGTTTGAAGAGATATTTCAGGTTAACTGAGAGATTGTACATGTGCTTAGTGTCATTTTATGAGAATTGTATGAATACTTCCCACATTAGGAACACCAAAGGAAAACATGGTACTTCCAACTTTTTATCCTCATGACACAGAAGTAAAATAAAATGTCTTTATAGAGGTTTTTTGCTCTTGCTTTCTGAAAGGACCCTGAGAATGTTGCAAACAAAGAATGCTCTATGGAAACAAATTTATTTTCTGTAGCATGATCATGTTGTAAATGTACCACGTGTACAAAATCCCTGTTATCAAAATGTGGGGAAAAGGAGGAAGAATGAACAGGAGAGTCCACTCCACTGTCCATTCCACAACACGGGGTGGGCACCATACAGAAAAGTTTTCTTACCCTTATTTGTTCATCATATTTAATAGAACGTCCACTCTCCCAGTCAAAGCCAAATCTCATCAGGTGAATCACCAACAGGCTAGGTAAGACCTTAATGCATGTGCGCTTCACTGTAGTTCTCTTAAAAAGAAAAAAAGAGTATCACCTCTGTCTATATATCTCAAGCATTCTGTAGTATTCTTCTACAGAGGCACAATCCAGCCATCTTGAACTGATGTACAGCACAGCCACAGGAGGCAGGAAGATCATAGGAGAACCTCAATATGGACAGATAGGGTACAGGTATTGCAGAGTTTGTGCAGTGCACTGGTATGGTACAGAACATTTTACTATCCTGCCATCCCTCTGAATGTTCAGTCTACAAAATGAGTTACAGGGAATGAAGAATGCTATTGGCATGGATTTATGAATTTAACCTTCTAATTATGTTCTCAACGTAGTAAAACCAAGCACTACCTAAGCATGGCTTCTATGACCATGTAATGCTTAAGAAGATACAAAGTTACAGCCAAATCTTCTTTCACATCCATTAAGAACCAATACCTTTTCTTTGCACTTTTCACAGTAGTATGCATTGCTTCCTTCCAGAACTTCTCCTCTAACAAACTGATCCAAAGATATTTCCAGACTTTGACATGAAGTCACACCTAGGTTGAGAGCCATGAAGGCTTCCTCACGCTCATACCTAAATACAAGAAAAAAAATAGTCAAGGCATTGACAGAGTAGAACCTATCCATGTTCTTTTAATAAGACACATGCTTAGGAAACAATATTGCACTTGCCCCATAGCTATCACCAGCTGTGATGCTCACAAAGACATATGCCTCTAACTTCTTGTGCTACTATTTTGACCTACTTATTTTAATAATCATGGGAGCACGTAACTTTGTAACTAATGCACTAAATTTAACATTACCTGTGAGGACAGTCCTTGCAGATCTTCTGATCAGAGAAGATACCTTGAAAAGTATTCTTAAATATTTGGTCTCTACCTATTTTCTGTTGGAGACAAAGTTAGACACCAGTTGGATATATTGCAGAGTGAAAGACCAAGAAAACAATAGGAATTTTAAGCTTCTGAATATTATGCAGATTATAAAATAAGCCAAATGGCTCTCTGCCTTCTTTTCTGAAAAACAAAGGAGAAAGAAAGAAAAAGTACCAAGGAGATGCATGTAAACAAGGAAAGAAATCCCTGAGGTTTTTACCTTGAGGTACTCATCCATTTGATCTATAAGACTGGTGAAGAACTCATAAGCATCCTGTTGCTCTCTAACATAAAGTTCCTTATTCCACATCTTGAAAATCTATATAAAGTATAAATATATATATAAAGGTGGTTGTTCCATACACGTATCACCAAAGAAAGTGATTTTTTAAAGAAATTCATAATTTTTATGTGTTTTGACTTTTTGAAATAGAACTTACTTTATCTCTAGATTTCTCCAACGGGAGGAGGCTGAATAAATGACAACTTGTTAAGTGGGAAAGCTATATATTCTAAACAAAGAGAAATAATACCTTCCAGAAGTTCTCAGGCACATAATACTGTAGCTTGCTTTCCATCAAATGACCAAAAAGAGATTGAACTTGATAGAATACATTGTCATCTGGATTGTCCGTGTCATCATCAATTGAAAGCAAGGCCTGGAAGGAAACAACCTTATTAAATTTGTTCTTGACAAAATTATTACTGTAAGTTGTCACAACACACAGCACAACTTCTAATTTATGTATTTATTGTGCGTATATAATTTATGCACGCACACACAGTTTGGTTTGTTTTTTTTTAAAAATCAGTTAATTTACAAATGGTGCTAAGATGAACTTGCAGTTCCAGTGACAGTAATTCCACAAAGAGGAACCAATTACCTCTGGGAGACCAGGCTGCATATATAGCTGCTGGAAAACGGCATTCATGTAACAAGTAGCACCACCGTTCTTCAGTCCCACAAACCCTGAAATGGAGCGACTATCCACTGGTGGAAGATACTAGAATGAAAGACATTTTTTTTTTGTCCCGGTAAGTTCTAAAAAACATGACTCCAACAACATATGATAGCTTTTATAATCACCTTTATACGTGCTGTTAAAAGCAATTGAACAGAAAACTAGGAATATAAATTCTGAAAGATCGCAAGAGCACTACATTTGGTCATTTATATATTTAACACTTTGCACAAAACTGTTAAAAATGGCCTAATATGTATTTAAATAAATTGGTCATATTTAGGAAATACTTCTTATCCAAACAAAGACTCACTGGAGAATTTACTTCTAAAGATGATCAAATGGGTCTGCATTTACTCTTATCTGTTTTTTGTCACTTTAAATTGAAGACTATGGAAATGTCATGAATCTAGCAGTTAAGTAGATCATACACACTGCTCCAAACCATGCAAATACAAATCAAAAAAGGCTTCTTGCTTACATCGAACTCCTTGGTAAGTGCAGGGTCACACTGGTGATGCATAGAAAGCAGCTCTTTTGTAATAAGCTGGAGATTGGAAGGTGAGCTATCAGCCAGCATTACTAACACTTCATAAGCAGCTAATCGGCTATCTGCTGTACTGCACCTAAAAAGAAAACTGCAGTTGAGATCTGTTTTGCAGATGACTCAATTACTTCTAATTCCAGAAAGCCATATTACTCAGAGCAAGCGACAATTAATGTTCAAAAGGAACACTTCAAATGATAAAACACTCCTGAGAGACTGCAGAGTGCTATTTTTTGTTTCTTGGGGAATGGGAACAAAAGAATCAGAAGAGCAGCACCAGAAACACTCCTTTACATAAGCCTCCCTTACTGACATGGAGACACTTGTTTTTAACATTCAATAGGCAAGGAGAAGTAGGTATTCTAAAAACATGACGCTGAATTGGTTGTACACCTGAGGATGAACAGATACTCTTTATCACTCTAACACTGATGGAGACATAATGACTTATTTACATGGAGATCAGCTTTGAGATTGCTAGACCAGATCACTTACTTGCTACAAGAGGTGACCTTAGACCTAAGCTGTGCTAGACTGATACAAAACACTTCTACTTAGCCTCTTTTTCAATGGATCATCCAACACACTAGCCCTTTCTTCTAAAAGCCAAAGAAAAGGCTTTATTTACTTCAAGCAAACAAAAGAGCATGCTTGAGACAACTGCACTAGAGCAAAGCTGGAGCAAAACACTAAGGTGTAGCAAATGCCACTCAGTCCAGGGTCTGCTAATTGCTCCACTGGAACCTTGTTTAGGGTTTGTGGAAAGGCAGTGCAGGCATGCCTGATCCAACTCTAACACCAACTAGTCAGTGTAATGCAAGCAATCCACTTGCAGCAGCACAAAACTCCACATGAGCTAATTTACCCACCCCTTCAGATATTGTATGGCAGTAACTGAAGGCAGGTGTGACAGGAGAAAGCTTTTTTTCCCCATTTTACATATTCTGGGCTATTATCAGCTATCTGAGGTGCAAGGAGACTTGCTTGGCACTAGCTTTTACAAGAGGCAGTTCTTTTGAAGGGAAGAAGAAAATAGCAGAACTTTTTCGATTCTCATCTACGAGGGGCTTGGAAAAGTAATCTGCTCATGCTCCAACTTAGCCAACTTCCCAAGCAATGATGAGCTGAAGGAGTACTCTTTGCACTCATGAAATCAGCACTCAGTTGTGGTTGCAGTTCACCATTGATCTAACAAACCAAGTGCAGACTTTGGAAGTACAGAAAAGCAAAGATTTTTTGGGTCACATAAAAACTTGCAAAAATGCTATTTGGACATTTATGTAGGAAATACAGAGAACTGGAGAAATGCTCCAACACTGGTATTAAATCCCAGTATCTGTAGCCCCAGTGTGACATCTGCATTCATGAGATGTATGACAAAACCCCCCCCAAAAAATAATCCAATTTTTACTTTGGATGAAAGTCTTGCTGACTGATTGCAGCACTGCCTGCTGGAGAATGGCTATTCAGAATAATCCTGGATGCTCGGAAGAGGAAATCATCCAATAATGGCTTAATCAAAGATGAACCTGTAACACAGTAATCCACATCTACTGTTAAATACTTACATTATCACTGCAAATGTCAAAAGGTGTTCCATAATACTCAAATCACTTAATAACACAATATTAACAAAAACCATATCCAAATATTTTATCAAATGTCAAAGGTACTGCCAACATTACTCCTTACAGCTCTAGATCTCTTCTACTGATTATAACATCTTCACGTGTACTGTCTACTGATCAACTCATCTGTTAGTGCTATGCAGAATTCACACTAGTGTAGTCACTTTAGAGTAAAAAGGAATACTTACCAACCATTTCCTTTTCTGCCCCACAAAGTGAAAGGAGAGTCTTGATGAGCCTCAAGTGTCCTGCTAACAGGATGTTGTCAGCTTCACTGGTCTCACACTCAGCTGTGCGGTTGGGTTCAAAATTGTCTAGCCAGGTGATCTCATCTTCTAACATGGCAGCTGGGCTTATCTTTAGCTGTTCCATTTCTGATGCTGCAAGAGAAAAAGATAACCCAGAAAAATAAACAGCTCTATAAATGTAGAATATAAATACAGAGAATTTCCAACAGTTTGGTAATGGTCTAGCTTCCCCTTGTTGCCTTGCTGTTACTGAATGCCAAGAACCACGCCAGGCGTTAACAACACATGACAGCCAGCACACTGGAAGGTCACATTGAGTTCATGGCATAGTAACCCCTCTGTGAAAGCAATTCTACATCTTGTCTACAGAAGGAAGACATGCTTGGAAGCTGCAACCAGAATGATGTTTGTGCCTGTACAGTAATCTAAACATACTTACATGTGAGGTCATCCAATAACTGACATCTCAGGTCAAAATATTCTGTACACTGGGACAAAAGTCTGAAACAGGTACAAATAGAAGAAAGGTTGAATTTAAAATCAGAAGCCATTTTGTAAGCAGTTGCTTTCAAGACCTGTGTGCTCTGTCCACCTAACCCAAAATAGCATAGCTGTCTAGGTATGCTTCTGCATGCACATGCTGCACCTTTAGAACAAATTCCTTCCCAACAGCTACTTCTGAATGTTATGAATAACATTTAGTCCTCATAACAATTTCATTAAGTTATCAGACAACCATAAACCAACATGTTCTCAGATATTTCTCTATTCATGTTTCTCTAGAAATTGCTGTTCAAAGTACTGTTAAATTCAACATCCTTTGACCAGTCAGGGATAAGTTAATGGGACCAACAGCTACAGTCATAACAAGTGTAGTGGGTAACATGAGCAAGTGTCCAGGCATCACTGAGAGGTTGGAGCCTATAGGATGGGTTTCTGATCTGGATCTATGCAATACTATCAAATAAATTCCATGTTACTGTCATACATCTCATCACCTCTATGCCTCAGGCAGGATTCCAGCCAGGTTCTGACTGCCAAGACCACATCCTAGAGAGAGCAGAACCATTTAGCAATTACCACCTCTCAAATGGGAAGTCAAGAAAGTTGAACTATACGAGTTCAAGAGTTGTACCTTGAGGATTCAGCTTTATTTCCCTTCAATTTACCTAATTCCAAAACTATCTGGGGTGTGATGGCGATGTCTACTTTCGACAGACTTTGGAAGTCCCTCATGCAAGTCCCTAACCTCTTGTGCCTCAGAGCTTCCACAGTGCTACTCGTTTAAAAATGTGATAGATTTGCTTCCTCGATAAACACGCATCAGACTTACCTCTGGTTGATTCCTCTCATGATGCTGGTTGGTGACCAAAGAGGCAGCTGGGCACCAAGAACAACACTCAGGAGAAACTGGTTTGGCTTTTGTACATCTGGGTGAGCTGATGTGTCTGTCTGACTAAGGGTGTACAACTGGTCACAGGCAACACGACGAATCTGAAACGGTGTCATTGTCAAACACCAGCAGTTGTTCAAAAAATACACTTCTGCTTTGTTAGAAAACTAACATAAAAAACAGACATTGAAAAGCCTGTGTAAACCAGATTATGAGCTCTGCACCTGCCAGCCAGGGTTTCTCTGTTTACAGGGATTTAGCAATAACCTTTCATTCGTGAGCTAAAAGCTCTGAAGATTTATTAAACACAGATTATAAATTCAGATAAGGGGGAAAAGATGCAATGACTTCATGCAAAATATATGAGATCCAATGAAATGAAGTATAGCATGGTTTGAAAATCTCTAGATTTCAGAATATCCAGAATAATCTTAAATCAGAAAGAACGAGTTTCAGAAGGGTTCTGACATTTGGAAGCATTTCTCAAAAGTCCAGAAGAGTCCATTAGGTTTTAGGCAAATCTTTTGAGACAAAAGTTACTTGGAACTTCCCCTAAAGTACTAGTTTTACAGAATTTGTTTCATCAAAATGAGAATATTTTTTCAGACTAGCCACAGCACAGTCCTGTGCCCCATGGATTAAATAAGCCTAAAGAATGTAATACTTCAGCATTTTCTACCAACACATCACTAGCTACTGGAATCACTAACAATTTTACAAAGGTTATTCATTCAAATACAAAAAACTTGGAACAGTTGTAGTGAACCACTTCAAGACCATATTAGATGATCAAAGTGTACACATCTCAGAAGTCTAACATTTAAGTGCTTACCTCAGCACTTGGTGATCCAAGCAGTATGTCAATGATGAAATCAGCAACACAAGGCAAATTGTAAAAGGATCCTAGAACAGAAGAATACCAGACTATCTTTTAAAATACAATCCTTTAAAGTAAGTCAGTTACAGTCTTGCATTAAAATACCGTAGGACCCAGAGGACACCCCCCATCAACACTGAAAAGCAGTAACAGCTATTTGCACATTTCGCCCTCTCCTTCCTTCAGAGACTGGCACCACATTATAACAGCATTCTCCTCTCCTTCCACCACTATCAAGTTTTACACTTCCTGTACACAAAGGTTCAAGTACTAAACATTAGCTATGCAAACAGCAGCACTTACAGAATTACACAGTTCAAAGCCAGTGCAAATATTTATACACTGGCAGTTAAGTCAGCTTTCCCAATCCATTTCACTAAGGCACAGCATCACATGCTTTGTTTCATAGCACCTGTATTTCAGTCCTAGAGAAAAAAATCCTGTATTTTTAACTGAAATTTGGTGGTTTTAACTTAAGCTGCCTCAGCTTTTACAAAGCTAGAATTTTCTCATGAATTTTTCGTACCTGTCTGTCTCCAAAAGCCTTCCCCACCTTACCTATATTCCCATTCTATTCCAATCCAATTCTATTTCATACCTAGTTGCTGACTGCGTAGCTGAAGGCAGGTTACTAAGAGAGACAATGCTTCTCCAGCAATCAGAGCATCTTTGGTGGATACAGACTGCTGTCTCACACAGATGCCAGCGTGCAGTGCGGTTGGCTCTCCTTCGCTTCCTGAACTGCAATTACTTCCTGCATTAAGAAATGAACAAGCACTGTAATTCATTATATTTCAGGTGTTTTCAGCTTCTGGTCAGTTCCCTGAAATTTAAAAAGCTTCTCCAAATGCTAAATGAATGTACATAATTTTTTTCTGCTTTGTGTAATTCAATCATAGAATCATTGAATACCCTGAGTTGGAAGGGACCCAAGAGGACCACTGAGCCAAACTCCAGTGAATTCAGCTTCAAGCTTTGCACGAGTTAAATTAAGGATAAACCAACATTGTCTTTATATTGATTTAGAGACATCATTAACCTACCTGAGCTGCTAAGTCTGTTTCTAATCCCAGCAGGAAATAAAGTGTTGCTCTCTTTTATTGGCTGACTACTTCCCACGAGGTCCAGTCGTCCTGCAGCAGCAGCCCAAGAGAGTCGCATGAAGCAAGCCACTGTGGAAGTGAAATCATTCACCTCCATAGTCTAAAGGAACAAGAAACAGCAGTTATTTCTGTGATACCCAACACCCTTTGTTAGTCACAGGGATAAGAGGAATGTATCTTCTGGATCTTGTCAAATTGACATTTGGATTTGTTTTCCTCTCTCTTCTCTAAGCAGGCTCAAGGACAGAAGAGTCTTTTTGTTCCCAAGGAGAGATTAGTATTGACCCTCTAATAGGAAGCAGTTAAACTCTCCATGTGGGTAGAGGGACACCCTTTTCAACTATCTGGAGTTAGGCATGCTGATTTCAATCATACTGATCCATTTGGGAAGCACTGCCCAAGAACCTAACATAGATACTCATTACATTAACTGTGAAGTATCTTTCAGCTGTACTCAACTTTCAAGTGGGTTGAGTTCTTGCCAGATTAGATTGTTTTAGTAAATAGCCAGTCTAAGATTAATTACATTCACACACCTATAAAGGGGTAAATAGCATCTTCTTAAAATATTGAAAATAAAAGCATTCTCTTCCCCAGGGTACCATCAAGCAAATTTAATTTTTAATGAGCTATTTAAAACAAAAAAATTGCCTCAAATTTCTAATTCAAAGAAACATGGACTATAAACCATGAGTTCAAGCAGAAACCTTCTCCTTTCTATTCACAGAAAATTAACAAGAATAAGACCTTAGGGTTAAGCATGACTGAAAATAAATCACAAGGCTTCAGTGCAGATCTATTTCTGGTAAGCACTTTAGGGGTACTGCTTCCCTTTATATTGCCAAAATAATTCCCGAGGCTGTTAAAATTCAGATCAAGATTGGGAAGAGAGACTGATAGTCAGGATCTTCCAAGGTTTTTAAATAGAGCCTGGGTAAGAACCTATATGAAAGGTAAACTTCTGATTAAAAATCCCAGAATTATACAGCTGTCACTGGAGATGACATCACTACATCACCATAAATCATCAAACACTTCCTTACTTGTATGGCAACTCTTGCTGCTGGTATGATTTCTTCTACCCTAATGGAGGATCTATCAGACACGGAGAGTTGTCGGTAGGATGACTTCTCAGGTGTTCCACAAATGGACATCTGCCTACTTGCTTGTCGGCTGACATTACGGAAGGGGCGTGAGGACAATGCTTCTACCCCATCCTTAATGAAATCCTCATCCAGTAAGGTAGGCATTGTCTGGCCAACAAGCAAGAACCTACATTCACAGAGCAAAAACGTCAGGCTTATTTCTGAATGTTCACAACAAGTGAATGAAACAGAACTCAAAGCACCAATTAATCTCAAATATTACAAGCCGCACTCTAAAAGCCAAGAAAGCAGCACTTTCTCTAATGAAAGGCAATTACATACCTTGCAAGTTGCAGGCAGATGGAATAGACTCCCTGTCTTGTTTCATAGTCTACTTCTGATGGGATGGAATCTCTCTGCATTACATTCACCACCAAACTTAAAAACAAACCAATAAGACAGACTGCATTTGAAAATGTTTTACATTAGGAGAGAATTGAAATCAATTTCTCTCTATCCTCCCTGTCTCCTATTCAGTCAGCTGAGAGCCAGTTAAAATTGCCAAACTGGTGTCTTTGGAGACTAATATCCTCATTTACCACTCCTACATCTGCAGATGGGAGCTTTCTGTTCCTGCTGGAAAATGCTTCAGGATCTATGGGGCAGGGGGGGAAGAATTACTAAG
The DNA here is from genome assembly GCA_013398125.1 of Aegotheles bennettii. Lineage (NCBI taxonomy): Eukaryota > Metazoa > Chordata > Aves > Caprimulgiformes > Aegothelidae > Aegotheles > Aegotheles bennettii. The sequence continues at coordinate 683,897 of VZRW01001204.1, read as the reverse complement.
AGCAACATATACTTGATAAATCTGACACAAGCACAAGCAGTATTAACAGGTGTTTGAAATCACTCACACTGTGCCTTAACTCTTATTCAAAGGGTCTGAATTTTGGAGATGGTCAAATTTAATTCGGTTCCCACTGCATAATCTGTGCTTTGACTGCTAAAAATGTCTGCTGGTACCTATGCAGGACATAGTGTAACACTTGCAAATTTGAACTGAAACACTTAAATATTAACTATCCAAATATCAGCTACCCTAACTAAAAGCTACACTTGACAAGCTTATCTGTGCCTACCTTTATTTTGGGGTTTAACAACATATACTCTGCTACATTACTATGGTAGCTACAGTAGCTTTTCAGACACTGGGTAACACAAAACAGCTTTGGGTGGATTTATTTTTTTCTCTGAAAAAGAAACTGAATAGTGTGCTGCAGTGTGGAAATCAGAAACCACACAGAGCTAACAAAGTGAAATGTTATAAATTGAGTCAAAATTTTGAAATCTAACCTCAAACCTCCTGCTCTGAGGAAGTTTTCACAGAAGGACTTGGCACAGTTTCTTGCCATTTCATCATCTGCAGTTGGCATCAGCTTGGAGCTCAGTACCTAAAATAAATGAATAAATAAGTATGCACACCCCCTGCCTTTGTATTCTTTATCTGATGAAGGTTAAAAGTATAACAGAAAAAAATCCACTACAAATGATGCAATTAACAATACACCTATGTGAAGCTATAGTCAGAAAAAAAAAAAACACCTGAGAACATTCAGGACTACCATGCCTATTACAGATACTTATTCTGTACCAAAGGGCATTTTTTTCTCATTGCAGTTTACTTGTTAAGGGAAAGGATAAACTACCTACTCTTGCACATGAAATGTTGTTTTCAGGGCCAGTTGGTGCTCCTTAAGAGCCCAAATCCTTCTCCCTTCTAGATTTTAATGTGACTGTATCCCATAAAACACCCCACAGATGGCTTACTTACTGATGTACGCCTTCTAAAACATAACCATACTGCTGCTACTGTTTGGGGGTTTTTTGGGAAAAGATGGTCCAGGTAATTCTATGGGCCTTATGAACATCATCACTGTAGCATCCATCCTGTTTTAAGTCAGCACTAAACTTCACAGAATGCAACTACACTCGGAAACGTGACCATAAGGAAACCTGCAGTCTTTGAGAGTCAGATCTCATCTTCATTTATAATCAATTTCACTTAATTTTACATAAAGAAAAAACAAAACACCACCAAACCACAACAAAACCTCATCCCCTCCTAAATCACCAGAAAAACCCCAGAAGTTATTTACTTTCTTGAAAAGTCTCTTTGGCATGCACAGCCAGCAATGTTGCATGTGGGAAAACAAAACACATCCTTTCCAGGTTCACAGGTCAGAAGAACGGTTTGCAGAGTTCCAGGCATGAAATCTTATCACAGCACTACATGATCTAACCCTGAACATCTGCAACATTTACTTTACATCTCTTTCATATGCTCTGTCAGTTTTCTGTGCACATTTTTTCAGGAAGCAGATCGGACTGGTTCCCGTACTTTCAAGACATCGCTGTTTGAGGGGATCAAAGAGCACATCATCCTTTTCCTGACAGAAATCATCTTCTGATTGGCTTGACTGGGCTTGAGGAACAAGTCCACTCACATAATCTACACATCTAATCCAATTTACTACTTCTCATTCCTTGCCAGAAAAGCAAGCAATTTATTACGTGCTTATATTATTTCCTCTGGCATAGAAGCAGATAACTGCCTTGTCATGCTGTAATATAACTGCCAGTTCAACAAGATACCCTTCCTGTGATAAGCTAAAACATTTGCTTTCCTCTGTAGAATTTGTCAATGTATTTTAAAGACTTAATCAAATATCTTTCATTCCAGCTGTAGAGAAAAGGGGGGGAATCCCAACGCTGCAGTGTGATGACAGTGTAGGAAGACAGAGAGCTAACGTTAGACTGCAGAAATCCAAGGGAAAGCAAGAAAATTCCTACAGTAATCTTGGTACACACCAGGAATGAAAGAGAATAACTTCGTCCACTGCTGGCAACCGGTCCTCCAACTTCCAGTTGTTCAAACCATATTTGTAATGAGTCCTTATAAACAGTGGGACCTCCGAGTAACACTAGCAAGTGTCCAGCTTCCTAGAGTGTGCAGATTACAGTGTCCTAACAATGACACCAGCTGAGCTCTCTCACACTCTTTAAAACCCAAGCACTGAACACTTGGAAAGGACCTTTTTACAGGGTCCAATCCAGCGTTTTGGCTAAAGAACTTACTCAGGAGAATATTTAGGGGTAAAAAAAAATGTATATATTCCACTCACTTTACATGTACAGCTAAAACAGGCCAGAAGCTTCTGGGTAAACACCCTGCACATTCAGATAGTGAACATTCTTCACACTTGAATGCTTCTTAAAAATACTCCTCCTTAGTCTCAACAGACAGAATGTGGTAGACTTACACAGAATGGAAGTTAGCATTCTTTTTCTTTCAAATTGAAACGAGCAAAACCAAGCAAACTAAACAACAGCTCCCATTAATGATTAAAGAGCCAACTTTTTTTAAAATATGCATGTATTCTAATATATATACTAAAAATCACATACTCTGAGTTTCTGGAGATTCAAGCAGGGATTTTATCTAAACAGTAAGGACTCTGGTGTTTCTTTACTCCTCTTACTTCAGAACACTCCTTCCACCTTGCAAATCACAAAGAGAGGGGCCTGGCTTCACAGCAAAGTCTCTAAAGGGGAACTTTTAACCCTTTCCTTCTGAGTAGAATTTATCACACACACAAAAGCAGACTATGACATGACATTCACATTTTGCATAATGACCCTGTCATGGTGGACTTCAGGCCAAGAAACTTAGAATTACTTAGTGCTCAGAAACACAAGTTGAAATAAGTAAATTTGTTTTCTTACCTCCAAATTGTAGAGCACTCTGAAGGTGGACATGCCTGGAGCAAAAGATCTGAAAAGACTTTCTAGGATTGAACTAGCACTGGGCTGATGTTGGTGCTTTGAAGACAAGGACGGTGATTTTGAAGACTGAGAACTTGATTCTGATAGCAGTGTTTTCTAGGAGAAACAAGCCACAGAAGAAATATTTTGAGACTACTACGTTTCACTGCAATTGGCAATACATTTCCTATAATCCCTGTAATAACCCTCTTGCCTCTAGCTGCTTGAAAATGAGTATTATTTTGCAGTAGAGCTTCAAATCCTTCACAGATCCTAATCTGACAGGGAATTTAAGAAGCATGGCAATAAAATCCTTTTTGTTAAGGTCACCAAGATTAATTATTGCTTAATCCATACCTTCCTTCCCAGGGAATCAAGCTGATCAAGAGCCTCCTGAATAGCTGGGTCCGTGGGAATCAAAAGCAGAAGTTTCCTCACTCGCAGGGTTATCCTGAAAAATTACCAGAAGTTACTTGTGCAAAATAGGGTTCAGGCACACTGTGGCCTGATGGATGCCTACACACAGCAATTCAAAAACCTATTCAAACTTTGCAGTCTGAGTATTTCTTCAATACTTAATAACCATTTAGTTTGCTTACCTTGGCTCCTCTAGATTGGCAAGCTGGTAAAGCATATCAAACACATTACACACGAGAGCCATGACTACTCCAGGGAGGGATTTCTCCTGAGAATTAAGCAGAAATACAAAGGTCTTTTCCTCCCCTCTCTGTTACAAGTAATATAAGAGAGTTCTTCACTGAAGCAATTGACTTAGATGCCAACCTGGCCTGCAGAAATCCCAGCTACTTTCTAAACTGAGACATTTGAATTTTTACATTACCCCATTTCCCTTTTAAACATTTATTTTTGAAGTCAACTATTAGCTAGGGTTGACATACAAAGCAGACCACGAGTAATCTGAACACGCCAGCTGATGCTTCTTAGTTTATTTTCATACTGCAGCTTTTTAATAGTGGAAATCTGGAAATTTCTTCCCTCAACGAATATACAATCTTGAAATTAAATCATATGGGGTGTGTTTGTTTAGAAGACCCTGTAGAGATTAATAAACACCAAGCAGGCTACAACAGGTGACAGATTACAGATTATAAAATCCAATCTGCATGCATAAGACAACTGTGTACTTAAATGCTTTGTTTTAATGCAGTTTGGAAGCAAAACCAGACTACTAAAGGCTGAATACTCACGCTGGTGTAAACAGCTTCTGTCTCTTCTTACTGTATCTCTTCCACCCCAGCTGTCTCCCCCCAGCTATCCCCCTTCCAGGAAAAACTCTGAGGGAAGGTTTTAGGCTATTATGCTGTACCTGTTCCATTGCATAGGATGAACTAAATACACTGCTGCTGTTGCTGGAACTGGTTGAGGAATCTGCAGAGCTCCCTGATGGAGTCCCACTTCCTGACGTTTTTACTGTAAGGACTTGTTCATCAGAGAAGCCCAGCTGGTGGAGTAGTTTCTGATCTTTGTTTACGGTTAGCTGGAACAAAATATTTACCATTTGGTTCTGGAAAAGACACTCAAATTCATAAGAATGAGAACTGTTTGTAGTTAACATACCAGGCTGTCATTTGCAAATATCTGTATATTATCCACAGGCGAATTCAACATCTTTGCTATCTTCCACCTGACGCTCCCTACAGTTTCATTGCTATGAGCCTGTAAAATTAAACAACACTGGTTCAGTCAGTCTGCCCCAGAAGCAAATTCCAAGAGAAAAAAAGAAAAATCTTCCATTAGAAGTCTTCCTGCTCCTCTGCATAGGGTGGTAGAGGTACTGTGCACAAAAGAGGCTGACAGGGTAGGACAGCAGTAGAAATGGTCCATCACTGACAGTGAGCAAACAACTTCTTTTTCCCACCTCGGAATGATAATCAAAATACATTTAGTCTACAGACACTTTCATTACAGTAGCCTTATACATACTTTGAACATTTTCAAATAGAGTTTTCAAGTTGACTGAAGTCCTTAACACCAGCTTACTCTGTGCAGATCAGGCATCAAAAAACCCAAGAGTAGCTACGTGATCAACACTGCACGACATACATAACCCGTGCACACATACCTCTATGGTGAAGGTATCTTTGGTAGACTCGTATGTAACATTAAGTGTTAAAAGATGTCCATGGAAAGAGGCACCATGAGGTAGAATAGTTCGGGGAACAGAGTAAAGGTCCTACAGGAAGAGAAGGAGGACAGTAAATAGCACCCTTGAAAACAAAGACATTTCTATGATGGTATGTAACAAAGACTAGAGTTGCATAGGTTTAAACTTGTACTAGTTGTAGTAATATTGGAAGTTGTGTTCTTAGCCCTGCCCAGTAAGAGATTACGTTATCTTACCTCTATTGTTATCACGTAACGCTCTGCCAACAGCAGCAGTCTCTCAATTATTACAAGTTTAGTTGACCTGGAAATAAACATTGAAAACAAAAGTGACTTGTCTCAGAGATTAACTTTCAAGGCCCATGGGTAACTACCATGAATCGGCCGTTTTCAAATGTAACTCTTTAAACTTGGAGTTAAACTGATTGAAATTAACTACCGAAACAGGCCAAGAAGCTTGTGCGATACTGCTTGAGATGTAGCCAGCTTCAGAAGAAGATTCATGTTTCTAAAGGTCTCGCCCTGCACTCACCTATTTAAGGTACACACATCTAGGTATGCGTAAGTTAAGCCAGAGGACGAAAACCCATCCTTTTCTCTCCCAATTAAAATAAACCAAACCAAAACTAACCCCTGCTGCCCCAGAAATACGTGACTAATAGGCCGGTAATAGGCAGTAGGGTTTTTTTGTGAGGTTTTTTGTTTGCTTGGTTTTGGGGGATCAGAGGGGGTGGCGTCTGGTGGTTTGGGTTTTTTTGGGTGGCTTTGTTGTTTTTTAAAAAAACCACAGGCTTTTCAAAGTCTCTTTAGAACTCGAATTGCATTGTAATTGGAATATTCAATTGAGAAACAACCAGAATATAAAACTACCAATACTGAGAATTTTAATTAGCACACTCAAAATCATGTGGGAAGCAGCTGGGAGGAAATATCTACTGTCATATTTATTCTTTTAAAGGCAGGCCTACCTGTAAGGAGACTGAACTGATGTTGCTACTGTAGGCATAGCAGTTGCTGTAAGCATTTTTGTAGCTCTTGTAACAGCATGTGTTAACGTTGGACCACCGAGTGCAGAGCTGGCTGCCTAGAATACAAAGCAGAGTTTAAGTGGTGGTTTACATGGACAATTAGTATGTCCTGGAGAGCTAAGAGGACAAGTACTATTTGTGGAAAGAAATTTTTTCTTTAAATAGAATTATCGTAGTCAATTATTCTAATTCTAGGATACAAAACTAAAAAAGGATATAGGTACAAGAACAATTAAAATTTGTCCTTTACCTCCAATCGTGTGTAGCAATCAGCAATGAATTTCTTGTGCAGTGATACCGAATCCTAAAGACAGAATGTACAAATGAATTAGAACAAACCAAAATCATGGGAATGACTCATAAACTGATATAACCCAGCAAATTACACCATTTTAACATGCAGAGTATCAAGGCTTATGAATGTCAAAGTACTTTCATGTACAAATATATATGTACCTTTTTCAATCTAGGAGTTAGATTAATATAGCTGTAATTTATTATCAATTGAATAGCTTCATTGGCAATTTCTTCATCAGGTGACTCCATTGCAATCTTCCAAATGAAATCCATTCCTATTAATTCCAGTTTTTCTACACTCTATGCAAGAAAGAACAACAGTAAAACATGACTGGCTTTCTTACACAATCTTGAGTTGAACCACAGGAACAAAACAGTCTTCCATCTGCTGGAAAAGCATCTTTTCACTGAATCTTGACATTTTTTTTTTCCAACATGCTGCCAAGCTTTGGCACAGTGCAAAGCGAAATCAATAGCTGCAGATTTGTATATTTATACTGGGAAAGAATAATTTGTTTACAGGTGGATAAACAAGTTCCAAAGAACATCCTCAGCCAAGCCAACTAAAAAATTAGACTTCAAAAGCATGGAGAAATTTAACTGGGAATGGAATTTGTTTCAAAAAGGTCAACATGGTAACTAACCACATAATAAACCACTCCAAAACTTGCTATGATACTTGGCAAAAATGTATGCATTTGAAGTAAGTTAACTCTGTGATAAAGATCTAAAATGCCTATGGAAAACTACTTAACATATAACCATTAATTCAACAGAAACACTGAAGGATCATAGAGATAAAAAATATTTTAGGTTAGAATTTGAATAGGATAAACCTAAATTTCTTGTAAAAAAGAAGGAAAAACACCAAGAAAGGAATATTTTCCTGCTAGGGAAAAGCAAAAAATGCACACTAGAATTGATGATTATTAATAAAAAAGTAGCCCACTCATTCCACCTGCAAAGTTTGAGAAGCTACCTTCCAGCTACCAATTGCTGAGTTTTAACTGTCCTAATTCTAGAGCATCAGAATTTAATAATGTTAATGCTAGAAGGATGATCTGTATGTTAATGCAAACATGACCATGTCTCATGTCCTCCCAGCCCCAAGATGACACAGGCAGTATGCAAGAATGAACTTGCCAAGCACTCACCAATTGAGTTCCTTGCCTCTTTAGTCGATGGTCACACAGGTTCACATTTTCAAAGAAAGTCTTAAATAAACTAAAACCTGAAAGTGAAAAGAAGGTGAAAGCTTTTTATTCAGGTCAGGCTAAGTTTCTATGCTTTTTTTAAAAAATTAAGATACAAAACACAGGATATTACCTTTTCCTTCCACAACTATTAAAATTTAAAATGGCAGAAAAAGACCCCTTTAGTGTATTGATTTACAGAACTGTTTGGATATTTCATTTGAAGGCTTAGAAAGCAAATTTCTGGTATACATTTCAAAACCAAATCTGTTGACTAAGGCCATTTTCTTACCATTCATAGTAATTTCATATGACTCCAGTTTAAGAATTTTCTCTTTGAAGAGCTGTTGCTGTACATCACTCTCTAGATCATGCTGTCCTTTTGTAAACCACTCGAAGCACATCTATGAATGAAAGGCAGATGTATTTTTACCCCACTGTCACGGCAAATATTTTAGTTTTATACATCATTGGCAAACACTATGTAAGATACTACAGTAACTCTTACAGAAGTTGTAGCTACAGCAGAAGGTTCAAAAATCTAATCCCTAGTAACCTCACATATTATACAGGCTGTACTGCAGCACTAGGGTACTTCATCTTCTAGTCATCTTTCACCCAAACAATACTGTGTGTCTCTCCTGACTTCACAACCTTGCATGTACCACTTTTCAAACCAGCATCCATAAACCTGCAACAAATCTCCTGGCCAGTGTTCCTCCTTTGGTCAAATTTGATGTAAAAAGAGCATCCTAGTCGTAAGTGAACACATACATAACAGTGGCTCCATTAGCTTACACAAAGTATATAAATGCATTATTAGTGTTTGCTGCGTCTGTTTCACATGCCTCAACAAATACACACGCTATTAATGAGCCATTAAGATTCACTCTGCAACCACAGACAAACTTTTCAAGTTTTTCTTACCTCTCGATCTAATTCACAAACATCCTGGCCAGTTACAAGACATTCCCAGATCTCCCTGGCACGGTTCCAGCCCAAATAAAGGGTGGCTTCTTGCAGAAAAAATGCCAAAAATTTTAGATGTGCCTCCAAATACTGAGAAAGAGGAAATAAAAAGGCAAGCTTAAGACTTCTTTCTGAAACCAGAACTCTGAGCATTCTTTATATTCTTTGCAAACATAGTTGTCAAATACGAGTACACTTTACAAAGCCTGGAAAACAGAAATTGTTTCTGCAGTGAGATTTATTTCTAGTTCACACAGCATCTCTACTTGAATGGTTTGTGTGTGTGGCTTCCATGTCCTAACTAGCAAATCTATTTCAGGTTTCAAGAGCTTCACACCAGATTCAAAGGTATAGTCTCTACAAGGGTGGTGGAACTGAACCTGGTGGAGAAGCTGGAAGCTGCACAAGCTTGGAAACGGGAGGTTCTGGGGTGGAGAGATCTAGCTCTTGACCAGTTACAGACTTTACTAAGAAACTTCTGGACTGCAATGTTTGCCCACCCTCACTCTATAATACAGTAAAACAAGGCTACAACAAGCCCTAATAGATACGTGTCAGAACTATAAATAAAAACTAGCCTAATTATTCACCAGAGAGAATTCCAAAAGTGAAACATCACTTAATCTTACACAATTTAGTCAGTGATACACTACATCATGCTTTCAAAAACCTAAGGTAGTAAGGAATCCAGGGTTCAGTACCTCCCGGTAGGTGTATCGGCCATCCACCAATGTTGCTCCAACAAGCCCTCCAGGACCTGCCACAGATGCAGCCAAACGGTGGCATGATATTAAGCTTCCTGTCACCAACTTCACTATTTCAAAGTTTTTCTTTAAATCTTGAATAATGCTCTTGGCAAAAAAAAACAACAAAAAACAAAACAACCAACAACAAAAAAAAACCATTGAGAAGTTTTTAAGAAAATACATGAAGAGACATGTGCACACAGTCTGTTCTTCTACAGACATGTGTCTTAATCAAAAGGAGTAATGTTCTCCCCACCAGAGTCAGTCGTATCCCTTCCAAGCACCCAAAGCCCCCAGACATTAGTGTTTTTGGCATGTGCTGAAATACACATGCTACAGATTGCAAGCAAAGTCCCCCACCTCCACTCAGCCCCTGCATAACACATGTGATTGCTGGTATTTTATTCTGTTTTCCAAGAGTCAATGTCAATTCAATGACAAAGCAGCTGGTCTAAACATTACCCATTTTTTATTTCTGAACAGAGACATGCCTGTTAATTATTCTACAAAAAGCTGAGAATAAAATAAATTAGTTTTGACACAGGCAAATAGATTTATATATATACACACACACACACAAATGGACAGCACACAACGCAGCATCTCTACTTGGACAGTTTTCCATGCTACATCACTAAACTGTATTTGTGAAAGTGCTTTTTAGTTTGTTTTTTTGTTTGTTTTTTTCTCCCCCATCAATTCTAAATTCAAATGTCCATGTTCTACCGAAGCAGAGCCACACAGACATAACAAGGGCTTCAAAAATCACCTCAGCATATATTCTTACCTTGTCTTGTTTTTGGTAAGTTTGCTTAATAAATGAACGTGTGATTTCATGGAGCTGACGTAATGCTGGCACCACCCACACAAACTGAGGATTATTGTGCTGGGATGACTAGTAATAGGAAAGGTAAAAACAATTACACATGTGTAGGTGTTCAACAACATATTAACTTTCCTCTTAGACTCCTACAGGCGTAACAATTTCTATTAATGATGCTGTTTTGAAACACCAGCTACTAGCTCTGAAGCTTCAGTTACTTGTTCCTGGTCCCTTTCCAAACACACTCAAGGTGTTTTTCTTCACTTTCTACAAGAAGTCCTTTGACACACACATATGCCATTTTGCTATCCTTATTATTAAGCCCAAAGTGCCACCTCCTTGATAGAAACATGCAAATTAAATAGACAAAAAGAACTCAATTGCACCAGGCAGAGATGATAACCACCACCTTTCTCAATTATGGGAGATGAAGCAGGCCTGTTAGGGCATAAAAGTGCAAATCCAGTCAAATTACGTTACTCATTGCTAGAGCAAGAACAATAGAAGAAAGAACCTGAAATATTACTGAGGGTGAGAAACGAGAAGAAATTTCTGGTGCTGCAAGGAGCCCTCTGATAGGAAGCAAAGGATACTTAAGCTGCATTTTGAAAGAGATCCTACAAAGAATAACCCTCCTACCTCATTGTTAGAACTGCTCATCACTTTTCTGGAAGGCTTCGTTTTCTGTAAAGTTTGACCACACAAACCAGCACTGAGGTTGCTTGTTCAGAGAAGTGATGTCTGGTTTAAATACTGACAACAACCAATACCACCTACACACTTAAGAGAGATTGAAGTAACCTGTCCATAACAGAGAGCTCTCTACTGAAGACTCCCTGATGTATTTGAGAACGCTGCCTTAATATTACATTCCCTCCCACTTTATGCCTTCATTTCTCCTAACACAGGGAAATAAGAAAGTGATGTATTTTTAAATATCTGCTGTATGGTTATTCCAATCCCCTCCCTCCAGCCTACAATGACAACTTTCCCTTAGTGTTCCCCACTGCAGCACCTCTGTTAATTGCCAGACGCAATTAAAAAGAATGCAAGAACAGGAAAGGACAAGAGAAGATCCAATAGAAAAGACTGCAAGTTTTACAGAAATTGAAAACTCATAGCTTGAAATCGATATTCATAAACACACACACACAAAAATGTGATCAATATCAAGACAATCTATGTCTTCTACAGACGCTGCAATACAAACAAAACTTAATTTACCATGAAAAAAAATGAATGAAAAAAGTACAAGCCGTTTTCTTTATTTACAGGCATACTTCAGACTGAGAAAAGGAAGACAGGAGCATTCTTGCAGACCTCAAAGAAAACTGCCTGCTATGGGAATAGTGCAGGACAGAGGATATGCAGTCTTTTAAGCCATGCGCATCTCTGCTGCTGCCAGGAAACATCTTAGCACAGGCAGCTGCAGGAGTGGCTTATGTTAGATGAAAAGAGCTTAAGTATTTTATTAAAATACAAAACTGCTCTGATTTAAATATTGATTTGCATTTTGAGACTTAATGGCCATGCCAGAACACATGCTTAACTCAAAGAAAACTATTCTAGGCTTTCACATGAAAGGACAGTTAAAATACTGACATACCTTTATAGTGGTTCCATTTGCAAATTCTAACCTTGGGCCCATCCTGGTAGTTTCCCATAAACTGATCACTCCTTGTGCTGAAAATTTGCTTAAAACAAAGGCAAGAGACTTACTATGAGTCTCATGGTCAACAACCTGGCTCACACAAAGTCTACCCCTCTCATGGACTCCACAAGGTAAGAACTTACAGATGGGACACGTAATTTTGCATCTTGAAAGAAAGGGCAACATCAAGGGTAGATAACATTTCACTTTGGAAAAGATAAAATAATAAACCAACCCTCTTAATATCCTCTATGCATTTGATGATGTAACTTCTTTTGATTGCCTCTTTCACTGCATAGGCATCACTGAGGATTGTCAGATGTTCCTCCAAGGCCTGCTGAATAAGACTACATGGTAATGTTGGAAGATGAGCCAGCTCCCAAAGTACCTCCAGAACCTAGAGGAAGAAGTACAAGATTAGTCAGGACCTAGGAAATACAGAGACTAGCAACATTATGTTTAATATAAAAAAAAGACAAGAAAAAGATTTTATTTCCCATTCACATGCCTTTCCAGTGGTTGTCTCCACCCGTGCTTCTCGACCAATGCGCCCTATCAGGCTCAGTAGCTTCTGTCGCACTCTATCACTCTCTGTCTCCCAGCTCTGTGTGGCAAAGAAATAATGTTCACTATTACAGCAGCAAGCACTGTCAGTCTGGTAAGTCTCAAGTGTACACAAAAAAGTACGATTTACAATTGTTTTACTGAAGGAAAATCAGAATACAAGTGTGTTTCCACCATGCATGTTTCCGTATTTTTGTTACTGGGAGTTACAGTCCTAATCTGCCCAACTCTTTTTCAAGTACAAACTAGAAGAGATTAGATATAATAATAAAATCTCACTTTTTAAGTACCTTAGCACTGCCTTTATACTGTACTTAAAATCTAAGCCAATTAGTAGTACTAGTAGCAGATCAGGCTTTTGGGTTAACAAAAAACAAAGGTCAGTATTAAAAGTGTAATTTTATAGCCAATTTCATATGTATATTTTTATATAGAGAATATAAATGCATCCAAGGCTGGATGCACAAGTATAACTCATCAATTCTCTTCCTAAGGAATGTAAACTCATGTGAAAACTTACCTTTTGGATTAGGACAAATAAATGATTGAGCTGATCAGAGCTAAACTTCACAGCAGCTGCAGCAATAATGGTGTGTATGTTTTCAATCACAGTGGAGGATTGTCCTGACTGAAAAGAGAAAATACATGAAGAAAGGTCTTTATCCCAGATGAGACAGAGAAAAATCTTCATGTAAGAATTACCCTGCTATTCATGCTAATGATTAAGAACAACATTGTTTGACATGTTATGAACACAAGGTAAGAATAACTGTCTCTGCTCCTCATTTTACTGACAGAGGGGTCTTTGGAAATAATTCAAAGCAGGAAAGAACAAGTTAGTCTGCCATTATTACAGCAGCTTCAAGATGCTGCAACAGCACTTACCACTGCAAGGTGTGCTGCCAGCAACACGAACATGACTATTTTTATTGCTTGGTTAAGATGGTGCTCCATCCCTGACACTTCAAGGCTTTACTCAAAAGTGAGCAATATAGAATCTCCTCCCACACTGATGGGAGCACCATGGTAACAACAGCCAGGAGGAGGGAGGAAGTACTGCCTTTTGTTAAAGAACAAAAGTAAGTGAGCTAGAATCATACTTCAGCATTTCAAAGCATGCAAGACTTGCTGCCATGCCCGCACGTGCTGCGGATCTGACAGTGTCCAATGAGTTTAGTCTGAAACTTCAATGTTTGGACAGAGGAGAAAATCTTTTCCTGCAGTGGAAGATTAAGTTTCTGGTCAAAATTTCCACATGTTGTTTGCATTAAGCAGTCAAATCACTTTTCCTGCACAGTGATAAGTTGGATACACATGAAATGAATATGAAAAGTTAACTTGTCAGTCAATTACATGCAGGTACAGGAAGTTAAATGGGAATTCATACAGTTTGAGCCCACGTTCTTTAAAGTCACACCGTGAGCTGCATTCAAATTTATACCTTCACCCACAAAAATTAATATCCTTAGGTATGGCCTTGGGTCTAGACAAACACTCTATCACCTATTCCAGGCTGACAAGCTCTTATTCCAAGTCAAATATTTTTGCAGCCCCTTAACACTTGTTGCAAAGAACTGAACTTCATCATAAGATTTAACAGCTGTATTACAAGAAATTGCCAGAACACTTGATTTTAAATTGTAAAGGAAGAAGCAGAAGAAAGCCTTTGCATTAATTACATCATTAAAATCTCAACACCTCCACTTTGCAATAAAGAGGTGCTTATATTATAAACCAAAAAATCCCACCACTCTGCTTTTGTAAAACAGTTCAAGAGCACTTTCCTTGTCTTGGTTGCTTACCTGAATTCTCCAAATTTTAGTGAGCTCATCTAAAGATAATTTACTGCCCAGCAGTTCAATAATTCCCTTTATACGATCACAGTATTGCGCTTGGTCTATATTACCTATGAAATAAAGAAAGGCAACTAAATTAATACATTTAAAACAGTATTAGATACTTTAAATGCTGAAGAATAAATTCCTTTAGAAGGGAGAAGAATGGGGTTATCTTTATCTGAAAATTCTTCCTTTACTTTTATGGGCGAATCTATCAGTTTAAAGAAAAAGAAAAGACTCCTTCCATTTTTATTTTGTTTTACTTCATACATCTTAGGGCCTTAGTACTTGGAAAAAGCCCCAAACCTCTTTTCTCTCTTTTTCAGGGGCTAATAGCGTAGAAAGATAAACACAGTAGAAACCCCAGGTACAGCAGAAGACATCTGCACAGATGACAAATAGAGGACTAGACAATAGTAGCAGGATTTACAGAGTTTTCCTTACTCTATTTTGAAAACGACAAAACCCTTGAACTCCTTTGTTAACAGTGTTCCATTAAAATATATTGTAAGGGACAGAAATTTTTTTTAATATAAGACATTCAAAGCACATGTCAAGTCTCTGTGAAACTGCTTACCTTCTAGAGCAATTGACAGGACAGAATTTTCTACTAGCCAATTTAGTAATCTGTCTGTATCTATTGCATTCTTCACTGACTTGGATACAGTGCTGTCTTCTATTAATTTCGTTACCTAGAAATTGCAAAATGTCAGATTCTGACAGTGATCCACACATGCATTACACCACATGCATTACACACACACACTGAAATCTACTCAAAAGGCTCACTGTGAAGCTTAAGCGTGAATCCCAAAGTATTCTGAGCACAGGAGGCATTTGGGGTTTGGTTTTGCTTTTCTTTGTTTGTTTGTTTTGAGGGTTTTGGTTTTTTTGGTTGTTTTTTTTAATAAGCTGTTTAAAGGCAAATTCCTAACCAGAAACACCTCCTTGTCATCAGTCTCTGATGCAGTAGACTCTCATTCCCAGTGTGACACGGAAAAGCTGGTCTGTGCTGCCAGGTATATATTTTTACAGATACACCAGACAGAAGTAGGTTATCTCACGCTTCTGTTCACCACACTCAAATCACTGTCCTATTTTTTATCCAATACAGAACCAATACAGGCTCCTCACTCTAGGGAGAAAAGAGCACATTTCGGCTAAAGCCTTCAAAAGCCACACTTTTATAACTTCACCAAGAATACATGGCAATTATAATAAGAACCAAACATCAATGAGGTTTAACATCTGAATTTTCCCATAAATAAAGAAGCAAAAACACAAAGAGTGACTCTAAAACACCCTACAGTGTCTGCATACTAAAAAAATGCCTTTTTTTGGGATGCTTAAATTGTTCAAGTTCTGGAAGGAAGTGATGAATGAACAACTCTATAATTAAATCAACCCCTATGAAAAATAAATTGTCATTGTCTTCTACTCCATTATAGGATTCTAGCACGAAGAGCCCTGGTCCATGAACTCCAGCTCCTAAGTGCTACGACAGTGCCCACATACAGCCATAATAAAAAAACCCCAACAATTACAGAGTGTAGTGATCTGATATAACTGGACTGAGACACCGATTTAGGATTAGGACCCATTTGGGGTTTTTCCCCCCCTTTTCTCTCAATGAGAAGAGGAGAGAAAAGGGATATCCCTTAGGATGCTCTGAATTATCAGGGTTATCTCAGAGTGAATATTCAATGAATAGCATAGACCATTGCTTATAAATCAGTCTGAAATTGCAGTTCATAGAAAAGGTTCAAGCTTGCATAGTTGTTTTCTATTTGAGAGGCCACAGTCCTTGCAGTGGTTACTAATATTACAAACAACTCTCAGTCACTTGTTTTGATATTTATTACAAACTAAGCTTTTGTTAAGGCAACAAAATTTGTCAGGAAATATTGTGCTCTCTCTTCTTTAAGGTTGTGGTTTCAATGACTTCCCAACAACCCATTTCACACACATGCACATGTACACATGCATAAAAAAGCACCTACCTCTTTGAGGGAGTTCATTTTTGCACTGAAGTGAGGAGATTTTAACATGCGCAGCAGAATGTCCAGCCTTAAGTCATCTACTGCAGTTACCAAATCAGGTTGGAAGCGCATACATAGCAGTTTGATACCAGACAAGAGCTCAGGGATACTGACAAGTCTCTGTTTAAAACAAAAACAACAAACAAACAAAGACAAATAGAAGCATTGCTATTTTTGCTATTCTGTTTCAGATTTCAGTGGCTCACAAAGAGCAGGTTTAGTGGCACAATATGAACTGTTAAATCTATGAAATGCAGTAGCATATACATGTGAAAGTATTACTTGTGAACTAGAAAATTTAAGACAACAAAACCTCTGGTTAAAGTGGACTCTCCTGCTACAGATTTGGTACACTAAATTGCTCCTCTGTAGTTACACACCCTACACATACTTTCCAGTTTACAATTAACAATTTAAGTCTAAGTAAAAAGTCAACACTCAAAAATTTAATGGAACAGAATGTCAAATTGAGGGTAATACAGGAAATGGTCATAAGTTACATGTGATGTTTTATCAACAATTACCAAATTCTCAGAAGCAAACAGCTAATGCAACAGTTGTATGCACACAAGTTATAAGAATTTAACAGACCACAAGACAGTAAGCATCTTTCAAGCCAGTCAGAGAAAGTGAGCACTCCATATCCTTCAGAAGGGGACTGACCAAACCACATTTGATAGCAACAGCAGCAAAATATTTTATAAAGGCTCATGACATCAGATATCTATGAAAAAGGGTACTGAATGGAATTGGGTAAATGTATTTTGTTCTGTGTCATTCAGCTAGAATTCAGAACAGGCTGTATTTTTGCCAGTGAAAATAAAGCTATTGTTCTAGTCTACATTGTCAGCATTTCCAAGATACACAGGGAGTTTTTCTTAACTATTTAATATATAAAACATTACCTTGTCTTTCAAGTCCTTCTCTTCTACATTCTGTACATATTTAATCATTTTATGAATGATTGGATCCAGCATGGGCTAAAGAACATAAGAAAAGGCATGACAATCATTTTATGTTTCCTTAAATCAGTCACATTACTCAGAAGATCTGGCTGCAGCCAAGTGAAATATGTAGCTGAAAGCTCACAATTATCTTAGACGTAAAGCAACACCTACAACATACATAAAACTATCCTGTCAAGTATGTCCAGAAAAAGCAGCAAAGTAAGACACCAGTTCAGACCACCACAATACAGGTTTAAAAACAAAAAAAGAAAGTTCTTTTTCAAAATGCATCAGTTATTAGATGCATATGCCTCTCTGACTCCCAGTGGCTTCTAAACTATCTCCTCTTCAAATACTGACTTTCAGCCACCTAATTAAATTTTTTTTAATAGTTTTTGTTAGTGAGTGTAGGTGTGAAGCCTGGGGTATATTTGCATGTACAAACATATCGTGGTAAATTTCTTTTTCTTGTACCACATTTTTTTTCAGTGTAAACTCTCATACCCAAGTGCTTGATCGGCCTGAAAGTTAAATTTAAAACAAAACCCATCCAGCAAGCTAGATTATTTTCCCATATACATCACACAGATGAAGCTTACTAATGGCGGTGGCAGTGCCTCTTGCAGATGTAGATAAGCAACTACAGATCACTGTGCTTAGAAAATGAATCTGAACATTGTCTGAGCCCTCTATCCATCACCCTCAGGATGCTCAAAATGATTCTTGTACTTTATGCAAAATGAGTTTTGAAGGCTTTTGGAATTAGTCACCAGTTTCACACCAACACAGTTGTAAACTAATTTTCAGTCCTCTGGTTTTTCAAATTCCTACGACAAAAAGAACAGGTTCTCATGTAGTTGTCTTTCTGATACCACACCGCTCAAGATCTAACTTCAACACAGAGCTCCATCTAAATTTGAGCAAACTACTACAATCACATTTTCAGGCTTTACTGTTTGCTGAGAACTCATAACAAACGCATTTTACCTGTACTACAGAAGAGTTCAGATATTCTGCACAAACTCCAAATGGTTGAACTAATGCAGAGATTGCCTGAAAGAAATACAGCAAGTATATAAGCACATAGAAGAGACCTTTCCAGAGCCATTTCTAGGTATTTTCTATAGTGACAGCTAAATGCAGCTAACAGCTGAAGTAAACAAAAAACCAGGGACATACTTGTGAATTTACAGTGAAACCAGACTGATTGTTGTCTAACTGGAAGGCTGAATGTTAGCCAGAAAGGTACACTAACCCTTCCTCTTTTCTGTGATGTCTTAAAAGCTCTTCAGTCAGGATTCTTATGCACAACCTCATTTGACCTCAAGTGACAGCACTTCTCCAGGGCTCTGTGGGAATGCTGCTCTGGTACCAAAGCAAAGGTAGGAGCACTGCAAAAAGGGACGCTACTGGTTCTACGTGAAGTGTGTAATGGAAAGCGAGAAGTCTCGTTACAGAAGATTAACTTACCCCAAGTTCAATATCTTCTGAATTGAGTTTGGATTGAATTGCTGAAAATCCACCCAACTCTGCAAACTGAAATAAAATAATCAGTATTATGTTAGTGAACTACAGTATTTTATCTTTTAAATAACTATTATAGAAAATACTCCACTGAGTTCCTGGGATGCCAACAAGTATCCTTTACTGTTGAACATCACATTCAACATAAGCTTTACATTCCCATAGGAATTCAGGGGTCACAGAAATCCAGGAATCACAGAATCTAAGGGGATGGAAGGGACCTCGAAAGATCATCTAGTCCCAGGGAATCCCATCTAGTACACAGGGAATACAATTATACCTGGTACCAGTTTAAACATCAAGCTAGAAACTCTGTCTTAGGTAAAAATGGATATAGGGAAGAAAGTCAGATCATATATAGCAACAGCCAACTGGCCTAGCATGTCTGACTGGGAAACAGCACTGCAGCCTAAGCTGGAGCTCTCAACTTCCTCTCATCATAGCTATCGTGTTAGGGTAAGAGTGCTCAAGGGTGAAGGCAGCTACTCAACAAGATTTATTTAGCAAGGCCTCTTCCCTACATGTAGGAAGAATCAAAATCTTAAACTACTTTTTTTGTTGTTGCCACAAAACTGAAAAGTGGAAAAACAAGTCGGGGGGAGGGAAATTATCTCTGAAACCCAATTAATTAAAGTGACAAATAACAATTCTGCTTGGTTTTCATTTACCTACCCTGTTTACCAGATCCACCAGCCACCCATGAGGTTCCTTGAACAATTAAAATAGTAATAGATTAGTAGCTGCAACAATCAATGCTAAACATTTATCTTCTGAAACAGAGATCTGGACAGAGACATTCAGCCCATTAATCCACACCCCAAACTATTATTTCAAGGAAAACAGCAATAAGTTTGCAACAACTCCTTTACTAAGCATACAGCTGGAGCTTTGGGAGCTCCTCATTAGCCTCATCCTTTTCTGAACTCTGCTTGACATCACTGACCACGTGCTGTGGCAACAGTATGCACTGTGGCTGCTGACTCACAAGCAACTATATTTATAGCACATTGGCAGTGTGGAACACTACTGAAGAACCTGTTCTAAGGCACCAAACACAGAATTTTCTTTCTACAGCCACAAATGTGTTTCCTGAAGGAGAGATTAACACCACTGAGGCTCCTTTTTTAAACCCACCCATCTGGAACAACTGCGACAAGACAGTGCAACCCTCAAAAACTGCCTCCTTGCCAGCACCTTCTGACTTGAAGATATCCCACCCTTGGCTGTCAGAAGAGCAAGAATTCTCTGCTAGAACTGTACACTTTAAGTTATCCTGGTCATTCCACACTCAACAGCCAAATAGGTGTCAGTCTTTAGATACGACAGCTCTACCCATCTGATTGTTGTGATACTTTAGACATGAAAACACACCAATTTCTAAATCCAGCCTCTAGCAGAAAATCCTCTAGTGGGACAATTTGAGAGGACAAACTCATTTCTACAGACCAACATACACTGAAGATCTATTTGTTGTAATTCTGGGTGACACATTTAAGCCTTCTTGCGTTGTAAATACCCACTAATCAAACAATCTTTTTTGAAACAAACACATCTACGTTAAAAATAGATTTTAGGACATAGCTATGCTCACCTTCTGAAAAGTGGATATGGGCGAGACAGCGTGCATGTTCCCCTCCCCAAAGACTTCTGCCCAGTTCCTCTGGCATACCTTCATTCGATTCTTGAAATGATACTCATTGTCGGGGTTAAATGCCTTGAAAGAAAAGCCCGTGGCAATGAACAGCATGGCTTATGCCAGTCTCAAAAATTAAAGTGATAATATCTGACTTTTTCAGTTGAGTATTCTCCTGGTTGACAGTTAAAAGATCTAGCAAAAAATAAAGTTTAACAAGAGACCCCTGCTCCTGCCTCTCGGTTCTCACTGTATAAAGCATTCTGAAACTTCCATTCTGTATAGACAATATCCGATACCCATGTGAGTCAGTATCTGTATGAAGGGAGAGACAAAGTCCAAGTACCAGTTTTAAGAAATAAACAGTGAAGTGACAGCAGATATGATTTTTTTCTTTTTTTTCTCTTTTTTTTTCTTTAGCACTAATTTTCAGAAGTTTTGAACAGCACTCATTCCTTTAGAATTGTGTACTGAATGTTGAAAACCTGCAGCCAGCAATGCCTGCAGATTCTAAGACTACATATATACTACAACTTAAACACAGTTAGAAAAAAGCAGCACCAGTGTAAATACGAAATGCCAAGTACCCAAACATTAGAAACTGCATCAAAAAGTCAAATACCATTGTGAGTACACCGAGCAGGCCCACGGGAATAGGATCTTGTTTTACTCTTTCTGCAACCAGGTCCACTAGCAGCATAAGCATGTTGTATATTCCTTCATGGATTTCAGTTCCCCATTTGTGAACAGCACTGGATGTCAACAGCTAAAAACAAAACAAAACAAACCCCCCCAAAAAGTAATTTTCTGAAGTTTGAGCACAATCACAACACAGGAAAAAATTATCAACCCCCTGAGACTGTTTTCTGAGCAAATGCTTCCGTAGAGAGTACTCAACACTGCCTGGCATGTTTTTCAGATGCTCTTCCCATACTAATGGCTTAAGAGTTAATTAAATTTGTAATTTCATTGAATAACACCTTAAATCACAGTTTGTGACAAAAATTAAACTGTGATAAAGCAACCTGTCTTTCATTTCCAAGCGCTAGTAAAGACTTTAACCTTTGCAAAGAACAACTATTATGCAAATCATGTTTGCAGTTTGAAGACACAACTATTAAACCTTCAAGCAGGCTGCCACAAAGCTGCACTGATTCATCTCTAATAACCATTTACCAATTCACACCTTTTGAGCAGTTTCTATTGGAAAACAAAGAGCATGTACTATGAAGAGAGAAGTATTTAATGATGCTTTCCCACCTACTGAAACATGTTCTTTAAATCTGGTCTGCTGTGTTTTTTTATAAAGGACATTGAGCTTCCACCTGCAAACTTCTGCTAGCTGTGTCTGAACACAAGCAGTAAAAAAACTTAATACTTAAAATGTTACAAAGAGTTATTGTATTTAAAGAAACAAGAGTTTCTTGCAAATATTTCAGCAAATCTTAATTCAATGAATTCTGAACTTAGATTTCTACAGATTATCCTTCTGGAGGAGCAATCTACACTATTTATTTAATATGCAAAAAATACCAAGTGATTTAAAAGCACAATAAGTGAAGTTACTATTCTAATAGCCAAATGGAAAAATAATTTTCCCCTTAAATTTCTATCTTCCTTAAATACACTTATATTTTTAGTATTTTAAGATTAGGACAGAGGAACTTTTAAAAAGGTGTATACATGTTCTTATACATGAGGTCTAAAAACTGGGCAAGAAATTTAGGTAGTATCCAAAAAGGACAGAATAGCAGAAAGTAAACTGGTTTAGGGAACTCTGTAGAGAAAATTCACAGTAACCGAGAGAAGAACAGCCAGAGAGGCACATCAGGCATTAAGCACTGAAGGGAAAGACAAATTCTAAAGAGATGATGAAGAGAGGCAAGAAAGAATTCAGCAACCTTCCAAAGAAGCTGAAAGAATAGAGTTAAAGGAAATCTGATTTTGAACTTGCCATTAATGGCTGTATCCAAGGGTCTTTAAACTTGTCTTTAAACTAATAATTACAGAGCTCTTCATTTAAGAAAGAAAAAAAGAGGGGGGAAAAAAAAGGGAAAAAAAAGAAGCTATGTATCAAAATTGGCCAGAATTGCAGAACCGGGACTTTGTGTGATTTTAATCTAAGAAAATAATCTGACTGTGGTTTTAATCTAAGAACATACTCACTAGTTGCTATAGTTTCTGAAGTCTGTGTTACAAAACACTATTTTCCACCATAAACAATGCAAAGAAACACTGAATTGGTCTGCTCTACGTACTCACCTTTTTAAATGCTTCAGGCATGCATCTATCCATAAATCTCTTGCAGTTCTCATCAGAATCAGAAAGACCTTCACAGAAAGAAGAGTGCTTTTTTAAAAAAATACTTTTTAAGATTACCTTAGGGAGCTTCTTGAAAATTTTTGGGAACACCAACCAAAAGCAGGAGTACTAAATGTGCTGCTGTTCATTCATAACTGGCATGCCTTTTCAGCCACAAAAAAAAGTGTGAGTCAAGAGAACTTGCCTTTTAGAAATAAGAAGTTTCTCAATGTTCCATCTTTTACAACTTCTTCAAGCATTATAAGCACCATCAGTATGTCTCCCTTCAAAGTTTGTAACTTAGATACTAACTTCAGACCCTTTCTGATGCTTCACAGCCTCCTCCAAAACCAAATCTAAGTATATCCTTTTAACATAGGCTGGAGACAAAGAAGCAAACCAGAACCACCTAACAAATTCCATTTTTCCAACAGATTATAAGCTCTTCTGCCATTCTTATCATATTGCAGTTGTTGGGCATGATGCCTCCACAACACTCTCAATCCCAGCCAAAGTACTGAATACAGAAAAGTCAAATTGAGGTCTAATGCAGTATAAGCATTTCACTAGGGAAAAACCACCAGTTAAACAAGCATGGTACAGCATGGACTTAGATGACAGCTTGCTTTAACGAATGGAAAATAACCAGCAGAATGAAAAAAAGAGCCAGTAATTCAGCTCCGAAAAACAGTAATTCCTACAATCATTGGAACATAAAGAAACATGCACTCTGCTTTTTAAAAAACCTTGAGTAAACAAATTACTTCAGAGAAAAAAAAAAGACTGACATTCTTTTTACAGTATCGGGTAGAACAGTTCAGTCAACCACTTTCAGAGAGATGTGATCATTCTGCAGGGTGCTCAGTAAACAACTGCAAGATTAATACAAAAGACACGATTGCCCACCATACTGCCTATGAAATCCTGTGAACAGGTAACCTTTATATGCACAGAAAGAGAACTTACCTAGTCTTGCAAGGTAGGTGGATGCAATCAGGCACTTGCCTAGAGACTCCTCCCGTTTATAGGGTATGGACCAGTGATCTGTTAGAACTCTGCTCTCCAGTTCATACAAGTTGGTTGTTGGAAACTCAATACCTTCACCAGAGCAATTCCCATTTTCATCATTTTTCTGTGAATAAAAAGGCAGTTCAAGTGAAACAATTTTTATCTCTCCCTCCTAGACACACAAAGGATTTAGTTGCTCCAGAAAAAGCAGCTGTGCTTGCAATAAGCACATGAAATTCTCAACAACCCTGAGGCTGCTTGTGTTTTCCAAAGCAGAACTTCATATTTCAATTTGAATTGAAGGGATTACACACCTTTACGTATTTTGTGTCGGTGATAACTTCTATGTTTACATAACTAATTGCTAGCTAATTGCATATTTAAGTGGCAAATCTTGTTCCTTAGCATATCAGATCCTAGAGCCAAGTGATAAGTACTTCCAGTACCTGGAAGGCTATAGAGGACAAACCTCGATCTTCATAGATCTGCATATTAATCCTCTGCTCAACAACTGCGTAGAACAAGGAATAGTTTATTCTAAGGGAGGCCAATTTCATCACCCTCTCATCCCATCACGTTAAGAAACACAAGACAGTTATCTAGTACATCAAGATTTTTTTTTTTACTAGCTTATTATCTAAAGAAAAACCTACACCTCAATTATAGTTGTCCAACAAGGAAACTACAACTGCCTCTCTCATGAAATGCGTTCCTGGAAAATGTCCTGGAAGGCAAACAAGGATAAAGCAAGCAGATCCCTGCAGCTAAGCTTTCCAGGTTTCCTTGCCAGTGCCACTAAACAGCAGCTATTTCTGTGTCTGGGCAGGACACAGGAGCAGCCCTGTGGCCTTTGCTAAGTGCCATATGAGGTAACAGCCTCCGCAGCACCAAATGAGAGAGTAGAATAGTTATCCATTTATTTCCTTTTGTTTATTTTTTAACCTCACATTGACTCTAGCTACCCAATGTGTGGAAGGGTTCACATGGACTGACTTTCCCCGCCTTCACCAGAGCAGACAACTCAAGCAGCAGAAAGGACAGAACGTCCAGTTCAGCCCTGAGAGCGACCAGGAGCAACTGTCAGAGACAGAGGAAAACACAAGTGCAGTGATGGTAACAAGATCCCCCCCGAGAGAGAAGCCAGGGACATGCAGGGAGGAAGGACAAGCAGGAAACGTGTTCAAGAGTTTAAAAAACAGTGTCAGGGAAGTGAACGGAACAAATAGAAAGGAATAAACCAAAAGGAAGAACTGAACTCAGGAGGACACGGTGTGTAATGAATGGAGTCAATGTATGCAGACAAGCCTGCTTCCATCTCACCCTCCCTGCACTCGCTATCTGCAGGATTAGACCCAGTTATTAAAAAGTAAATGTGTCATATTTGCGTTCACAATGATTCAAAAAAAGCCAAGGAAACAGCAATTGTATAGATTCACCCTTTAAAGTTCACAGGTGCAGGTGAGGATAGCACACGGTGGCTGCAATTACTAACAGGTTCTGGACAGCAGCATTTATAGGAATGGAACACAAAATAGTGCTCAGATAAAAGCCACATGTCAGTGTTTGGGAAGCAAGATGTCACCTTTCCTCAGTCCTCTACTAAACATTTAGTCCTAAGCTTGTCATTATGGGAAGTTGTACTTTAACAGACCTGAATGCCAACTTCTGAAAGTGTGGTCGTCTAACCCAGCACTGCATGGAAACCTAATGCCATTCACATCCAGCAAATCATGCCCTGTTTGAATACTTCAAGTTCTGGAGAAGAGATGCTTGGAAATCTAAATGAAAAGATACTGACTGTATTTAAAAGCAGATGTTTTCTAGGAAATACCCTGTTTTATTGGTTAAACACATAACAGTTTAGTTTACAGCCTTTGTAAAGGACACCCAACCACAACACAAACTCATTTCCTGCAGAAAATGAATGTGGTGTTCCAAAGCAAGCCCTTACAGTAACAGTATGGGATACAATGATTAGCCTAATAAAGGCAGGCTGAGCGCAGTATAAACACTCAACTGCTAGGTGCCACATTTCAGTTCAGCCTAGGCTTGTAGCAGAGAAAATCAGCATTTCAACAAACCAGTACAGTAACTGAGCTATGGTTGCTCCATTCCCTGGAGGAAAGTGTCCACGTTAAATAAAAACATCCATGGCTAACTCTAGCTTAAGAGGTGTAGTCTAATAGCAGTGCAGACCTTCAGCTGTGGCTGAAAAACTCCACCTGTTGTTCTGCTTCCCCACCTGCACCTAAGCAATGCTGCTCTTCATTTACCTCCTTCCACACAAGACTGCCCATGTTTGTGATATCATGGAAACTCCTAAGGAAAGAGTGAAGTAACACACCTTCCTCACTGTACAAAGCTCCCACAAAGAAGAGCACTATTATCAATTGTGCTAAGGCTGCATCTGGACTATTGCTGGACTGAGTCAACCATCAATGTAGTGAAAAGATGGGGTTTTTACACAAGAAATAACAACGGGTGCGTACTGGGAATATTGCCCTAACCACAACAGGAACTGTTTGCACTGAAGGAGCACATCTTCAGCACATTCCACTAATGACAGACAAGAACTCTTCCTGCCTGCCAGTTTTCTGCTACTAAAACCCTGCCCAGAAAGTTATCAAGTTTATTTATTAATTTTAGAACCTATGAGATACAAGCAGCTTCACAGCTACTGTGCAACCTGCAACCATCTCAAATAAATGCCCAGGTAGTTTAAGACTCAATTTCCCCTTCAAACCATTAACAAATTTAATATCCTGCAATTTTTTGGAGATTACTGCTATGTTCAGTTTATATTACTCACAAAAAGTGGTTTTCTGGGTTTCTTTTTTGGTGTATTACACACATTTTAAAATATATATATGTAGAAACTCTCTCTTTCCCCTCAAACAGATGACTTAAGAATGGTGATTGCCATTTGATGATGGCAAAAAAATAGACCTAAATCAGGACTGTGCAGTTCTAGCTGAACAGACTTAATACTGGACTGGCACCTGACATGTTAAAAGATTTATAGGGATATTCTCAAACAACAGAATAGTAAAAGACAAAGAAACTACTTCTGGCAGCAAATGGGTCATTAAAATAGAAACTGTTTGAAAGACTGTAAGAATCACCTGTTTTCTGAGATGGGAAACCAGGGTGCACATCACACACCTGTGACTGTTCTCCATTCCCCAGCTGAAATCTTGAGACCAAAAAGACTTGCTGGCAAACCTTTAACATCATTTTCCATGCCTTCTGATACAGCTCTTACTACACAAAAGCCCTGAAGATCCCCCTATACTAAAACCATTACTTGACTCTTTTGGCTTATTTTCAAGGTGTGAAGATGCAGTTATATCTAAACACACACACACATGCCTATTTCCCAAGGGAAATATCCTCACTGAACAGTCTCAAGCACCGATTCAAGATTGTTACTCTGGGGACCTGGTTCCTCCCAGAGTTGTTTGCGAGGCTGAAAAAGCAAAAATCATTAAATATCTGATCAACAAAACATTGCACAAGTCTGTAGTATAAAATCTTCCATGGAAGATTAACACAGAACAAAGATTAGTGCTAACACAAAAAAATGAAATATAAATTAATGGCCAAAAGCTCACAGTTCAAAGCTTCAAAATGTATTCCTGCAGTAGCCAGCTAATTAGCTCATCAAACACCGTTTAACTAAAGCCACTGATGTTTACCACACTGGTCACTTTACATACAACAACAAGGAATTTAAGAAAGTGTTTTGATGCTAATTGGCAGTCTTAGTAATGAAATTTAAATTATAGATTTGTAATTGTGATTTTGACAGAAGGCTTCCAACAGAATTCATCATCACCAGAGCAAAGTCACGTTATGCGTTCCTGAATCGAGTGTAACTTCTGAAACAGAACCCCAAAGCCATGTTTCTTTCAACAAGCAACAGGATCAGCCTTTCTAAGACACCATCAGACCTTCACCCTCACACCTCTCTAGTAAGTGATTTGCACAAAATGACCACCATTCTATAGTCAAGAAAACAGATTTTTTTGATGCTTCACTGTATTGTTAAAAAAAACAAACCCAAACACAGCATATTTTGTTACTACACATCTACAAACAGGACCAAATTTAATTGTTCTGAAAAGCAGTAATGAAAAAAATGCTTAAAGCCAGAATAAGAAGCCAAAAATTCTAGGTCCACCTTTGCGTTTTTATCACAGACACACTAAGCAATAACAAGGAAATATATTTTTCAATACTTCAGCTTCCCCAGCTGTAAAGTGTCAACAGTGATACTTCCCTCTGCCACAGCACACTGCTGCACCACTCACTCCTGTGTGCCAAGTACTGCAGGATGCTTCAGTGGAAGAAACATAAGAGAAATACATCAAACACCCATAAAACCAGAGCATTTCTCTGCTCTCTGATCTATTTTGCCCATCAATTTGTGGGAAAAGCTGTGAATCGTGAAGTCATGAAGTCTCCCTACCTGCCAGGCTACTGAGTAAAGCAGCTTTTACTTTCACACCTGGTTGTCAATTCTTTTTTCTTTTAATTAACTCCTAAAAGGATGATATTCTGTTACCTAGAACTGAATCACAGGGGTAACAATTAAAAGGCTTTCAAATAAACCAAAGCTACCACCTTGCACTTACACTTGAGCGCACTAAGCATGAGGTACTGAATGTTAAAAAAAAGAACTGTTACATTTTCATACCTGTGATCTACTTGCTTTTTATAAACTGGTGCTCCAGGAGCTTAAAGAACTTCTTTAAACTCATGTTGAGTGGCAGATGTGGGAGCAAAATCGAAGAGTATTCCCAGTCCTTGCCATCAGATCAAACTCACCCCATATTGCTAAGGGCACACTTGGTGCCCTTTTATGAATATGACAGTATTAGTATGCCTCAGAAAATGGTGTCATACATGGAATTTCCACATTATGTTTCTTATTTGCCAATAAGAGAACCCACCGTGATTTCCTAAATGTTTTACTGATGAACAGACATTTATTTGAAAAGTTTTGTAGCAGTTTTTAATTGCTTTAAGTCCTAAACAGATACAGCATCTTGGCCCTGCATTTTCACCCGCAGGAAAATATCTAATTTGGCCTTTATAAAAATCACACTTGAATTATAAGGTTAGTCTTTAAAAAAGAGGAATATTTACCATAGTATGTAGTGGAATCTGAGACAGATTTGTTACAATCAGTTTTGGCAACACATTTTAAGTTTGATAACTAGTTGTAGGCAAGGGAGAGGTCATTGAAAGCACTGTTAAGAATGCTACTCGTAAGGAACCAAGGAGAATAACACTTATCTTGCACGTGTTTTCAGGATTGTCTGTGGATATATTTTAAATTACTCTATTAGCATAACTACAGTCAGACTCTGAGCTGATACAGTTATTCCTCCCAAGCCTGAAGCTTTCACAAACACAAAACCCCTTACTTACATCCAAATAATTCAGATAAACATTGCGCTTTAATACAATAAGCCAACGAACCACAAATGCTTAGCATTTCAGTACTTAATTTTAAGTCAATACTTCTATTTCCCTTTGCCAAAACACCAGGCATTAGTAGAGAAGTGCTGCAGAAACACTAGATAAAGTATTTGTTATAACATTTTAGTGACCAAAGGTCAGGCTCTGAAAGGGAGAATTAATTCTATAACTCCGCTAAAACACTCATCTGTACTTCTGTTCTATGGATTCATCCTGATGTGTAGTGAGACAGAAACTGGAGCTGACAAAGCAGCTGACATGGAGTTCAGGTTCAAGTTCTACAATGAATCACTACAAAATCGTGATTAATACGAAAAATCTTTAAATGCCTCTCGGGAGGCGTCAGAACAAGAGAGGGCAGAACCACTGTAGTGAGCAGGAAGATCAAGTGACAAGAAAGATTGAGCACACTGGCTTTTTAAGATTTATTGTAATTTGGCCCATGAAGAAACTGAAACACACATACCAAAGCCTATCCCTATGGCAGCACCAATACATGTCTTTTTCAAAGTAAGAGCTTACAAAAGAAACAGGCATTTCCTTTCCATCTTTGCCCTCCTCATACAAAGAGCTACTGTTCCTTAATCCAAAAGCAATCCAAATGATTTGCTGGAATTAACTTCTAACACTGGCTAATTTGTTTTTATTCTCATTCTTCCTCAGAATTTCACTTCCTTATTAAACAGCTGCCACAGAATAGCACTGTAAACTGGGAAGATGACCAGAAAATGCCTCCAGAGAACATCACACCAAAGACACTTCCTGCCCAGCTGAGAAGCTGGCTACGCAGAGCTGTCATCTACCTCCACTGTCCCCACAGGCACCACCTTCACTGAGGAACCAGTAACTATGAAGCACTCGTCTCAATCTGAAGATGACTCTGACAATCATGTTATGTGATAACGAGTTTATAAATGATTCAAAACAAAGCTTACATTTTAAATTAACCTACTGCACCTCTCAGTATTACCCCTATATTCCCTAACTTCATGCAGCGTCTGTAACAGTCTGTGTTATTTCAAGACTGAAAATCAGGGTATTTTCTTTCAAAATCCAAGAAATCATTAACAGAACCAGAATCTAAACAGAAGTTCTACAACAGGGCTGCTGATTTTCGAAAACAGTGATGCCGAAAACCAGAAGTGCTAAATTACTAATTCCACTTGACATTCTGATGGCATCCAGCCAGGGACTCAATGCCAGAATCCACCACAGAGCTTTATTTGATTGCTTAATTGTTTTACAAGGCCAATTCTTAGACAAGCCACACTGTAAAACTTCCACACGAGAATGCCAGAAATACTCACTTTTGCAAAGCTCAACGCTACTTGCAAAACAGGAGACTGCCTTTAAATTTATAAAATTGTAGTGTGAAATTCATCTTATTCGCTCGAAGGCTAAATACCTTTCTTGTCTTTAAATAAATACAGCTCCATCCATTCAAGGATCAAAGAACTTCGCCAGCCTAACATCCATGGTACTCCTAATAAAGCACACACCGTTATCCTCATTTTACACACTAAAAGCTAAAACAGAGGTTAAGTTACACACCCACCGTGACGCAGCGCATCTGTAGCAGAACTGCTTCCAGTCCTGAGCTTGAATACTGAGAGAGAGGATTTTGAACACAACAGTTCTGCAGCATGACTAGCGAGAATGTTCCTGGCACTGTTACTCACCAGTCGCTGGCCTGTTTCTTTTACAGAACCCCCTTCTCTTGAAATCAGACAGCACCTCTAAAAGCAATCTTGCACAAGTTCTATTATAAAGCTTATCTAGTAAAATCTGGGGTATATGAGCTTTTGATCCACTTATACTAGAAAATAAAATAAATCAAAGAGCACATGCCAAAGGAGACAGGAATAGCCAGAAGGCAATATAACCTGTTAATTACAATTTACCTCAAAGGTCATCATAATGACTCTCATTACGTTTAAAAACAAATCAAGATTATTTTAGCAAAGGTTACACAAACTGACGTTACAGGTTCAACACTTTAAGTCTGAGTGGGTTCCTATCCCTTACCTCAACTTTAGGTTTTCTGGTGCCAGTCCCCACATTCATTTGGCCTGCCCTCAGCCATCCCCTTCCTCCCCAGTTCGCCAAAGTCAGCACTTGCAGCACTCGTGGCAATTCACGGCCACACTGACAGACACTGTCATCACATTCATTTATAGGCTTATCTTAAATTATAAGGATTTAGCAGCAGTTCATAAAACAGCTTATCTGTCAGTTATATGAAACGATGAGCGTATCATCCTTCCACCCACCACCGCCCCCCTGGCAAAGAATCACACCGTAAAAATCTGCACGTTGCCTAAGGAATAAACACAGAAACCTCAGATTCTTGCCAAAATGCACTTACCAGATTTACTTCAGCCAACAGACATAAACATCAAAGTTAAGTCAAAGAGGCAAAGCCACCTCTTGCAGAAGCAGGTGTTCTCAGCCCATCGAAGTGGTTTGGCACTACACGGGGCAAAACTTCAGCTGTAAACCCGAAGCTGGACTTGCTGATATTTCAGGCAGACTGCACAAACAAATGTGAAGCCCCTTTTGTATTTCCAAATTTGCCTGGCTCTTTGTTTTTTTCACGAGTTAAGCATGGCCACACTAACAGCACCAACTCCAGAGGCACACCACAGCTATCAATGTAAACCTGAAACAAGCACTTTTTAGAAGGCATTAGCCTGCTACAACTGAAGTGTCAGCCCTCATGAAAATGAACTGATGTATGTCTTCATCTCAAGTCTCACATATAAAGCATAGAGCATGTGTGGAGCCAGCTCCTAGCAGGTGTCTTGCTTCTGGGCCAGTTATTTCAAACTCAAGCTTCTGTAACACTTCCAGACAACCCTGAAGACCAGCAGTCTGGACCACTGAAAGAGGATTCACACTGGTTTTACTATCTTATTTAAAGAAAATATGTCTTTACTAGTATGATATGCTCGTGGTGCTCCAATAAAACCAACAGAGAAGCCTTTCCTTGATCGACAGAACAGATTCTAACATTATGTAACAGAAACCAAGCAAGCATATGCAAACATAATGGATTCATTAGTGATTAGGGAAAATGTAAAGTGCTTAATCATTCATAAATCTATTCTTATATGCATGGTAAACTGCACCCAGTCAAAAAAAGAATGTAAATACAAAGTATAGACCCATTTCACACACATCTTGGAGAATGACTAAAGCTTTCTTTTTATTTTTAAATTAAAAAAATCTAATCCAAACTTTTGTTTGCGAAGAAGACTACCAGAAAACTTCATTTAGGGAAACATTGCCAATAATTGTGCTCTTCTGATGTGTGTTCATGTACACTGCTGACATACAAAATCCAGAAACCAAACCAAAAATCTTAACATACCACTACCGCCCCACTAAATAAAAGTTAAAATTGGCATTATGATGAGAAGGAGGAATACATACTCCAAGAGATGCTGAAGGAGAGAGATGCTACGGAGAGGAAGGAAAACAGAAATAACATCTGAATTACCACAAGCTAGCATGGGGTATAATATGTTTCAACATAATTGTGACTACAAGGAATAACACAGCTGCTTGTGCTATGATTTTCTGTATGGCTTCATGTGCCATCAGCTTGTGCTGAATGGAAGACTACTTACTGATTAACCACCTAAATAATAGCTGTGGTTTATTAAACCTACTTCTAGGTTACATTTGAAGAATCAAAAGAATAAGAACTGCTCAAATATATTTTTCCCCTTTTATGTCAAAAGCT
Source organism: Aegotheles bennettii (assembly GCA_013398125.1). NCBI lineage: Eukaryota > Metazoa > Chordata > Aves > Caprimulgiformes > Aegothelidae > Aegotheles > Aegotheles bennettii. The sequence goes on along the minus strand of VZRW01001204.1, from coordinate 651,008 downwards.
GCTAGGCTGTACTGCAGTATTACACAAATAAGCATGGGCAACAATCCCAAGTCTTGAGATTTTTACAGGTAAACTCCAATATTACAAAAACGCTGCTTGGCATACATGTGCAGGCATTGACAGATGTTCATATGCAAATTAATTCAAGTACTAAATTGAGGCCTGAAGTTATATTGAGTTTCATGTAGCGAGATACTTCAGCCCTTCTGAAACGCCTGCTTTGTGGATTTGCACTCATTTGCCTACAGTGACATGTTTTGGTTTCCCTCCTGAGGATTAACACAAGTCAAAGCAAACAAGAACATGAGTGGCAAAGGAAACTGAAGTGCAAGTAAGTTGAAATAAGAGGGGAAAAAAACCCCCCCCTCTTAGTCAGAGTTGTCAAAGTGTCACTTGTAACAGAAAGGAAAGAAAAAAAGTGCTTCTATGAAGTTTACACTGACAGCTTCTCTTGAAACGTCACGCTGACAACCCAGACTGTCCCAACTATAACTGTATCTGATAGGAAAATCCACCCTCATGATGGCTACAGAGATCTGAACGCCAACAAGCAGAACTCATTCACTGCCAACCCTTCAAAGCGAAGGTTAGGAACCAGCTCCCCATTGCTTCCACCAGTGAAGTCAAACAGCAACTCCATGCCTGTACCACACACGGGCTGTCCCACAGATCCCCTTGCTCCACAAGCACACAACAGCAGCTTGTACGAGCTAAGGATCTAACCCAGAGAATTCAGTGAACAAGATCATGCACCTTTATGCTGCAAGACTGGGCTTCAATATACTCGAGAGTACGGATACGGACGATGGGTGCACGTGCAGCTGTGTACATGTGCATGTATTCTCCATAGACATTTTTATAGATACATACACAGAAGGCAAATATTTCTGGTGCAGGAATTCCCCAGGATTCACTCTTCCCTGAAGCCTGGGGTACATGAGTTTCCCTGGTTTTATTCACATGCTCAAGCATCTGCTCTTGGCCACCTCTCAAGACAGAGCCTATTCAAGGTGGCCCTTTGGTACCAGACAGCAGGGCTGTTCTTGTGTTCTTATCCCCATGGGTTCCATAGTCTGGATGCTATTAATTAGTCCTTTTCATAGGAGCACTCTGACAAGTTTTGGAAAAAAGACCTGGAGGAGGAGAAGGCTTTACAGGTAAGAGCTACAAGGCTGTTCCATGCAGCAGGGAAAGTGCCAGGAGTGTATCTGCTGGCTGAGGAGCTCTGAGTGCTGGAAGAGGATGGAAGGGAGAAGAGAAAAAGGCAGACAAGGAGGAAGGGGACAACCGGAGAAGGCTGGTGTCCTCCAGCACCTCTCCCTGCTCCAGGTACGTTTTAGAACCCAGCTGTAAGTTACGTTAGGAGTTAAAACCTTTGTTTTGAAATTATTTGAGCTCACTGTATTTCTATTTCTGACTTCACGCTTGACTTACCCAAACAAAACCGTACCCAAAGTCATGCCCAGGCTGGGCTTTCCCGCACGTTGTGCAAAGCCTTACAGCAATCAGACAGTCATTAGGCACCGGGATTATGCAAGAAGGCACAAGAGGGGAGGAAAAAAACCCCCTACGGTAGCCACACATTCCTGGAATGCCAGGAACAGCCCGGCCGCTCTTCACCTTGCGGGGATGGCCGGGAGCCCGCACCGCGCGGCTCGGCAGGGCAGGGCAGCCCGGGGGCTCCCCGGGGCACGCTCCGCCGGCCCC
>VZRW01001204.1:475102-638866 GCA_013398125.1 Aegotheles bennettii | reverse complement strand
GGGGGGCTAGGAAAAGTTTTCTGTTTTTCAGAGCGATTGTATTCTTTTGTTTTGTCTTTTATGAGAGTAATTTTTGTCAGCAAGAAAACCCAATGTGACTTGGAAGTGTGTGTACTCACTGCTCGTACTTTTGAAGGAGCAACAGATGGAAGTAGTGCTTGGGTCAGAGTGCCCCAGAAGGGTGAGTGTCCTAGGGCTGCACCAGTTGATGGGTATCTCCCCTTTCATCTAAATGCACATGGAGCCACAGAGCTAGTTCTAAAAGAAAAAAAAGGAAAAGATACTGTGAGCCCAAATGTCTCACCTACTCAAGGGGTCACCCCCCTCACTGTGCACCTCCTGTGTGGGTTGGAATTGCCCCATGTGCCTTTAGCTCCGTTTCTACCCCATCCCAGTACTGCCTGCCCTGTCCTGGTCTGGCTCCCCACAGCCGGGAGGTCCCTGGGGGCTGTGCCCACATCGTGAGTCAAACCCTAGGCAAAGTCAAAGTCTAAATACCTACACAGGGAGTGGGAGAGCTGGGTTTTCTGCATCACAGGGGAGTTTGTACTCACCTCCCAGAGGCTGCCTGAAACCACGAGCTGCTGGGGAAGGCCTGGGCAGGCAGAGGGAGGGCTTGGGGCACTCTCGCTAGAAAACAGAGGAGTAGAGCAGGGCAGAGTTACCCACATGAGAAAGCTGTGTGTGCCCAGACAGGAGGAGCAGGCTCTGGGCTCTGTTCTCAGAACACTTTTGCTAACATCCTGAGGAGACATCTTTGTTTTAGGAACCCACTGTCCTGGGGCACAGGACACCTGCTCAGTGCTCTGCCAGGCTGCTACTCCTTCTTATCCTTTCAAAAGGAAAAAATCACTTCTGTTCCACAGTACCCCACAGCAGGGAGTGCCTGCCCTTGAAAAGCATTCCCAGGTCCAGATGTAAAGAAGCCTGAAAGCACACAGTGTTCAGAGGAAGGGGCATCCAAATGATGTCTCTGCTTGCTTGCCTTTGCCAGTTCCCACTCCAAGAAATATATTTGTTATGCCTAAGGCTTACTGGGGGGATCTGCAGCTCCTCATTTGGAATTCTGAGTCCAGTGGGGCCCTATAGGTGCAGAGATACATTGCGTTAATGTGGAGGTGGTTACCTGAGTAGCTCTTGGTTGTCCTGTGACAGGTAGAACACAGCATGAGGTGGGAAAGCATTTGCTGACTAACAGAGCTTGGCTGATGCCTGCCCCCATGGTGCTGGGGAGCGTGGGTTGGCCACAGCCCCAAAGCACTGGGCTTTCTCTGCACTGCTCAGACTGATGACATGTCTGGCATGTGGGCTTGGGGAGCAGGAGAGAAGCCCCATGTCCACTTCTTGAGCTTGCCTTTTCCACTGGCAACCCATGGGTTCTCTCAGGCCATGGGCTGCACCTGGCAGTCTCAGCCTGTGTATCAGCAGAAGTCAGATTATGGTGGGAGGAGCTGAGGAGTATGGTCCTCGTGAGGAAGGGAAACCTTTCCATGAAAAATTCGGCACAGAATTGCCATCATGGGAAGAAATGGCTTCTGTCTCAGTGGATCTCTCCTGCTTCTGCTCCGCCATCCCTCCTCTCAGGGGCGTGTATGTGTCACCTCTGTGGTTTCTGAGGTTTGTGACATCTTTTTTTGGGAGCCTGCCATGCAGTGAATGCTCGTGTGGTCTGCTGGCTGTGCAGTGATTTCCTCACTCCCGTGCTGGTGACAAACCAGCCATCCGACAGGGGAAAGTTCCTGACTTGGTGCCCAGCCTCACTTCTTCTGTCATGGCCTTGCAAGCTCACTGCTCTGTGCTGGTACTGCCTGGCTGGGCTAGCTCGAGGGAAAGGCACTCTCCCAGCCAAATCTCCACTTGGTGTTTTATAGTGGTTTACACCTTTCTGAGGTCAGGCTTTTGAAACCAAAATGAAAAAGGGAAGCTGGAAAAACAGCCAAAGGATTTGGTTTCTTTCCAATGCCAGGTTTTGAAGACAGCCTTGGTTCCTGCTGGCCACCTGCATGACAGACACCATTCGTGTGGCAGTCTCCTGGCTGAGTGACCAGCTTGTGCAGGTCTGGCTGTCAGTGACCAGCCTGGGCAGGTCTGCAGGGAGCCACGGGGAAGTCCAGAGCAGGAGCGTGTGCATTCATGTAGACAATTTGTTTTGTAGACAATTTATTTTGCAGTTCTCACGCTTCAGCTTGACCAAAAACATACCCTGACCTTATAGCTACAGGCAAGATCAAAATGACTTAGCAACTGTTATTTATCCACTTACATTAGTCACTCGTGTAATTAGAAGATAAAGAGCCACGCATTTGACGCCGGCCGGGGGTGACCGGGCCGGGGCTGTAGTGGCTGCCACCAGGGGACACTGTTGGACAGCCTATGGACCGCTCCCGGCATGGCAGGTCGCGTTTCCCTGTGGTTTGTCTCAGCTTCATCACCCCGCAGACTCCCTCTTTCCACCACCCTCTGCTAAACTGCTGTCCTTGGCACTACTTGCTCTGGCACTGGTTCCTTATAGCAGTTCCCTGCTATTCGTGTTCCTTGGGCAATTTTATCACACAAGGTCACCGTGTTGCAGTGTCTTGCATTTTGTTGTCTCTGCTCCCCAGGGGCAGGTAGCCAACACACCAGGTTGCTGGGAGCATGTCATGGAGCTGCAGGACTTGGTGCGCTCAGGACCAAGAGACATAAGCCAGATGCAACCTGCCCTGAAGTTCGGAAGCACTTGAAGTAGAGATTTGGGTTTGGGCCTGTTTAGGAGATTAAGTTCAGTCTGGGTTCAGCCCACTCCAGTTCCCCATGTTAAAACTGTCCTGTAACTGTTCTCTGCAATAAGGGTGAAGTGGAAGGTTCATTGCTTTTGAAGTTAGTGCCTTGATGGTTTGTGCAACATGACAGACATGTCATTACTTGCTTGAAATTAAAAAAAAAAGGTTGTCAGGTTGCTTTTTCAGATGAAAGGAGGTGTTCTGTAAGGAGCCTGAACAGGTGGGCCTGTGAGTGATGTGGGTTCCTGCAGGTTTCCTTCTGAGAAAAACAAGTTGAATGACTTGTGTATAAAAAGCACCTTCCCTCAGGGCTGATTGCTGAGCCTGGGCTTGAGGTGAGATAGAGAGACACTGTCCTTCACTGCTGGTGAGAAGTTCCCTTCATTGTCCCACCCCAGGGAGAGCAGCTTGGCTCTGCTGGTGCTCATATAGACAACCTTGGGGATGGGGGAATGGAGGAGAGTCCATGAGCCTCGTGTGGGGACTCTTCAGTCCTGGTGGCAAAAGTGGATTTTGCTCCTTATCAAGAGAGGGCTTCCTTCAGTCCAAACTCAAATGGACAAAGTCACTCTTGACTAATTCTCTGTGGCTGAACCCATGGTTCAAGCTTTCCCTGGGGCCTGTTTCAGTACTGGCTGCCCCTGGCTGCAAGTTCTCCAGACTTTTGGAGTCACTTAGTGAAGTGACGGAGACTTGGACCCTGCCCCAAGCAGCACAGAGACATTTTGCAGGGCCTCATTCTGAATGTGAAACTGCTTCATCTGTGAGACTTTTGGGGATGATTATCACTTTGGGGGGTGGAAACTCCTCTGTTTTGGTGTCCTCCATGGCATGAGGTACATGCTAATTTGTAGCATTGCCTGAAGATCAGGACAGGGTTGTTATCATCTACTGTTATGTCTTACACTGCTAACACACAGGTTTAGAGGAATCATGGATCTGTATCTCTGCTCATGTCACTTGGCATAGCTGCCTTGAATTCAAAGACTTTAGTCCAGCTGAGAACTGGTCCATCCTGTACACACAGGGCTTTGGTTTAGGTAATTGTATTTCTGCAAACATTTTTGCCAAATGCTAATTGTGCACCAGAGGGAAAGTTCACACTTGTGCTTTGGTGAAAACCAATGTGCCAAAGAACTCCACACATGGTGCTTAGGTCGACAAACAGGGCTTCAAACACCTCTGTGATGGGGAAGGATTTTTAGGTGACAGCTTCCTTGCTGTTCAGGAGAGGAAATGCCTGCAGCACTTACTGTAGGAGAATTCAGCCACTCAGCTTGTGAGCACTTTTATATTTGAAGTGTTTAAAAAAGGGGATAGTGGTTTTAGAAGTGAAGGGTAAAAATGGTCTGGCAGTCAAGTGATGTTTAAGGATGAGTGTTGTGTGGGCAGTGTTCCCTTGTAATATATCAGGAGACGGGAGGCAGCAGTCTGTGTTAATTATGCTCAGGGTTAGCAGCCAATGCCTGTGCTCCAGCCAGGACTAACTGTGCTGATCATGATTGATTGGAATTCCAGCAAAGACTCAAACTCAGTGCATCATCTCAAAGGGATAGATAAGTGTGCTGAGATGATAATAATAATAATTCATTTAAGTTATGTGTTCTTTGTGGTGCTTCATCCCCTCAATGGTAGAAGCATTTCTATAATCCAGAACACATTGGAATATTCCTTGACCATTTCTTTCCTAAAGAGTATTCTCATTCAGAAGACTGCTTCAACTCACTGGGAATGAAGCTTTCCTTCAAAGCCCCAGTTTTCACGTGCGTGTGGCAGCCTGGGAATTGATGGAAAGAAAAGGAAGGCGATGAAACTCATAGGAGAAAACTCCCTGCTCATCTCCATCCCACATTGTTTCCTGAAGTGACTGAGGAGTTTGACAGGGCCTCCTGGTTCTCACACAGACACTGAAGGTCTTCATGTCATCAAGGTTTAGGCCACGTGTTGGAACTACCAACTACCTTTCCTTCTAATAGCTGAGGAAGAAAGAGATACTCTGACATGAGAACGGGGGTTGACATTTCACTGACATGTCATACCCAGAGAACAAATGGGATCTGTGGCAAGAGTGGCTGTGCTTGCATTTTTGATGAGTTATCCAGAGCAGATGAGGTGGCTTTACCCTCTTACTTTTGCTGCATGGAGACAGCAAACTCCTGATCTAACACAGAGCCTGCAACAGCAAAAGGTAAACCTGTGAATTTCTGTTGGATCATCACTTTTGCATTATGTAGCTCTGGCTTTTTTGACCTGTTATTAGGAGTCCTGGAGTTGGATTTAATATTTCAGGGTGTGATGGCTTGGACTGCTTCAGTTTCGAATCCTTTTCTAGGAGGTCTCTGTTTTCCCACTGGCTCTTTGGTTGGCTGCATTGCTGAGCAGAGTGTGAAAACTGGGAGGCAGGAGTGGTCTGAGTACACTCCCCTGCCCCTGCAACCTCTCTGGTGTAGCAGAATAAACCAGGAGTGACCATGGGGGTTTGCCAGTGGAAAGCTGGGATCTGAACCTAGTTTCAGATCCATTAATTTCTCTTGCAAATATCTTTGTGAACATGCACAATATATAGAGGGGAGCCCAGGGTCTCGTGGCTGGGATCTGGCGCAGAGGAGCAGGAGGACACCAGTGATCGACTTCCATGGAGTGAAGCACGTGGAAGCCACTTGCTCTTGTGCCTCAGTTTCTCTGTTTGTGAACAGGGGGACTTGATAACAACTGCCTTGCAAGATGACTCCCACAGTGTGGCATTGGTGTCTCTGTAAGATGGGGCCCCAGCAGAACAGCTCTTGCAGTAAGATATGATTTAAATTATTTAGGGTGTTGTCATGTGATCAGGACTGATTGAGTTCCTGTGGCTTAACAAGTTGCCATCTGTTATCATCCCCGTTATGAATTATGCAGTAGCTTAAATCAAGGCTTAAACCAAAGGAGTTCAAGCAAAGTCCTCACCCCAATGATACCGTAAAACTGTCTTTCGGGCTGTCAGTACTGGATCCAAAGCACTGCAGCCACACGAGAGAGCATGCTGGTCCAGTACAAGCTCTCTCTGCTGGTTCAAACCATCCGGGCAGATTCCCTTGGAAGTGGCAGGCTTCATGCTGGGCGAGGTGTCTTCTGCCCTCCTGGTGTAGGCTCTTAACTCTGGTGAAAACTCCATTGCCTGTATCCTGGCTAAGTAGACAGAAACAAGACAGTGGGCCCACACCAGAGCCCCAGTGGGCTCAGGAGCATTTGATCAGGGGTCCGAGGCTGTAGAAGATACAGTGAGCACGTGCTGAATTGCTGGCTAACTTGATGTGTGGCTTTGTAAAGCTGTTGGTTCTGGAAATGTCACGAGCCCTCCTGTAAAACCTGGCAGTGTACATGTGTGTGGTGGTGTCAGTGGCTTACATTTGCAGTAAAAGAGTTCAAGCCTAGCTCAGACATTCTTCTGAGTCCTCCATGACCTGGAAGCGTTGTGGCCAGAAATCAGGCTCTGCTGGAACATTCCCGTATCTCAAGCTGACCTGCAGTGCATTAGCTAGTCAGGGCAGCTTCCTGGTGAAGGAGAGGTGCCTAGAGCTGCTCCAGCTCTGTGTCTGGGCTACTTCCCTCTTAGGACAAAGTGCTGTTGCTCTTTCATAGCTCAGGAATCTCCCCCTGGCCAAGCTGTGAATTCTCCTCCTTTTGGTTGTGTAGCTTATATTGGAACTGCAGTGGTGAAAGCATTTAGGGCCTGCTGTCCTTCCAAGGGTGCAATTCCCTAAGTCCCATCATCTGTCGGGTCAAATTTACAGGCCAGGCTTTCTCTGCCTGCAATATCCCAACCCAAGGTGGCCAGCTTGGCAGTTCGGGCTGACTGGGACAGGCGTGGCTGGGACTGCAGTTCTGGGGCTGGCTGAATTTCTACATGTTTGCTGGGCAGCAGATTGGGTCAGTGACCTTGTTCTGGTGCAGAGGCAGGTTGTTTATTGCCATCCATTTGAGATCAGAGCCTATAAAATAAACATTTCTCTCTGTGGGAAGAGGCAACAGAGATTACTGCAGCTAAATCAAGGCTTACTTGGTGAGTGTGTGTAGTAGGGAACGCAGAAAATTCATGGCATCCACAGAAGCCAAGTGCTTTCACATAGATTGTGTGGATGTGCTGAGGAGGACCACTGGGATCTGTGAGCCAAACAGGATGGATAGGCAGGGGATTAATGTCTCCCGGCATCAGCAGTGGTGGCAATGATAATTCTTGCTTGGATTTTGGGTCATAAATCTGTTCACGGCTGCAAGAACACTTCCAGTGGCTCCAGCTTTATCCCAGTGTTCAGAGCTATATTTTTAAAGCTGGAGGGTGTTTGTTCCATCAGCTGGCACAAAGACTGACTCTATGGCTCCTGGTTTCTGCCCTTGGATATCTGCGGCCAAAATCCCTGAACTTCAGAGGCAGTTACTCACACAATCTCCCTGCTAGAAATAGAACTATGTCCCTCCTCATTAAAGCAGGGCCAGATTGTCTTCAGCTTGATGTGCAAAGCCCTTCCCCTGGGAGAGAGCCAGCCTGCTTTTTCTCCCTAATTCACAAGTGTCTGTACCCTTGGCAGTTTTAAGAGGGCTGAACAGTCTCTTCAACTGAGACAGGAATTCAAGGTGTTTCTTAACCTCCTTTGCAAAGAGGGAGGTGGATATGAAAGCAATAGCATCACCGTTAAGGTTTGTGTGAACTGAGTTGCTCAGACTGGACATCTTCTCTCACATTTTGTTTCAATGACTTTACAGCCTGAAGATGAAGAAAAAGAATGGTGAAGCTCGGGATGCTGGGGCTATAGTGGATCAGGAGGAAAGGAATAACAAAGCAAAGGAGAAAGAGTGGGGATTTAGTGTGGACCACCAAGACGGGAGAAAAGTGAGACAAATTCTTGAACTAAGTCTTAAATTGCTTCAAACCACAGGGTACTGTGCTTGGGGGAGAGGCAAGGAGAGAACAGTTATGCAATTTCATCCTCAATCATGCAAAGGCAAATTATCGGACAAAGGGATTGTATTAGATATATTGCAGTTGGAGCCTAGTAGAGCATTTGATACAGTGTCTTACAAGATCCTGCCCTCCCTCCAAAAGTGTTTGGCTTGTCTTGGATAGGAACTCAGTCATGTGGGTTAGTGGAAATGACAAATGATAAATGGCTCTGGCCATGCAGATTTTCAACCAGCGCTAGTGATGAAAGTTGTTGGTGCATCTGTTTTACTGAGGGCTCCTCCTGTGCTTCAGCAAAACAGTAAAGAGCATTTTAATGATAGTTTCAGGTGAGATGTTTTGCAAACAGTGCTGAATACCTTGAACATGAGGCATGACAGAAACCAGGAAGTTTTGTAATTTTGATGGGATAAAAATAATTAAACTGATGGAAAATGAGAGGAGGAAAAGGTTTTCTATCTGAGAAAAACATCTGAAAGCAAAATTCTTCAGAAAGGAGGAACCCTGAGAGCTTTAATGTGTGAGACAGCAAAGTGAGCAGTGTACAGTTTAGGCTTGCATCCCTGGGTGTGTGGGATAGACTAACAACAAAGTGACTGAAGCCAGGTTGTTGGGCCAGGCTGTAAACTGGGGTAAGCAGCACAGCTCCGAGGATATCTATAGAGATTTGGCAGTTTATCCCTGCTGAAGATATAGCTGGGGTAGCATTTACTGCCAAGAAATTACCGATCAATTGGATTGAAGTCAGAGCTGAAAGCAAGAGGGATGAGTTAAATGAATCTGCTTCCCCCTACATATTAAAGAAGAGAGTCTGCTTACCCCAGGCCATAGGAGAAGGAGAGTGGCTGTACAGGAGCCTGCCAAAATCCCAGAGGTGTGGGAGTATTACTGAGCTGTACGGGTGGACTTGGCACACGTGAAAGGAAATGGAATATGGTACTAAAGCCCCTTCCTTGGGAACAAGACTGCTGGCTGTGTGACCACCTTGATGGCCAAATCAGTCTTTCTGCCCCTGTACCATTGGACTCTGTGATTATGGCTGAGATTTCACTGCGGGCAGGTCACAGCAGTTCATCCAACAGAAGAAGGAATTACTCTGCCCTGTGGTAGATGTGAATGTTGTGTAGCTCAACCAATTGTGGCTCAATATGAGATTTTCGTTCAGAAAGCTGCCCACTCACCATCCAAGGTGTCCAGTTATGATGGCTTTACTATTAATGCATAGTCCACTCTCAGCTCCTTTCCTTGGAGAGGTGCATGCATGCAGGTCATTTACATACTGGGGCCGGTTCAGGAAGGAACCTGTGTGCCTCAGTGGTGTATTTCTCCATCCAACTCACATTCAATAAGGCCCTGACCACCTGGTTGGAGAATAGGAATACTTTGTGTATCATTCTCCCTGCAGCTTCAAACTTCTGTACTGATGGCATTACCCACCAGGTACTGAATTTTAGCTACAGCTGGTTGTCCTCTGGCCTGTCTTACATGAACTGCAGGGGCTGAGTTCACATGGTGGAAAGCAGAGTTCTGTTCTTTCTCTCTTCAGTCTCTCTGCAGCTCCACTACTTGTAGTGGCATTATTCCTGATTACAACAGATTTGAGCCTGCCATCTTTTGATTTGATAGTAGACCAGGGTGAAGAGGAGTGACTGATCACTCCCCAGTCCGTTTCAGGAGAGAACTGGGTGGTCAAAAGGTTACTTTAAAAACAATTCTTAGTTTTATATCTTCATTTACTCTTGTCTTTGTGATTTCATTCCATGAAAATAGCTCTGGGATTGTTAAAGGCTGTTCTTTTAGATAGTGGCATACAGCAGAAAAGGCAGCATGCCTTGGGTGAGGGGTAAGCAGCTAGGTTTCAAACACTCACTGAGCTTGGTCCTTCAGGCAACTCTTTAAGAGTTTTGCACGAACAGAAAAAGAGAGAAGAAAGGAGAAAATGGAAGGGAGTGTTTATATTGAAATCTTTATTTAGTTACAAAAGCCTAGAGCAAAGCATCAAAACACAGAGTGCCACGTACAAGCCAAGACAGGGAATAGAATTTCCATTTTATTCCAGATGAGAAGTGGGTCTTGTTATTAAGGGTTTGAGTGACAAAGCTAAATGTACTTTAAATTTCTACTCCAATCTATTTTTAATTATTCATGCGTAGATTCTTTTGTAGGGTTAACAAGGAATTTGCCAGAAGCCAGCCCACAAAGGCTCGAGTTGTAGTTTTCCAGCAGTCATCCTGAAAAAAACACTGTCACAGGCAATCAGCATCCTTGGGGAGGTGGCCTGTTAGCAGGGTGTTTACTAATTGGGATCATTCTGCGGCAGATAATTGTTTGTGACACCCACGCTGATTGGACCCATAATGTCTTCCCATCCTGCAAATGGTCTGTGACAGTTTTGATGAATTTGAAGTTTGGAGTCTGAATAAATCTACAGAAGGAAAAAAAAGTGCTTCCACTGGAAAATGTATGTAGATGAGCAGAGCTCTGCCCGGGGTCAGCCTCCAAGAATGGAGCCACGTGAGCACACAGAAAAAGGGACCACTCGGTGGGCCTTGTCAGAGTTTCTATTTTTTTCCTCTTGTGTTTAATTGAGAGTCTGGGGGAGCACCAGCCATGCCAAATTAAAAATGGGAGAGTTGGTTTAGCTTGCACGGGACAGGGATGTCCTAACCATGGACTTTTGGGCTTCCTGGGAAACTGCAGATTTGTTGAAATGTCCCTGGAATAGGTTCAGAAGTGGGCCAGGCCTTCTTGCTGGCAGACAATAGTGAAAGTGATGCAGATGTCCCCAGCAAACAGGCAGTTCTCTGGGTTTGGGAGCAGTATGTGAGGGTTGCAAGCATCATTTTGCAGAGGAACTGTAGAGATTTTTTAGTTTCTGGGGGCTGGACCAAAGTGTATTTTACATTTTTGCTACATTTGACTGCTTACACTGATATGTACTAGAATTAAAAATTGGCCAGAAGAAAAATTCCTTCTTTGTCATGCTACAGTTTGGAGCACCTGGTACCAGATCAGTGCTGTCACAGCCAAACAAAGTCAAGTGCTCAACAAGTCTCAGATCACACTCTTTTCTCAACTGGGTCAGCATTTCAGCATTTTATTTTTTTTTCTTTTTCTGGAGGAGTAACTTCAGCCTAGCAGATATCAGAAGTCATCATGTGTCCACAGCACTTCATGGCCAGACCATGTAAGAGCCTAGTTTCCTGCTCAAAGCTTATTTGTCCTTCTTGCCCAAGCATAAATTGTATAGCCAGAATGAGCACCACATTGTGTATTTTCACTCATTTGACAGCAATGTGGTTGTTGTGCTTTGTCTGTACTGCACCAAGGTGAGCTGGAGAAGTGGCAGGTTTAGTCTTTGCAGTTAGAGATTCTGTAAGCTCCATGTGAGTATGCAGCATTTGCCAGATTTCAGACTGAGGATGAAGTTGCAGGGCTGATCTCAGGCCATGGATCAGTGATACGATATTCTGGGCTTCCTTGCTTCTGGAAGGCCCTAAGCCATCAATATTTTTCCATACATATTTCAGGAAGACTCTAGCAAAATTATTACTGGACATCCATCAGGTCTAAGAATCACTGGTACAATTCCCATATCCACTGTCTAGACCTTTTGACTGGGAAGTAAAGAATTAAAGAAGCATTACTGCAATAAGCTTGGCAAGCCCAGAAATTTATTAGTGCTGTTAGGATAAACCTAAATTCATGTCCTGGAATCATAGGGCTAGTAATGGCTAAAGCATAGGAGACAAGGATTCAAGGGTGTCCCAAGGCAACAGAGTTCATATTCCTGTTCAGAACAAAGTCAATCATCCTGCTGAGCCAGAAACTGTGTCTGGAGACAAAGCTCTCCTTCTGTAATAGCTTAGTTCCACAAGCAAATGAAGTTCCAGATGCAAATTGGCATGAAAACTTACAAGGAGCTTTGGAAAAGGGGAACTCTTTTCATCATCTCTCACTTCTTCCAGGTCCTCCCTGCCCAGCCCAGGGAGAAGCATCCCATGAAAGGCCAGCTCACTGGCCCATTATATTTTGATGATGGTCCTTGTAGAATTAACCACAGGAAGTAGAGTGGTGGTTTATGATACAGTTGCAAATCTCTTCTTCCAGTAGTCTTATTGAAATGCAAGGCAGTTCTCTGAAGATCTGGCTGGCTACTGAAGAATGATCTCCATAAACTCATCACCCTGGGGCCTGTGATCACACTGCATGCTTTCAGTATTAACTGACCAAGTGAGATGGTGGGAGAGAAACCAGTGTCTTGTCTTGAGGCAAAGCTGAAGGTGCTTTTCAAAATTGTAGCATAGAGTAATGGTTTCAGGGCACTGGATTGTGTAGCTTTATCATTTATGCAGACGTGTTGTTCAGTTCTCTCCAGAACCACCAACATAATGAGAACTCCAGCTAGCACAGCAGAAGGCTGGATGAATGAATGAAGATGCACAGGACTTACAGAAGAAGAGCCTGTCAGATACTGCCCATTTAACACTCAATCTTTAAAATTTCTCCAGGGAAACTCTCTAATTAAAAAAGAACTATATTGCCTAAAATAAAATTTTCAAGTATTTCTCAGCACCTTTGTTAGTCTTGTGCTGAGGTAAAGTCAGAAGACTTGCCCAAAGCCATACAGAGAATGAAACAGTCCTGACTGGAAGTGTCCAGGTGTGCTTTACAGTTGCCCCTTTTATGTAACGAATGGGGTTAATGAACTGTTTCTAAAAACACACTAAACCTTTCCCCTGTAGTAAAAGCGAGGATACTCTTCTGGTCATGCAGCATTCCACCAAAGCCAGCAGGATCATCCAGGAGTGGTGTGGTCCAGCTTTCTGGCTCCTATCAGAGGATTATGACTTAAATGGGATCAAGGACTCAGTCTTTGAGTCGGAGCAGTGGTTACAAGAGATGATCATTTTTATGACTCTTACCAGGGCCAACCTGACTTCTCAAACCCAGCATCCTGCACACTGGCTTAACTCTGATAATCTTCTGGAGCTTTAGCAGATTCACAGGGAGGGGTGGACCTGGAAGGATTCCTGGAGGCTGTCAAATAAGTATCCAGCGTTTCAATTGCAATGAGCTCCAGTGCATCTTCTTTAAATCTGTTTCAAGTTGTTTTTTCAGGGTCAGTGGAACACAGTATAAATCTCGGCTCGCTCAAGTCCTTCAGGCAGAGAATTTGAGGAATACATATGGAAATACTTTTGCCTGGTGTTCTCTACTCTGCACCCCTCCCAAACAGAACATAGATTTGTGTTGCAGTATAAAAGGGAAAAACCTCCGAGCCTGGAGTAATGTATACAATTCAATAATACATGAAATTCAAAGCCACGCATTAATCACACTCATGTTTAACTTTCAGATTTAAAACCCTGCAGGTTGGCTGGCCTTTGTTCTGCTAAGTGGAAGGGGGCATTCCAGCCTCACCATGCAGAGTTCAAAAGCTGCCTCGGGTAACAAGTGCAATTGACTTTATGGGCCTCATTGTGTTCTCCCTTTGGGGCATAGTAAGAAGCTACTGCACAGGTTGGCCCCTTATCAGGCTGTTCAAAGGAGGGAAAGTTTGAATAGCAAAGGTTTGGCAGGTCACTGCGAGGGGTGGTGTGCAGGTTCAGGAGGCCAAGACTGGAAAAATGATGATGCTGCAAGTCAGAATCCAGCTGCATTGGCAGGTCTGGGCAGGAGGAGCAAATTATACAGCAACCTCTCCTTTCCTCTCAGCACCATCCGGTTTCCAAGCCCCTTGTTTTCATTAGTGTTAACTCAATTGCAGATTTTGGTGAACAGCATTTCATGTCAGAGTGCTTGTCTCTCATGTGCCCTTGTGTCTTGGATTATTTTTGACTGTTCTTGGTGGTTACCTTTGCCCGGGATTCACTCGCTCATCTGTGTGCTACAGCTTCCTTGCCTCTGGCTGTTCAGGCCCCAGTTCTCCCCTGCTCTTTCAGTCTACTCAAAATGCTGTTGCAGTATGCCTTTATCCTGCCCTTTCCCCAACCTGCCTGCCTTTCCAGGGCTCCACACAGGCAAATTAAGCCACA
Source organism: Aegotheles bennettii (assembly GCA_013398125.1). NCBI lineage: Eukaryota > Metazoa > Chordata > Aves > Caprimulgiformes > Aegothelidae > Aegotheles > Aegotheles bennettii. Next base: position 625,127 of record VZRW01001204.1, on the reverse strand, counting down.
GGGGACAAAGAATATTCTGCTGCCCCTTAGCAGCCTGCTACCATAGGAACATGTCTACTTGCTAATATCTACACTGGCCTCCAACCCCAGTGGGGTGCTGTGGCCAACCAGAGAATAAATTTATCTGTAGTGGCTGATTTGCATCAGAGTTGTAGTCTTGGGTGATCCAGTCATAGCAAGATAGTGATGGTTGTGCTGTGGCTGCAGATATATTGGAAGTCATTAGCTCCAAGGACACAGGGCTCTTGGAGCAAGTCCAGAGGAGGGCCACGAAGATGATCAGGGGACTGGAACACCTCTGCTGTGAAGACAGGCTGAGAGATTTGGGGTTGTTCAGCCTGGAGAAGAAGGCGGCTCCGGGGAGACCTTAGAGCACCTTCCAGTACCTGAAGGGGCCTACGGGAATGCTGGAGAGGGACTTTTTGTGAGGGCATGTAGTGATAGAACAAGGGGGAATGGGTTCAGACTAAAGGAAGGTAGATTTAGACTGGATATTAGGAATAAGTTCTTTACTGTGCAGGGGGTGAGACACTGGAACAGGTTACCCAGGGAGGTTGTGGATGTCACCTCTATGAAAGTACTCAAGTCCAGGTTGGATGGAGCTTGGAGAAACCTGGTCTAGTGCGAGGTGTCCCTGCCCATGGCAGGGGGCTTGGAATGATGCTAGATGATCTTTAAGGTTCCTTCCAACCCAAACCATTCCGTGATTCTAAGATTCTATGATTCTATGATTGATTCTATGATTCCATGGTTCAGGTGGACTGACTTGAGGGCTGGTAGCAGTCCAGCTGTGGTATTGTGTAGGATATATTAAGAAGGTAGCAAAATCCTCACCAGAAACCTGGTAAATGACGATTAATCTACAATATTTTGGCCATTGGGTAGTTTAAAGTGCATCCACAGAGCTGTAATAACATGTCCTCCAGCTTCCAAATCCCAGTGTGTCATCACAGGTAAGACCTGAATTTAAGATGTTCTGTCTGAATCAGGGAGTTGCAGCAAGCACCCCAGGAGTGCTTACAAACATCCCAGAAAACAGGATATGGGACAGACTTTTTGGAAGTAAACATACTGGGTGACTCAGTGAGACTACCCATGGCCAGCAGATGAGCCTGAACTTGGAAGTTAAATGGTTTAAATTCCAGAGAGTCCAAAGATTTTACCCAGTGGAGTGAAATGCCAACTTCCAGAGACATATCAGAGGTATAGCACTGGATTAAAAGCTGTATATATAGTGATGACCTCTTGTTGGTGGGTCATCCAAGGACATTTTCTGAGCTAAACTCAGCTTCTGATGGTGCAATTCATTAATGGCTATCAAAGTGGTGGAGGAGTTTGATGTTGTGAGGTCCTCTGCAAAACCTAAGCAGGAGAATAAAGAAGTTTTTTAACAGGGGGTGGAATTCAAATGCCTGTTGAGATGAAGCAGTAAATTCATCACTCTCACCTGCAAAATTGTGGGCTGACAAAATGAGCCTACTGCCCAACAAGCAAGGCAGCATGGCCTGAAAGAGTTTCACATAGGACACAAGCACAGAGGTGCAGCAGAGGGCATAATTTTCCTGTGTTGTCAGCTGGAGAGAAAATATTTTATGCAACAACATTGAATTGAACTTGCAGTTATAAAGTATAGATTGTTCTTGTAGGGCCACACTGGGGTTTAGTGAAGCAAATGGCAAAGCTCCCACTGACAGGGCTTGGCTCTCAGCAGCTTCAGCTCCGGAAGTTATTCTGTTGTGTATATGCAGAAAGAGGAAAGTTTCCAACCTATCAAGCTTTGATACAAACAACTCTTCCTATTTATGCCAAAGGATGAAGTGTGTCCTGTAAGCAGCATGCACGAATTTCCAAAGGGCTGGATTATTGAACAGTACCTTGGAGTTTTAGTGAGAGATCACGCAAGTGCCCTTCCAAACCTACTCCCTATGCTTCTGCACTATCCAAATACATGGCAAAATGTGGAGCAGGCTCTTCCAAGGCAGGAAGCACGCTGCCTCCATATGAAGCCAGGTGCCTAACTGAGACCATCCCTGGCGTTTCATAATTAAAGGTTGCCATAAAGAGCAGTGTTAGTTAGGACATAGTGAAAGATCTCCAAGAAGTTCTGTTGACTTAAGAAGGAACAGGACTCAGCTCAGCTTCTGATCTAAAGGGTTTGACACATAAGCAAGCATCTGTCAACTGCCCAGTAATAACTTGCTGTTGGTATATTCTGACCCTGTGACAATCCACAATAAATGGAAAATAATTAAATTTAGTGTTTTTCTCTTTAACTCATGGGAGAGCTACCCCATATTTGAAAAAAGAAGTTTCCCCAGGGATATGAACGTACATGTGAAGCGAGAGAAGCTGATGTGTGATAGCTTGTTATATTTCAGTCACTGGTTTCTGTGTCAGAGCTCTGGGATACAGCAGTTTCTCATTCTTTTCTCACTTCTCTTGTCTTTTCTGCTGCTTCCTTTCAGTTGTCGTTTTCCCTAACAGAAAGGAGAAAAGATTTTTGTCATGGCATTCATAGACCAATACTGAAATTTTAAGTTTGATGCCCATATACTATTTCTTCTTTCTATTTTCTTGACTGATGGGGATAAGCTGTACCTTGTTTCCCTAAAGAAACAAGACCCATGATGGTGTTATGCCACCGTTTCTCTCAGCTTAGAGTAACATGATACAAACTGCATCTTTTGTTTACATCTACAGGGGTTAGATGGATGCTCACTTAACCACTGGAGGCTCCAGTCCTTTAAGGTGCATTATAGCTGAAAGATGTCTTTACAATCAGCCACACTGAATCTTCCATTAGGTGGAGTGGGACTGGCTGGTGGAGCGGACAAACCAGTGGCTCTTTGCTTTACAGCAAGATGGAGGTGACTTACACCATCTGGAAAGCTGTGTAGGGCTTTGCTTGGGTCAGGCTCAGATCCCTGGCTTCGTGACACTGCTCTGACAGAGGAGAAGATTGGTTCCAATATGCCAAATTGTTAAAGATGCAGTTAGGAATACTCTTTGAGGGAGCCTGAAGTTAATGGGGGGCAACAGGTTACATCTAACAGGACTTTTTCTTAGAAAGCAGTGTCTAATGAAAGGCTTGCAGCCTCTCTTCAGTTCATATGGTAGCAAAAAAATATTTTAGTCACACTGGAGGCAGCCATATAGTTTGTAAAAAGACTCAGTAACTTAACATGATCTTACTTGTATAGAACTTGCTGCTCTTTGATCCAACTAACTCAATCCAGGAGGGCTTTAAAAGGAGAGAAATAAAGTGTTTCTAATTAAAAATTTGAAAAAGTTTTCAAGAAGAAAAAAAGAACAACTGAAGAACATCAATTGTAGAATTATTTAATTTAAAAAGTTTCCTAATTCTCCCCATGTTTCGACATGAAAGGTGGATCTGTGGCCAGTTTGTTAACTGGAATTGCTTGGCTACTGGCCCACACACATGGGTAGCAAGCCAATTTCTTCCCTACCTCCTCACTGTACCGCTGATGTGCTGCAGCGTGGCAGGAGGAGACAGATGGACGTGAGCAGGAACACTGCAAAACTGGCAGAGTCAGCAGTTGATTGGATGCCATTTTTACAGCTGTTGGATGTTTGAATTTGGGAAAGGAAAGCCAGCTCGTGATTTTAAGACCAGGATAATTCCAGTCCTCCAAAGGGGAGTGACTGGGAGCGACAAAGCCTTTGAGATTTTGCAACTTGTGTGCACGCTTCCCCTTGTCAGCTTCTTAAGGTGACAAATTAGGAGAAAGGCTTGTTTTGTTGTTAAATCTTTGGGGGGAAAAGCATGTATGAAATTTCTTAAGTAGGTTTAGGTCAGGGCAAAACTTGCTTGATCTCGAATTTCACTGCATTTTCAATCATTCTCTTTGGCATCTGGTGCCCATTTATAAAGTACAAAATAAGGAATCACTTAAAAGCATGCGCAAGCAAATGTGAAATTTGTGCTAAAACAATGCACTTGGGGATTTTAATACAATAATTGACCCCTTCCTTGTTTGTCTGTCTAATACTCACTTTGTTCTCTCTAGATCTCACAAGATATTGAATTTACTGGCTAGAGAAGGGCTGCAGACTAGAGAAAACAGAAAAATTTGCTGAGAAAGCAGAAGAAGAGGTTAGTGGAAAAATCTTGTTTTCTCCGGGCAAGTCATACTCATTCTCCTTGTGATCAGATACTCTCGGGCCATGGTTTTTCACTCCACCCTGAAGAAGTCCTAACCAGATCTGTGTGTTTTACTGATTGTACAGATTTGATAAAAAAATTCTGAGTGCCATGCAATCTATTTCAGATAACAGGAGATCAGTACTGAAAACCTTCCACCTCACAAATTCCCAGCTACCAAAGAGATTTACAGACAGTGGTGACAGCCCTAAGCTCTCTTGCTCTTGTTCTGCACGTTTGTCATGCAGGAGGCTTTTTATATTTTGCAGGTAGATCTGAAATTTGTGATGCAAAAGAAAGCTGGTGAGTGTTTTGTGGCTGGCAGGCTGAGAGGGAGAAACGATTTGCATCTGAGTTCTGGTTGAATCATTGTGCTCAGTACAAACCAAATGGTCAGTACAGCAAACTCCCTGTGCTTCTCTGTGGGATGGGTACTGTGAAACCTGCATGCTGCCACTGCCATTGGAAGTGCTTATTCTTTGGTCCAGAATATGCACCTTTTTCTGGAAACTAAGAATTTAGTGCTCCTGATGTGCCTGGTCCCATGGTCAGCATCGGGAGAGAGCTGAACTGTTCTGAAAGTGGAAACAAGGGGACAAGGGCCACAGTATCAGTGGTGTCTTCTCAGTGGTGTCTCTCATCTGCATCTATTGCTTGTGTCCAGTCACCCCAGACTCTTCCAGCCAGACCTGCCCGTTCTGGGTGAGACCTCTTCCACCAATGACTGCAATGATTTCAGTATTTGCCATTCTAGCTCTTGGTCTAATACTCAGGTCTCCAGCGTCTGATTTAGTTCCTTGCTTCTCTGGTGCCAAGCAGCTATCTGGATCCTGTAGCCAGGCTTTCCTTATGCTGGCAGAACAAGTTACCAGCATGGCCCCATTCCTATCAGTAGGAGTGCTTTATGTAGCCTCTTTGTTTCTCAGCCTGTTACTTTTTTTATCTGTCCCCAGGAGCAAGTGTTCAGCAGAGGAAGGATTGCACAGCCAAGCCTTGATGCAGGACATCCATTTGTCTCACTTGGAAAGTTTTGAGGTCTGATAATTAAGTGTTTCATTAAGCCTGACACTGTGGTGGAGCCTGGAAAAGTGTGTGCAGTGTGTTAGAGCACTTTCACATGCTGGAGCACAGGCCTCTCTGCTAGAAACAGCCACTGGAGGAGTGGGGTGGCTGCTGTGTTGGATAACATCTTTGTCTGAAAGGATCCAGTGGGTTTCTGAGTGAGGGAGAGATGCATCTGATGGCAGCATGTCCCAGCAACAGGCTGAGCTGCGCACATGCTGCACCACCTGCAGCCCCTTCTCAAGGAACCTCCTGGGTGGAAGCAGAACAGGACAAGAAGAGAAGAGCTGTCCTTGTGGGGGGAGAAGACGAAGGAGAATATTGAGGAGGGCCAGAAAGTCCTGGGGAGCTGGAAGACTGTCAGAAGGGAAAGACATGACTGGAAAGGTCCCAAGGACATTACATGTGAGGAGGAGATTTTCTCTGCACTTTTAGATGAACTGGAAGGCATTTGAGCATGGCTGATTCCCTGTCAGCTCCTTATCATCATACTCAGGCATCTCTCCAGAGCCTATTAGGAGAAAGGTTTCTTGATGAGACATTTGCACTCAGCAGTTCTGCTGCAGACACCGTAGGTGCAAGGTGCTCTTTGGTCCTGTGGTTTGGTGCAGCTTCACTGATCTACATCACATCGCCGCTCAGAATCATTTTTGTCCTGAGAGGGACACTGCCCATGGTGATCAAAACAGTCTTATTTTAGAAAGGACAAAATGAGAATTAAATGTCAAACAGTTCCAGCAAGGGAAATCTTAGAAAAAGACTTGTGCCAGCAGAGCACCTCACTGCTGTTGGGTTGTGCTGTCATCAGTCACGTCAGCATTGCATTGGCAGTTGGATTTATCCAAGTGCCAGCTGGGTTTACAGATTGTACTCCTACAAGAAAGAAAAACCTTGTATGGTGCTGAGAACTCCCTGTTCAGGTGCCTGGGCATGGACAGAAGGTGTACACAGTCACAGTTAGGTAAAGGGTGTTCCACAGTTGGAAGAAAACCCAGTGGAGCATTTCTTTTACACCAGTGGGAATGACCTGTGGTCTCTGCTTTTCTATTCAGCGTGTTGTTTATTGCTCACAAACAATGGAAACAGCTCACATTTAGAGCATTTGCTCATCTTAAAACCAAGACTCACTCAAAAAGGAACTATTTGAAAGAAGTTTTCAGCAATAATTTACTTCACTATAATATGAACAAGCTTGAACTGAAACTTTTATGACCTATGACTTGTCAGATTTTTCTTCACAGACCTTACCCTTTAGCACATTTTTCATGATAATACAAGCCAATCTGTTTATTATTTTCAATTTAAAAAAGTAAAAAAATATTGCATCCTCATGAAAATTGCTTCATTGTCGGGCTGTTTGAGTGGTCAGTGTAATATATCATTGTTTGATCTGGCAGAACCATCTATTTATAAGCTAGTATGTGTCAAAGTATTTTTTTGGCAAAACTGGGGAGACACCTGGTTTAGTTTAGATTCCTTGCTATGTAATTCCAAACATCGCTCAGTCCTCTTGGATTGAAAACGCAGGCTAGGATCCAGACTTAAGAGTGCTGCTGTCATTCACGAGATGCTCAAGGGCCTCTGCTCTCAAGGTTCATGACATCATAAATTCTTTTTTAATTTTTCTCTTTTTGTAGTTCAAGTCTAGGCACAAACCCAAAGTTGGGTACATCTGAAACGTGAGGCGCAGTCAGTCCCACTCACAGCTTCGGAGAGAGTTGCCTGCATTGACCAACAGAGGTAGCAGCAAGGCAGTTAATGGAAGTTTGCTGATGAGATCAGGAGGAGTGGGTCACCTTTGCAGGGCTGTCATAAAACTTGGGAAGACAGCACAGCCCTGGGACATGTCTGGGAATGGGAATTAGAAACAGTGCGTTTCTGTGGTTAAGTAAGCTAAAGGGAGCTGATGAGTGAGCTGCTGTTGAGAGGCACTGTTCAATAACAGTGCAATAATGCCTTTACAGAGGTGTCTTTGTAGTTTACCAGTTCCCTCTTGTTAGAGCTAACCTACAATACACTGTTTCAGTACTATATTTTAATACAATTCCCCTTCTGAGTCAGCTAGCTAGTGCTGTTAGACAGGATTCAGGATGTACCTGTCACTGTTGCTTGGTTGTAAAGTTCAAGAGCTCATACCGATGGATTCATATGAATTTCTAGCATCATTTTTTGCAGGTCTCATAAAGGGCACTGGGATCATCCTTGTTGAGTGACTGGTATGATGAGAATTGTAGTATGCAATGCTCTGTGTGTGTTCAGCACTTGCAGAAATGTAAAGATGAGCAAGAAGACAAGGTGAGAGCTAGAGAAAGAAAGGAGGATGAAATAGGGAAAGGAAAAGGTGTGGATCCTGGTCATGTGCTGTTCCCAGTTAACCCAGCGGACCCAGTCCTTTCTGTCCAATAACATCATATCATTGCATCGTTACCCTGTTCAGCCTTTAGCAGGCTTTGTTTTTCCTCTGTGGTGGATCTTCTCTCTTCTGACTGAGAAGGAACCCTTTGCAAGGAGCTGGCCAGTTGTCTAAATAGGCACCAGCCCCTTTTGATTATTTTCTCTTCATCCTCCTGGTGAGGGAGATAGGTGGTCTGGGGAACAGAGTCCAAGTGAAATGGTTCATGCCCAGAGCAGCTAAGCAAAAATATGCTTTGAGGCCAACTTATTTTTCATAATTTATGTTGTAATGTAAGCCAATGCAGTAGTGTAAGACAAATTTATTTTAAGCCTGAAAGGGCAAAGGACTTGTATATTTAACCACAGGCTAAGTTTGACTTAAGTACACTGAAGTCAGCAATGGCTGTTACCTCAGTGACCTCCTATCTCCTACCAGGCAAAGTCCTTCTGTTCCTGCAGCCCATGTTTAGACACTCCTCGGTGACAGAACCTTGCCAGTGCTCTGGAAAGAAGAAATGGAGCTTGGCTGTGGGTGGATGAGTGGTTATGGGTGACAGCTGAGCACTTAGCAATGTAGCGAGCAGCAATGTGTCACCATTTCTAACCTGTGTTAGGCACTCAGGTGTGCACTGAATGAAGAGTTCGGCACCCAAACCCAGCACTGACACCACCATCTTGCTGAGAGGGCTGTGAAAGGCTGCCAAGAGAAACATCACAGAGAAAAGAATATTCCCCCTCATGCTACTTCAGGTTAACCAGAGCACCTGCAGGCTGGATTTAACAAGCTTTATGAGGTTGTGCTTCACAGCCCAAAGCAGTCTGGTGTGCGGTGGTGCTTTCTGTTCAAATACAGCCAGGAGGTTTGTCACAGTAGTGACAGCCTTCTCTGTAACAGACCTCACAACACTTGGTGAAGTAGAAGAGGTCTAGACCTTCTTTAGCCCAGAGAGTTTCCAATCCACCTCTCTCCATTTCATACTGGATGACAACTTGGGATGAGGGAAGGGGATTCTCCAGCTTTCCCATTGAAGCTGCTGGGGCCAGAGGGAGCATTACTCTAGGCACAGAAGGTATTCCCTTGTTTTCCAGTGGTCCCTGTTCTTCAAACTCTGTACACATTTCATTAGGTGGCTCTTTATTGCAAAATTCAGAAACCATCAGTTACATGGGGTTTGTGTCTTATCTTGGATTCTGATACCTGAAATCCACCCAGTGTGCACTGTAGGTGCCCAAATGGTTTGCTGGATCTGGCCCTAAATATTTCTTCCTCTCAAAATATGAAGTGTCATCTTTGTATTAATGGTGCATCTTCTCTGACAAGGCCATTCCTTTTCTTAGTTGTCTAATAGCAATTCCAGGCTACTTAAATGAATGGAAGTTACATGGATATGCATAACAAACACCTTCATTTAAAACCAGGCAGTAACTGTGCCAGCCCAGCCTGTGATGGTTTCTCGGTCTGAGAGGGTAGATAAGCTGAGAACCTGGAGAAGGTAAAAGAAAGCATTATTGTCAGGAGTCAATAAAGGGGCTACATTTTCTGCTTTTGCATTACAGATTCTTTCCTGTAACTCTTGCAGAAGCAGTGGGACAGACTATCACCCGCTATAGGATTTCTTTGAGCATATATTTGGTTTGAGCTGATACCCAGTGAGAGAAAGCAGGATGTTGTGGATTGGAAGCGTTTCATACTGACTCTGTGTGGACTGAGAATTCGGTCCTGGAGACAGTGAGACATTTTCATTTTTGTTTTTCTTATGGTAGTAGATGTAGATTAAGAAAAATTGTGAACATCTTTCACAGCTTTTAAATGTAATATTTACTTTTTAAACAATTCTATCTGTGTGTCCAGAGCCCGGGACAATTGCAAACTGTTGTGGATTGACATTCTTAATAAATGTGAACACCTTGGGCTATTTCTTAGACTGTAACCATCCTGTCGTCCTTGAAGGGTGTGAAAGTCCTTCAGTGTAAGGGATGGCATTCTATTTCTTGTTTTGTCAGTGTTCAGGATCCCAAGATCTTTTACTGTCTGAACCTTGGGTTTTTGAAACACTGTGTCACCTTTACCACTGTAGGGCTTTGTTGAAAACTTAGTATTTCTTGGACACAATGTGCTGGCATTTACCCAACAGTTAGAGAACAGACATCCATAGGAATATGACTCAAAATACTTGCATCAGGCTTAAGAATGTCTTTTTAGCCTGCAGTCAATTACACATCTTTGTTGTGCTGCCTTAATACTTCTGCCTTCTCTGCTACCTATTGTATCTGTTCATTACAAGCAATAAGCTCAGTCTTTTATATTTGTCCTTGATATCATAAGGGTAAAGAGGAGGACTCAGGCTGTTGGAACAGCTAAATTATTTTGTCTTCAATATGCAATACAGAGCCCTAACACGGGATCCTTGCTGCTCTTGAATGCTTGTTAGCTGAGCCCTGACAATGATCGCTACTTCCAATTCTGTATATATCATAGTAAAAAGTATGGCCTGTTCCAGTGGAGGCATAGATTTGTTTTATGAGTGTGTTACACAAAACACCACAAGCTAGTAGATTCCGATTTTTATTTGGTGGTAATCTTGATCAATAACAGCTAAATCATTTGCAGGAGAAAAATAAATGGGAAGAAAATTTCACATTTATATTCCAGCTGTGCAAAGGGATCTTGGGTTTTCCCCCATCCTCTCCTCCCAGAGCTTGTCAGCAGTAGGAATTCTTAGTAATAAAAGCCAGACTTATTTCCAGTGCAGGTGTTTCTAGAGTGATTGTAATCTTTCTGATTAACTGCATCTGCAAGAGATCTCGTCATTACAAGCAAAGCAGAAGTTTTGAACAAAGGTGCCCCCAAAGCGGTGAACTGGCAATTAGACATGGGATTGCATGGGGAGTTTGGAAATACAATAAAGGTAGGTCTGAAGATGTCATCATGCCACCAAAATCTTTGAAGCCCGCAGCAGCATAATGGACTGGCAAAGGAGCCCAGTGTGATTAGGTAGTGCTGAAATCCAGCTTTTGGAGATTAAGCTGCATTACTAAGATCAGGTGCCTTTATCAAACTCAGTCCCAGCAGAGTGCCCTAAGTCGTCTGCCCTAAGTCATCAAGGAAATGGCTGCAGAAAAGTGCTGATCTTGTGAAAATAGCATTTTACTGCTGGTGAAAGTCCCTAGGATGGCAGCCTGGGAGGCTGGGGTCTGGTTTCCTCACCACAGAGCAGCAACATACAGTTTGGTACATTACAAACTGACTGGTCTCATGCTGGATTTGGAACAACAAGATTTAATTGAGATGGAAATTGATTAACAATTGATAATCAAAGCCACATTTTCTTCTAACCTCTCAGCTGGAGCCTGTGAAACATTTGTGAATGGTGAGAGCAGGGTATGTTTACACTTGTAAAATGTATGTGCTGTAACCTGCCTAGAGATTTTCATAGTCTTTATGGCCACAGTCTGAGCAGAGCTCTCACTGTGAGAGGTGGAGTGGACCTCAGCTTCCTGATGGCAACACTCTCCCCTTCTGCTCACCCTTGCTGCTGCTGGCAGATCTTATTCCAGATCTCTCTTGCTTTCCTGGGACTGAGATTTCTTCCCCCTAATGCTCATCACTAATCTGAGTCCTCCAGTCATCACAGGATGCTGCCCTTACAGCAACTTTTTGAGGTGAGAAGTTACTTCTATGCAGTTTGATGAAAAACAGGTGATTATCCAGGATGTGCGTCAGGATTTGAACCCTTGAGTGCCAGTCCAAAACCCTGTTTTTGAGATAATCCATGCTGCATCTGCTTCATGGTGTAAAACCAGCTGACACGTGGATGTGTGGCCCAAACAATTAAACTGTTCCTTTAGTTTTCCCATCATTTACTTGTAGAGAGACAAATGAAAGGAATCTTTCAGTGTCATACAGCCATGACCTAAAGTCAAAAGGCTGTCTAAGTTGTTACTGGAGGAGATCCAGCTGTAGAAAGAAAAATTCTTGCCAAATCAGCTAGAGAAAGTTGACTGAAGTATGTTTGAACAGACAGATTGTTCAGCCATCTACAGCTGGCTCAAGAGAGGAAACAGTTATTCCTGGGTAACTGGAAGCAACTCTGTGTATATATGTACAAAAAACTATATAAAACTATATATGGCACAATCTTTCTAGTTGTCACCATTTCTCTTGGTGTGAAGTCTGAAATCCAAGGGTAGCAGTGGGAGAACTCAAACCTGGGAATTCAGCATTGCTTCCTTCTTGCCCCATCTCCCCCAGTCATCCCCTGTTTTGTCATAGGAGTACACGGCTCTGGATACTGCTGAGCACTTGTTCTGTGCAGTGGGAGATGGGGTTTCACATACACTAGCCAGCTGTCCCCATTCTGTCCTGCCTTAACAAGCCATACCAGATTTCCTTTCCTTCATATATCCTGAAACAGGGACTGCCATTTGGTTTAGTTGCTAAATCCACAGATGGGGTTTCAGCAGCAGCTGAATACCGATGCAGAACCACAGCATGTACTTGTTAGCAAAACATTTCGAGTGCCCCATTCTGCATTCATTTGCATTCTGGGACTTGGCAGCAGCGCCAGATTTTGTATTTGTTTTGGGATACCACGAGAAGAAAATCTGTTCCTTTGGAAGCATTCACCCTTCCCTGCCAACCTGTCTCTGTGGAGCTGACAGCAGGACACAGCTGCTCAGGACCTGGCCTTTCTAGTGGTAACCGAAAGGTTAAACTGAGCCTCAAGCACTTGTTCTTCCAACATACCCTGCACTCCTCACCTTCCAGGATTTATGGTCAACTAGTCACATGTTAAAAAGATTATGGGAAAAATATGTAAATGAAAGCTAATAAGTGTAGCAGAGCGGTGTAAAAGCAGACTTATTAGCAACAGGATGCAAGACTCTGCACACGCTACATTTCTGTTGCTGGAAACATCATCAAGGAGCTTTCCAAGGCTGCAAGACCCAGATGGATTTTACACCTTTATGCACCAGCCCTGAGCCAAAGCTGAATTCACAGGTGAAGCTGACACCACAGCACATGGGGGGGTGCCTGGGTTCCATGTCTGTCCCTCACCCAGGCGGCAGTTCTGGTTCCCAGGAGAAGCAGAGGTCTCCACAGAAAGGTGGTTTGGGGGAGAACTTTGCCAAAGTCGTGCAAAGGACAGTTTTGCTTCTGCATTGGGAAATTAAAGAGACTTTGGACTGTGGGCTGAAAATACACATCCCAGCTATTCCCTTTCCAGATCCATTGGAGCTTTAACCTTGTTCTCCCATTGCTGGCAAAGTTTGGGACTTAAATAGCAAAACACCAGTGTCACAAAACACATCTGTGTTCAGCACTCACATGTGGTGAGGACACACAATGGTGAGGAATTAATATTATTTAAGGAATTACTATTATTTAAGTATCAAACAGTTAGGGGTACTTGAGCTATACTCTGAAGAGCCATTATTAAATTCCATAAGAGAGGCTGTCAGCATACCAGGCTGGGTCCCATTCTGCAGCCTAGAGATGTAGCCAGAGTCCCCACTCAGTCCCCTGTCTGTGGAGGTATTTGGTGTCCGATTGCCCAAACACCACCGATCCCTTTTGCATGAGGAGCAGAGCACTCAGGGCTGCAGCAGCAGCCAGCTCTGCACTGCTCTGTGTGCTGGGAAGCAGCACGCCAGTGGGCCTGGAGCCCAGAGCCATGCTGGGGACACACAGCCCGGGGGCTCTGCTGTACACATTCGTCCACTGGATGGGGAACCAGATGGGCGTATTCAAGTCACCTTAAATCTGGTCTTTGGAAACCTCAAACTGAGGCGGCCTTTAAAAAAACCCCCAAACCCTCAAACAATAACAACAAAACCAGCATGTGACCAGAAGCTGGAATGAGGCACTGCCAGGACTCTCTTGGCAACCCGTCACTCTAAGAATCTGCCTCTTGCCACACTTGTGCAAGGCACATTATTGAACATTTCCTGACTATTTGCCCAGGATGCTATAAATGCTGTCCAAATAGCAGGGTCTCTCGCCTGCTGCTTTGATACATCTGGCTAAATTGCATGGAGCAGCACGCCAGAGGCTGACAGAGTCCCCACAGGACGTGCTCCGTCTGTCAGGCTCTCCAAAGAGCCGGGTGATGAATGATAGCGCTAACATTAAACAGCTTGCCTGTGAAGTTTTGCAAGTGTCCCTCCCCAACAGCTCGCCTGCTGCCCTGTCTTCTAGGAGATAACCCAGCACAACAGAGCATTACCTCATTAAGAAAGCTAGCTCTAATTAAAATCAGACAGGGCATCACCTCCCTTATGTTCGCATGAAGGGTCCACCCTGCCATTTAAATTCTTCTTTGGGAGATTAATGTCCATGCACATTGTGAAGAGTGACGTTCTTAGGAGCAGTCAGTTCGGGGCAAATGTTGGATGTGATGAAAGTGAGCATCAACAAGAAAAAAAGAATTTAATCATAGGGCCTTCAGATGTTCCTGCCATACTCTGGAGGGGGTATGTGTATGTGCGGGTGTGTATGAGAGAGATCTCTCCATCCCTAGCTTAGAAGAAATGGAGAGACATGATTTTGTCCAAACGCCACGTTAATACCATCCAGACATATTGCTTAGGCCTAAGCTCTGTATCACTACAATATTCCTGTCTGCACCCAAAGACATGTCATACCAGCTGAGGAATATCAGGAACAATTCACAGGACACCCATGGCAGAGCCTTCTACAAACATCCTGTCACATCAACTCCTCTGTTCTTCCCATTACTCTGCTGCAGGGTGAAGAAAGGCCAGGTAAGAGCTGGATTTGGCTGGCCCCTGAATGGATGGAAAGGAAAGGGGAAAATGAATCATGTCCATGAACTCACAGCTCAGTTTTCATGGCATTCGGGTTTTTCTCCCCTGATGACTCTCTGGTTTATTTTAAACCAAAGGTTTTAAGTTCAAAAATGACTTAATTTGGAATAATTTGAAGCAAGCCAGTAGCATCACTTAAGTCACTTAGTACTTATTTTGCCTTTTATTCCTACAGAATGTTTGGCGCAGAGCACTGCCATGATTTGTGCAGAATTCCCACTGTAGGAGTGGCCTGACACAATGGAAGCACTTTTTACTTCAGGATTTTACTGCCACCACCTGACTGACAAATCTAAGGCCCCCAGGTGATGAGCACTGCCCGGGACAGCAGCACAGGCTTCAGGGAGCCCATTCCACACCCCTCAGGTATGTCAGTACAAGCATTGTGTTGTCTGCTGGTGAAACACAATCTGTTTTTTTTTATGTGGATCAGTTTCCTGGGATGGTTTTCTCACCCCATCACCCGCAGCAGTGGCACTGACCTAAGTCTGGCAGGTGAGATAAAGAGAAGAAAGCCCAGCCACCAACCACCCTAGAAGTAGCAATAGGTATAACATGCATCTGGTCTGTGGGGCACTGTTTTCAGTGGAGCAGTAGAAGGAGAACTTTTCTATAGTCTTCACTTCACCTGTAACCTCAGAGCACCACAACTCTCTGCTTTTCCTTCCAGAGGCCCCAGGTTCATCTTTTACTACTGACAGCCCATCTAGGAGCCCCTTGTTCAGTTCATATTAAACTGGTTAGTAGCCAAGGCATAAGAGTACCTATGGATTTACGTTTCTTTAAGGGAGCCCAGAGTTATGGTTATATCCAGTTATGGTTATATCCAATTATGGTTATATCCAGCCCAGAGTTATGGTTATATCCAGTATGCATACAGCTGACAATAGCCTATTTTAAGAATAGGTACTAACCTTATCAGGTGCCTTCTGCTCCACTGAATGAGTTTCCCAGCTACTCAAATCACATTTATCTTAAGCTACAGGGATTTGTGTACTAAACAGCTTTTTTTAATTTTTCCATTGATAAGTTGATCCTTGAAGCCATTAAAAGCTTGGCTAGCTTGGTTTCCACTGTACTGGAAAATCTTTATAACATAAAAGGTGCATTTTAAGTTGTCAAGCATCATGTAAACAGTCAAATGCAGTTGTTTCTGGGTGGAAAAGCTGAAGAGGTTTGTTTGTGGAAGGGAGGCATGACAGAAGAAAAACAGCCAAGACTTTATAGTTTGCAGTGCATCGTTTTGGTACAGATTTTTCCTGAATTGCCTTCCATACCCCTCTCCCATGTCAGACATCCTTTGAAATAACTCTTCCAGAAGACTTAGCTAGACCTAGTCTGTGACCTGAAGAAATGGCTGTCTGAAATGCAGATGTCAGGGGCAATGGTTTCAGGTCATGGTGCCTCCTTCACTTTGGCAATATTTTGTGAAAAGTGCTAAGCAAAACCCGTATACTTGGTCAAGGTAGGGCGACATTGCTGCTTAATTGTCTGGTGTCTTGGACAAAACATCTAGAATCACTCCATATAATCTGTAAGTTCATCACACGTTTAGTGGAAACAGGTATCCTGGAAGAAAGCGACTCATCTGCTGTGCACGTCTCTCCCCTAGCAAATGTTTGGCTCAGAACCTAAACAAGGGAATTGAGATTTAAAACTGAAACACTAGACGTAATGCTCACCTTAATGTGCAAGTAGGGACCTAAGAATGGATTTCATGGGGAAGAGCCAATTTGGATCCTTGCCCAAATCTTAGTCCCCAGTGTCAAGGCTCAAGAATGATCAGGTGCAATCAAAAAAAAAAAAAAAAAAAGAGGTTTCTTATTTCTGAGTTCTCCAGTTTCTGGTTCCTGCCAGTGCTCAAAGTGAGGTTGTCAAGTACTCCAAGAACATCTGTTTTCTAGCAAAACCCAAAGTATCAAGAAGACGTGGAAATGTACCAAAAAAACCTGTTATCAGGAGGTCAGGAGGTCATCAGCCTAGTTATAGAAGGTCATCTGGAGAGGGCAGGAAGCCTTAGCAAAGCTGGCAGACTTTTGAGGTGCTTCTGTCAGTAGTTACAGCACAATTTCACTGGGTTCTCAGACCCATAACTGACCTTGCAGTTCCACATGGACCTCTACCCCTCCATTTATGGTGGTGTTCAGACTTGCAGACAAATTCTTTCAATTCATTTATCATTCTCCCTGTTGTGAGCGTGATCCAGAACTCTTCATAATGCTTTCAAGTGTTACAGATTTAAAAACCAAAACAAACACAGGCAATAAATTACTTTCTTCAGTTTGCTTTTGAATAATCTGCAATAGTCATAAAATCAAAGAGGAAATAATAAAATCCAATCACAGAATCACAGAATCACAGAATTCTAGGGGTTGGAAGGGACCTCGAAGGATCATCCAGTCCAACCCCCCTGCCAGAGCAGGGTCACCTAGAGTCCATCACACAGGAACGCATCCAGGTGGGTTTTGAATGTCTCCAGAGAAGGAGACTCCACAACCTCTCTGGGCAGCCTGTTCCAGTGCTCTGTCACTCTCACAGTGAAAAAGTTTCTCCTTATATTCACATGGAACCTCCTATGCCCCAGTTTGCATCCATTGCCCCTTGTCCTATCATCGGTCAGCACTGTAAAAAGCTTTGCTCCATCATCCTGACACTCACCCTTTACATATTTGTAAACATGGATGAGGTCACCCCTCAGTCTCCTTTTCTCCAAGCTAAAGAGACCCAGCTTCCTCAGCCTTTCCTCATAAGGGAGATGTTCCACTGCCTTAATCATCTTAGTGGCTCTGTGCTGGACTCTCTCAAGCAGTTCCATGTCCTTCTTGAACTGTGGGGCCCAGAACTGGACACAATACTCCAGGTGTGGCCTCACCAAGGCAGAATAGAGGGGGAGGAGAACCTCTCTAGACCTACTGACCACCCCCTTTCTAATGCACCCCAGGATGCCATTTGCCTTCTTGGCCACAAGGGCACATGTTAATAACAAAGTGGAAAGAGCTTTTAATAACTCTCAACCTCAGCCCGTGCTGCATCCTTGGTAGCTCCTTAAGGGATTGCTTAAGGGATATAAGTGGCAGAAGTTCTAGTAGAGCAGAGTGGACTTCTCTGCTTCAGAGATAAGACCCACACCTCCATCCTAAAACTGAGTAGTTCCATATTCTCACCCTCACTTACACACAAGGAGATAACTACAAATTAAACTGCCTGCAGCTGTGGAAGTTGCTAAAGGAGAGGGTAGAACTTGCTGATCTCAGCGTGTTCAAGCAGAGCGGTGTATTTGACACTGTAAGTATCACATGTTACACATCTGTCCCTCAGAAATATGTGCATCTAGTTTCCAGATTCTCCTCAGGTTACAATAAGTCATTGCTTTTCTCTTCCATTCTGCCCATCATAACCTTTGTAGCCATGATATTCCTAAAACATCCTACTAGGAACTAGGTCATCTTCCACCATTCTGCTGTTTTACGTGCCAAAATTTGATGAAAGCTTTTGATCAAGACGTTGCTTCTTCTTTGCTTCATCAGTTCCTCTAGTAGATAATGTTTTTTTCTCAGTAACTTAATACAGTACCAAAGGACATTCCTTCAATGCACCATTTTCCAAGCTGGTTGCTTGCAACTCTGCTTTGTTACTGGTATGCTTGCCCAGAGCACTTATAGCATAAGAACTATAACTCCTGAATTTGGACTCTGTTTAGACCTTGTGTAATGGATTGGAACCTTGGGCTCAGGAGTACCTTGCCTGCAGATTACCTTCCTGCTGAAGATCACATTACAAGGTCGTCTTATTACAGTAGTCTTGGAGAAGCTGGTGCACTATCTTAGCACGCCTTTGTTGTGCACAAGGGGGTGTGATGAGAAGTAGAAGGGTGAAACAAAGCAGATGCTGGCTGACAAATATTTCCTGACAGCAGGACAAGGAGGATGCACTATTCTACAAAGAGGGAGTCCAGCGAGTCGTAACAGGTGGCAGGTCATGTCATTTACATCTGGCCTTGTAAATGCAGATGTTGGGCATATCTAACTTTCTAATGCAGCAGGAGACAGTATTTTTATAGCCTTAGTTACTTCACTCATCAAGGTAATTGGTTTCAGATGAAAAGAGCTACACTCCTCATGCCTGCCTCTTGGCAGACCAAGCAGACACCTGCACTAACTAACCAGAGCTTTTTTTTTTACATTTAAAAAAAAAAATAAATTCTTCTGCTAATACATTAGGCTGCTAAGCAAGATCCAAACTTCTAGGAATTCTGTATTAGCAAGACCTCCAGAAGTTCTGTATCTCTGTAAATGAGAAAACTCTCACCTGAGCCTCTGGCACCTCGGGGCAGTGCCTGTCGCATTTCACAGGAGCATACGAACACCCATGCCTTGGCCTGCAGTGCTGCATGAAGATGTGACAGTTACTTCAGGGCTGCCTGCATCTGTCAGGCAAACCCCTGCACTTCTGCATTAGACTGATGCAGAAACTGCTACACCCTGCTTTAGAAGGCTTGTTTTGGATATAGTCAGATATTTGTGTTAGCTTCTTTTACTGCAAGTTTAGGCTTTTAAAGAACATAAGACAGAGTGAAGCAGAGAATGTTTCTCTCATTCTCTAAAAACTGGGAATCTCAAGCTTTTTCCCTGCTGAAAGTCATTGCAAACCCAGAAATGGCTCATAATAGACTAAACTTATTCCCCTGGGATGTGGTAAAGCCCATCTTCCATCCTGGCCAGGCCTCACTCAGGATATCCCGGGTTGTCTTGACATTAAGTAACAGATGCATTTCTGACGAGTTTAAGCCAAGACATTTTCCAGCAGAAGACATGTCCAAATGGTCCTAAGCATACCTTACAAAAGAGTCCATCAGTCATATGTTTTGGGAGGTTCAATATTTAATTCCAGCTTCTAGTTTTGTTGCAGGCAGCGTTTGACACAGCTGGGACTGGTTAAATAAGAAACTTGAGACTTGTGATGACACCGTTGCAGGCCAAAACATTAGCCTGGGCTAGTGACAACAGATCTCTCTCCTCTCAGCACCAAAGGTAACCATCAGAATAGCCTTGGATGTGTCTTGCTCATTTGCAGATCCAGGACATTTCAGGCTGTACTGCACAAATCCCCTAGCACAAGCTCAGCTGTGATCTTCACTTGCAGCAGGTAATCAGGGCACACTCTTGACCTTAGTTTCTCACTGATGCTTAGACTTCCTATTTTAAGGCTAAACTTTCAATTCCCACAATCCCCTTCCAAAGGAGAAAGAACTCTTAATTCCCCACAAGCCCTCCAGAACATAAACACAACACTAACCTTCAGATAGAAGAATTTATTTGCCTAAGAAAGCTTTTCCAGAAAATGAACTAGTTCCTGACTGCAGAATTAGAGTTTAGCCGTATAAACTCACTTTGGGGTCTGTAGTACAGGATATGAACATGAATGAAACATTAAAAATATGAGTTGAGAATAAAAGCTCTCCCTAAATCCCCCTTATTGTATAAGCTGCTATGAATTAAAGCCCTTTCAGGCTGATTTTTAGTCATCAACATAATTATTTAGGAACATTTTCCAGACCAGTATTTTTTACAAGTATTTTAACAACCTGCAAATCAGGAAACTGTAAATCAGAGAAATGAACTGAAATCAGCAATCACAAGGCAGGAGGCCCCTGGCTTAGGCTGTGACAGAATAACGGCAGCTCTATTCCCTAGCTTGCAAACACTGGCAGTGATTGCTAGAGATGGACTGGAGCTAAAAGCCACTGGAGCCTGGGACTCAACAAGGTTGAGAGAGTTCAACTCCAGTGCAGTGAGCTGGAACACACTCAGATCCTGTTCTCTCTGTGAGAGATGAAGCGTAGCAACACGTGGGTCTGGATTCTCTCCTTCCTCCTCTCCAAACAGGTCAAACCTAGAACCAAAAGCCCTTTGCAAGCATCTTCTTCCTTTCCCCAGAATGAATCAGTTCTGCTTCACTTTCATACAGCAAACTTAAGGTAATAGGTTTATAAGCCTTAGGAAGAGCGAAGCTTATGTTTAGTGCCAAGAGAATATAGCTATGCACTCCATCAGCCTGGGTCAGCCTTACCTCAAAGCAGAATACAGAACCCTATTTCGTGGTGCAAGCATGGCCTTAGTTTCCCTAGAAGAGTCTTCTGTAGCCACTCAAGGCAGTTTATTCACAAGTACTGAACATCGGAACACTCTAATTCAGCTTTTGCAAATATGGTTGAGTGGCAGCCCTTGGATTCAGTGATCAGCAACCTGTTTGAAAGGCAGATGTTTTATCTTTCATAAAGGATTCATGTGCCAGAAGTCAAAATCACTTCTGTCCCATGCTTAATGACATGATAGAAAAGTGAACCAGTGAATTCCCTGCTCTGTTCTGTTCTGTCTGGGAGTGAAGTGATGTGATTAATGGCTTTCCCAGGAGCAAGTGACAGCAGATAGAAGTTTAAAGGTGAAATCTCACATTTCAGGCCTCTGGAGTCATCTACCATTGAGAACATGACAATTACTGTTGAATAAAAGATGTCCCAGCTCTGAGATCTCTACTCCAAGATGTTTAGTACTTCTCACAAACAAAATATGCTGTCATCTCTTGAGATCCAGTCTATCAACTTACTGGGCTTTAGTTACATCATCTCAGAAAAACTAGAGACTGCTTCAGCCAAGCCTGAGAGGTGGCCAAAGAGTCACCTTAGAGCTTCAGAAAGTTAGTGGAGCTTGTTTGGGGTACGACAACAACGAGAGAGTTAGTTGTGCCTGGAGAAACATGTTAAGATTTGCTGCAGGTGTTTTAACTGCTGAGGAAAGAAGCAGTATGCCTTCAGACATTCAAGGAGTGTGCTAAAGCAGGACAAGTGAGGAACCCACAGAGCTCACCAGCGGTACAAGATACAGAGAACTAGCAGTCCTCTGGGAAGAAGAGGTGTCTGCAGTTACAGTACCTCCCCTGGGCTGGTATTCTGACCTTTCCTATGGGGCAGAAACTATCCATGAATGAAGTCTAAAATCATTAAGGAAATATCAGATTTTACAGTGACATGTACATGTCTAGCAAGATTAGGGAAGATTGCTTTTTCACAAGCTCACAGCCCTCAAGTGCCCCACATCCAACACAGATCTCACCCTGTGAGAAGAATAGGAAAGCCTATTAAACCTCAGGCCTAGTCTTCATTCTTGTAAGTATAAGATTCATTCGCATGGTGGTCTATCTGAATGTAGTCATCTCATCATTCATCATATATTGTTCAGGACAATCTACAGCAAAGCTTCAGTTATTTGTAAAGTCTCTATAAAGATGTACAACTAAAAAAAACCCCAAACTTAAGGAAAAATAAAAAATAGGAAAATAAAATTTCTATATTTAATTTCCTTCTTAGCTAGTACTTATCCAAGGCATCAAAAAGTTCTCCTCTCCACCCCTCTCAAAAAAAAATAATTAAATAAACATTAAGTCCTGCAAAGCCAGTTATATAGCCAGGCTGCATCAGTGATTACTTATGCTTGGCTGTAACCACACCCAGGGAATGCATAAAATAGGAGTTCGAGGAGCTTCTCTCTTATAAAAGGACTGAGGTGGGGTGAAAGGATGAGAGGAAGATGAATAGGCTGTATAGGGCTTATTCTTTTCTGAATAATGTTTCTTATACCCATCTGAGAAGAGTCCTTCTATTGGTTTTGAGAGGTTTTGTGTTTTTTTTTCTCATTCTGTCTCCAGAGCTTCCCCATGGCTTTGGAAATTTCTGTTTTAGCACGGAATAGGTTGGTGTTCTCTAAAGCTGAGTGGTGGCTCTCCTTGCTGAACTTCCTTCCACAAGGAAAATGCAGTCGGGGTTACCAGCAGGGCTGGCAGCAATGTCTTAAACAGCCTTTTGAAAGTTTTTTTAAAAATAAAACCCATAGCCAATAACACACACAAAGATACTCAGTGCTCCCATCTCGTACCGGCTGTCAGAAACGCTGGCAGCTGCTGCAAGGAGCTGAAAAAATCATCATTATACTCTCTGCAGCTTGAAATCAAATCATACGTGCACACAAAAGGTTTTCATTGTGGACCTATTGTGCCTGGCCTGATTTGGAGGAGGGGAGAAAGAGACCTATTGTCTCTTAAAAAGCAAAGTAGTGGCCTGGTTTTGGTTCTGCAGGAATGGAGTGATCTGTGTGCTATTAGCTGACAGTAAAGACATCCTCTTTGCAGAGCTTACTCACTGCTCCACTTCGTTTGCAACTGGTAACTGCCAAATCCCCACAGGGTAAGAGGCCTTGCACTCCAGCTGTTGGAGAAGTAATATCCCCCACTGCTCAGCATGATAGAGGAGTAATAAAAACATCATTTCTAATAGGAAAATGATGCTTGCAGAAGCAAATGGAGGCTGGCTTGCTGAACAGAGAGGGGGCTTTGGGCAGGACAAAGCCATCCTTAGCAAGCCTGTGGATGGAGCCTTGAAGAGGGCAAGAAGTGTCCCAGAATCCCTCAAATCTAGGCAGACAGTGAAACTTTTGTAATTTCTATCTCAAGTCTTGTTAAACTTTTAACAGATTCTGCAATTCTTTATGAAAAAGATGTTTAAGAGCTTTCTAGAAGAAAACTACTCCTATTTCCAAGGAGTTACAGCAGCTTTTCTCAGAGCCTCCCTTTTGTTCTTGACTGCTTTTCCAAACAAAAGCAATTACGAAAACTGCTGGCTGTGGGCACAAAGTATCCACAGTATTTGAGTTCTGTCTTTGTCAAGGACTTAACACTGATCACAACTGTGAATCCAGAGCAGTTGAATGACACTTTTACAAGTCAATTTCTCATTATACAATCTTGCTTGGGTGCTCTTAAAAATATATAGGAAAGATTGTACCAACACTGTAAACTTCATAATTATTTCATCATGGCCTGTCTTGCTCAAGCCTGTTTGCAGGAGTTCCCTTCAGGGTCCAAAGAAAAGGATTTGTTAGGGAAAAAATTCCCTGAGAAGGGAGAAAATCTGAGTTTGTTGCATGTGCTTGGTACAAAAGCCTGAGGTGCTAATTCAGAAGCGAACTCTCTCCAGCTGCCTCATGCACTGAGCTGGTCTCCAGGAGTTGCTCAACATCCATATGCTTCATCAGTTAGGCTCTGGAATAACAACACACGCAGTAGGCTGATTTACCCTTATCTGTCCAGGAAGTCCCTTTGCAGAGAATTGCTCTTGGCAGGGAAAGTGTCAGCATAGTTCATGTCGATGAGATCACTGTGAATTAACCATTGGCCTGGGGGGTGTCCCATGCTGCCTTTTTGCAAGAGAGAGAAGAATTGTGCCCACTGCCATTTCTATTGCTTTTCTAGAAATAGGTTAGGTATTAATTCTGTATCGATATCTTGAGGAAAAGAAGGGACGTGTTCCAGGGGCCTGGCCGAGTTTGTTTTAGGTAAAATACATAGTTGAAAATCCTTCTTCTTGAGCTTTTTCATAACATAACAAACTCAGAGAACTTTAGATTTAAAGTGTTTTGAAGATTTTGAATGCACTTTCCTCCTGCAATAAGTACTGCCTTCTCAAACCTCAGCAACTAGGAGGTGCCACCAACTACAAACAGAAGTGATTAAAACCAGTTTGTGAGTCTCTCTGCTCAAATGCATTTAGTGCCAAAAGCATTTTCAACATCTTCAAAAGATATTGCCTTTTTCCTACTTAAATAACCTCAGCTGTACATAGATATTGATCTAATAATTAGGGAACAAAGATATTAATCCCTCCTATTTGTGTTCAGCTGGTTTTAATTAAGTGTCTTAATCATAGTATCAGGAACAGTTTGGACTCCCTAAATGTTTAAGCACATGGTGTCTCTTTCCAAACAAGGTTCACAGAAGCTGCCTCATTTGAAGCACCAGGACAGCAAAAAGAAAAAAAAATCCTGTAAAGAAAAGGAAATAAACTGTAGGATTTAGTATGTTTTTCATTGGTCAAAACATGATCATGCTAAGAAAACGGACAGGCTGAAAACAAATGTTTCAAACTTCTCAACACCAGGGTAGAACTTCTTTTTCTGAAACTGTAGTAATTTGTCCTTTGAAACAGAAACAACTACTTCAGCAATGTGCATTAAAGGATCTATTATGATACTGAAATGAACTGGTCTGCTTCCATTCAGCTGAGCACAATGGTATAGGCATGCACTAGCTGTTCATTGTAATGTTGTTTCTAAACCCGGATTCATGGATAAAGTGATCTGAAACATCCCCCCCTCTTCCTTCTGGGATACTGATGCAGAGCTCTGCCTTTTTCACTTAGAGAGAATGAGGGAATCTTGATGCATTTCTGACATCTAAGGAGAATGTGAAAATATCTTTGGATCAAGCTTGTCACTTACTTGCATCAGACTGCTTCATATTCAAAAGTTTTGTGAATCTTGGATCAAACATGTTGCCTTTCAGACTATATCTATGTTGCCTTTTATAAACATGCAGCATCAAGATCCTTGAAGATGCATTATGGGCCTCACATCCACGCATCTGTAAGGAACCCTCCCTGATGTTCTGAAAGGTGCTGCTGTGACTGCAAAAACAACGTTGGGAGTAGAGATGGGGCCAAAAGTGGTTTTTAAGTCAGATATTTTGAAGGATAAAGGACAAATAAAGCTCAGTTAAATACTTAAAAAAATCCATGGAACAAACCAACCCCTGAACAGTTGGTTCTATGGATAGGGGACCTACAGGGAGAGGACTGGAATTTGAAAACATGGAACTTCTGAGTTGATGTGGCCAGAAAGCCTCTAAATTATACGAAATTAATAAGTCTCATGCATAGTCTTGATTGTTTGAAAACCTAGTATCTTCAATTTATTTTTATAATACAGGAAAGGAACATTAAGTCAAAGGACTGGACCTCCACAGTGTCCTGTCATTGCAAAAAACCACAGTGCATAATTCTCTCCAGACACATGCTGAGTTGTAAAGACTAAAAGGCATGAAATGGGTAAAGTCTTTGTAATAAGTGACAGCATTCAGAAGTTCTTGTTTTTGAAGCTATCAGTCAATGTCTCTGTTTTTCAGAACAGAAGGGTAACATGCAGTTTGGTTTGATCATAAGAATGTATATGAACTTACATTAGAAGCACATGATGAAATTAAAACTGTCTTCCATGTGGAATTCAAAAGAATTCTCAATGATCCTCTCAAATGTGACACCAAACTTCATGTCATTAAATACTACAGAGATAAGTTAGTTTTGCAACAGCTAACATAGTTGTGAAGAGCATGAGAACATTTGTAAGCTTAAATGGAGCTGGTGTCAGTCAGCCTATATTTATTTATTCAAAGGACAAAGTTCTATCCAGAGAGTCTTCTCTGGATTATTTTTTTGCTTAAGCAAGTATTACCTCAAAGAAGCAATGCTGAGAATGACATGACAAGACAAAATACTTGACATGTTCAGAAAACCCAGGTATTGCTGATAATAGCTGAGAGCAGGTTGGACGTTTTAGAAACTTTTTCATAGTGAATGAGAGATTTTTTTGAAACATGGAGAGGAAACTTGCAGCTGAAACTTTATGTATAGAAGCTGAGAGGGCTATGGCAGGACAATTATTTGTCTTCAGAATGAGAAGCCACCTTATTCTGAGAATTACAATAAAGCTGAAGGATGAGTTAAATGGTGCACCAGATAATAAAACACAGTAGAGATGACAGAAGAGAAGAAAAATATTAATAATATGAATGCATTTTACAAGAATATCCATGTGTGGAGGAGTGAGTGAGCATGATTAAGGACTAAAGTAGAAATTACAACATAACTATAAAAAGATAGAGAACATACAGTGATCTCTTTAATAGCGAGGTGGAAAAAAAGAGGTTCTGGCTATAATCCAGACAGCTCAGCTGTTTTGTAGAAATACCACATTTTGAGGAGCTTTGAGAGACAATTACAATTTTCAGGACCAATAAAGCACCAGGGGCCGATAGTGTTCCTGCTGCATTATTGAAACCAGGAGAGCCTACACGAGCTCAAAGACTTTAGAAACTGACTTGGTTTGGAAGCTTGAATAAATTCCAAGTGAATATGCCCAATTCTGAAGAAGGGAGAAACCAGAATGGAAGAAATGTTGCAGCTTTTTCCCTTCTCCATACAGCCTATTGTGTCCAATCTGCTGTATAAAAAAGTGTTTTTCACAGAGTTGATCCGTTAAGTGCTCAAGAGAGGGCAGGAATGTGATCAGGATATATATATACGTGTGTGTATGTATGTATGTTTGCTCTGTAGCTTTTAGGGAGGTTTAAGAAAGCTTGTGTATTTGTCAAAAATTGACTTTCAGCAGAAAAAGAATCTGGATATCTTGAAAAAAGTATTAGAAAGATGCAAATGTGAACTGGTTGAAATGGCAAAGGTTGCACTTTCTGCTCTATTTAACCTCAGTGAAGGATTAAGCTGGAGAGGTGCTTCAGTTTCATTCCTGATACTTTTAATATGATTGTGTCAGGATTAATAAGAGATAATAAATATATTAATAAATATGTTTCAAAAGGGAGTTGGGGACCAGAAGGTAAAAAAAACCAAACTCCAAGTAGTGCTTAAATTTAAAGAAAATAAACCCCAGTTGTTAGCTTAAGATCATCTTGGGAAAGCTTTTCTGGGAGTCAATAAATGTACTAGATTCTGTTGATGTTAAATGGGTTGAAAACCTCAGAGGAAACTAAGGCTTGTTAAACACGAGAATGACGTTACTTTTTCTGCAGGTAACTCTTGGGTCCAAAATAGTGAGAGAGATTAAGCTGCAGAGATCTGAGTTGTTGAACCTCTTCTTAGATGGAAGAATGACCTCTAAATAACTTGAATGAAGCCCTGAGATAGATTTTTGGAGAATGTAAGGGAAAATGTGTGGAGAAGATTTAGTAAAGATGAGCTTAAAGTCTATAAAGAACCTAATATAGTAAAGGTAATGAAATTCATAGCCATTTTGTTGGCAGAGCCTACATTTAGGATGATGGAAGACAGAATAGCTGAACATTTCTTGGAAGGCTGTTCTCATGGCGTTTGACCTGGGTGCTGATCAAAGAGACAGCTATTATTGAGCATGAGCAAGGGCCCTTAATGTGAATTAGTAGCAATGGAGAAAAAGTGCCCTTGACAGTCTTAGTAACTTATGAAAAGAGCCAGGCATTTTTTTGGTCTGTAGAGCTAGTAAATAAGTAACCAGCACTGCCTTAAAAGTTGGATATCATGACAGTGTTTCTGTAATAGCAGATATGATGCAGTGAAAGTGCACTGAAGATTTTGCATGGAGTAGGCTGGAGGGAACATCTGACCCAATTATTGGAGGTCAATGGAGATTTGAAAATCAGGGCCAATATACTTGAGAAGATTCAAAAAAGTTAGAGCTGTTGGACTAACAACTGTGAGAGAAAGCAGTTTGGCTGGAAGTCTGGACAGTGATTATTGGAAGGGTTCTGGTGGCTGTAGTTTTGGTTTTCATGTGAATTCTTAGAAAAAAGGTGTCCCTGCTGTAGATAAGGAGCTGTAAATGCATGAGACTTGGATAATTCTGTTATGACTGTTTGTCTTTAATCTGTTTCTTCACTTACTTTTGAATTCTAACCTTCTCAGCTGCTAGCACAACATTTGTATGACTTGGGACTCGCTTTTCATGCTGTTCACTTGTAGGAGCACTTCTGTCCTTAGCTAGCCTGAAAGTAGCTGTGCTGGGATAGGAGTCAAAGTTCTCCGAGGCTCATGGAAAGACTTGTGGATGAGGCTCTGTCATATGGCTGATTCTCAAGACCAAAGATTTTCATGGTTCTCTACCAAGTTCAAACTCAACATGTTGACCTAGTTCAGTAGAACCGACCCCTTTATATTTTTCATTTCTTGAAATTCTTTATTCTACACTGACAAGTCAAGTCAACAGTAAGTGATTACTTGGTATTCTGAGAATATGTGTGATTGCATCTTCTGGGAGCTGATATGTAGACATTCCCCAACTCCAGAAATACTCTGGTTTAAATTCCTTGGTGTACTGTGACTGTAGGTCAGTCTTCCTTCCTGATGGCCTTGCTTGGCCAAAAAAAGTAAAAAATAGTCATATGTATATTTGTATTTATGTATATATGTACATATACAAACGTTTTCATGTATAGATATGCACATATATGTGCACACACACATATCTATGCACACAAGTCTCAGTTCTTTACATTGTGATCACCTTCTCAGCACACCCTGGCCCTTTGCTGATTCTCTGTCCCAGTCTGATTCTCTTGAAATGGCTTTTCAACTCTGAGCTTTTCTCCGCATCCCACTTCCTCTTCCCAGATGTAAAGGACAGGTTGTTCTTCCTCCAATGGCTTTTGTTCCCATGACTCTTTCTCAGACTTTTGCATTAGCCATTAGTATCCTGTTGCCCCTGATAGCTCATTGAACTTGGTCTTGAGTCAATGGTCTTGTTTTGAACCGATTAGAAAAGATTTCCTTTTCTTTATCAAAGCTAAACAAAAACAAGGAAATTAAATTAAATTAAATACAAAACAATGTTTAAATAACAGTAGAGTTGTGACATGAGGCAGGAAGCTCAAAGATAAGGCTGATGATCTGCCCAGAACTTCAGTGTGGAGAGGTACTGTTGCAGGAATGAAGGGCAGAATGTCAGCCCCCATAGAGCATTTTTGTGGGGTTTAATCAGTTGTCTATCAGAGCAGTGACTGCCTGGACTAAGTAAGAAAATAGCATCTATCAACTGGGCGCAGAGGAAGGGGACAAATAATCTTCCACTGCACTTAGCACCATCAGTCTCTGCAGGTCTTTTGATTACATCTACTTTTCTAAGGGGTATGGTAGATCTTCCTCTTTAAAACCTGAGTCTCCCCATCATCCTTATTTTATGGGAGTTCTTTTAAATTGCACTGACTCTAAATATTTCTTTGGATATTTATTTATTTTTAAAATAATGTGTTTAAAGTTCTCTCAAGAAGCAGAATGTAGGATTAACATTCAAGGGATGGTCCTCAGTTGGAGTACTGCTGACAGACAGCTGTAAGAACAAAAAAGCCATAGCTCTGGTGATAAAGATAAAGGGAATTCAAAACTTGAACTAACTTCCTCACTTGCTATGAATTCAGTGTGGTTTGCTTCTTTCAGATTTGTTGAGCACCGGCATCTTCCAGTAGTTTCTGTTGGGAGGTACTGCAGATATGGTGCTCTGGAAATCTTTTTCTCAATTAATCATTTTGGTAAAATGTGTGGACCTAAGGGGACTATGGGCAAATTCAAACCTCATATAAAAGATCTATATCTATATTTATATACATCTAATTCTTGAAGTATGTGAAATGTTGCTGGGATGCTGGCCAGTGAGAACACACTGGGGCAGGTTTGGTGACAGGATGTGCCTAGCACAGTGAAAGGGCCTCTGATGTCCCCATCCAGCACAGTTCAAGACCCTGGGAGTGGACATGGGGTGAAAAACTCCTCTGGCTCTGCACCTGAGAGCAGAGTGGCAGGGCTCAGCCCTGTGAGTGCTGAAAATTCCCAAAGACAACCCTGCTTGGAGCTCTAACATCATCCTGTGCAGAGCAGGTGTTGTCAGGAACTAAAGGTTCTTTGCTGTTATTATCTGTAGCTGTTATCAGGTGAAGCCACTGCCAGAAGGATGGGTAGTATAAAAGAATTCCTACCAGTGACCCTTAAATTATAAAAATGCCCGAGGCTTGGGACCACCTGGAAGATGACGTTAGGAGAGAAACAGAGATGACTGATGACTTTCTCCTTCTTTTTGTTCTGCTTGCTGTTGTCACTCCAAATGCCAACCCTTCACAGCCTTATCCTGCTCCATCTTAGCATTAGTTTAACAGCATGGATGGTTTCCTTTGCCTCTGGCAATTTAGGGCTCATCCATCTGGAAAGACCTGCCACAATGTGTGTGAGAATGAATCTCGGCAGGAAGGAATACCAGTTACTTTGCCTTAATGATTGACAGAGTCCCTGTAATTATAGTTACACAAACTGATATCCTGTGTGCTTCTCTCTCCTACCCCCAGCTGGGATGCATCCTGTGTGTTTGTATTTGCAGTTTTTCCCCCTCACTGAAATAGAGGAGAGAGTTGTTAGAAACCTGTTTTAATTCACTCTTCTTCCTATGCAAACTGCTGCCATCTCCTTTATGGTATTTGTTCACAGAAGACCTTTTGAAGCTGAA
This sequence comes from Aegotheles bennettii, assembly GCA_013398125.1. Taxonomy (NCBI): domain Eukaryota; kingdom Metazoa; phylum Chordata; class Aves; order Caprimulgiformes; family Aegothelidae; genus Aegotheles; species Aegotheles bennettii. Next base: position 594,539 of record VZRW01001204.1, on the reverse strand, counting down.
GGATAGAATAGATGTGTTTTTCAGAAGATAAGGCCACCTTGTTTTCCTTTGCTTACCTGTTTCCCCCAACTCCAGTTTCAAGGAGGGATCCCTGATCTTTGTCCCTGATCCTTCTTCTGCCATTATCAGATTTTCTTTCATGACTTGAAATTCCCTCCTGCTATGGTTCTTTGAGTTTTTATTCTCTTTTGGGCACACAATGCAAAGAAGAGACCAACCATGCAAAGAGGAGACCAACATAAGAAGCACCCAATGGAGAAGTGGAGATGACCGACCCAAGCGGTGAACATACTCCTTCCTCTGCCACAGGCAAAAAACACAAAAAGAAAAAAAACCAAAGTGGGAATCATGTGGGAAGTATCCCAAAGCAAAAGCAGTGAGTATTTATGAATTAGATTCTCCAGAATACTCTTGCTGTGAGGTGGTGACCAAAAAAGCTCTTTAAACATCAGCGTCATGTGACAAGCGCAGAGCCTGAGACTGTTCCCCATTTGGTTTTTGTTATTTAATAGAATTTAGATTGACAGAAAGCTCTTCAATGAAAGGCCTTAAGAGAGAACATATTGTTGATCTGGAAAAGCTGATAAACAACTGGCAGCCATGCATGGTATTTTCATGCTAAACCAAGATAAAGAGATTCCCTCCCCATTCTCCCCCATGCCCCCTTGTTTCTTTTTGGGATAATGTGAACATATGTTTTGTCCCCATAAAAGGGGCATGATTTTGATCAAGGCTTTGGCATGCCCAGTGAGCCTAAAGCAATTTTGTGTTTGCAAATAACAAAAATGATCTTCTTAAGATTGGCAGCCTCCCACCCTCGCGTGGAACAAACCACCTCACAGCTTTTACTGTGACACACAGGCTGGCGGCCGGCTTTCCAGCGAGCCAGAGGGAGCCTGCAACCCAATGAACTGCTGAAACCCCATCATCTCCTTGAAATGAGTTTTGTAACCAAAGCAATGGCTCACTTCCTCAGATGGTGTCTACAATCAGATCTGGGGAGGTCTGATGCTTTACATCATGGCCATGGCCTGTGTGACACTTGGTCTGTACCAATACCTGAAGACTCATCACCAAGTTTCTTTATTTCCAATTAAAATAAATAAACAAGTAGCAAGCAAATGTTCACTGTTGAGTTCTAAATGCCTGTTACTGCACTGTGCTGTTTGTCAGGCCTTGTTCTGGTGCATGTTGCTTATGATCTGCCCATGCGTTTGTTACATTTCCCTATGTAAGAGTGTTTGGGATATTTCATCAATCATGCGTGCAGTTCCTTTGTCGTCTTTTGAAACAGTGATGTGGTTTAATTTATAAGAACCATGTTGAGAACATGTTTCCTTTTAAAAAGTGAAAACTCCTTTTACCAGGACTTTGTCTGGAGCTGGCAGGGACAGGAAACAACTTTAGCTGGTCTTAAGGACTTTTCTCTGCTCCAGAAAGCTCACCAGTTCCTCATGCAGCCAGCCAAGGCAGCCTTCAGGAAGGGGTCACTATAATAATTAGGTCACTCCATCGAGATGACACAAACTGTAAGCAACTCTGACAAAGTCCAGGTCTAAACATATGGTTGGAAATTTTCCACCATGCAGAGATGGAAAGAAGCATTTCAGTCATCCAGAACATGCCCAGAGATACTCAAGATGGTTTTAAGGAAGATGTGAAGGAATTTCAGTGTTAATGCATCATCCCCACACAGTCTTGGGGTGTGTGCCTCTAAGTTTTGTGGGGACAATTTTGTTCTGCTTTAAGCCTCAGACAGAAAAGTGGTGAGTGGATCCTAAAGACTGTCTTATAGGGAAATTAATAAGAAAATCAGGTGCCTTCCCAAGCAATGATTGTGAAGCTTCTTCAGTTGTCCCTCTACCTTCACAGATATTTCAATCCAGAATTTGATTGAAATCTGGGCAGAACAGAAATAGCAAATAAAAGGTGCTGTGAGATGCCATGTGTCTTGGCACATGGCTTTTGGTATTGGCATTGAGACTGAGGGGCTGTGGCTCACATCAGTTGAGCTACATGAGCTCATGTCTGTGTTGTTCACATGCTCCCACTTTCCAGTGAAACAGGAGAGGGTGCATTGGCATCACATGAAGAAGCTTTTTTGTCTCTTTCAAATGTCAGCTTTCCCTCTGGAGACTTGTTAAGCACAAAATGACAGTGTCCCCAGGTCATGCATTACTCAGCAGCAACATGAGGCCCCCAGATGTGCTGTGGCTCCAGTTCACAGGATGTTCTTTGTCCGGGGGACATTGTTCCCGTTTTTGGGTTTTTTTTTTGTTTTAGTGCATTTGGCTAGAAAAGGCAGGAGCCAATGTACCATTTTGACTTGAACTCGAGGCATCATCCTCAAAGACAAAGATCCTCCCATTTCCCATTCTGTCTTCAGCTCTTGAGAAGAATAGGGTTTTCCCCTTCATATGGGCATTAAAGACATGGTCCTGCACTGCTGTCCTTCATACCTGGAGCATGTGTAGAAGTCAGGATGCATTCCATATCCGAAGTAGTCACTGACATCTTCTCAGGCTATAGCTGATCCTTAGGGAGCAAACAAGTTAGGACAGGCCGAATATGCAAAAGCTAAAGTCACCCTTCATTTTGACAATATCACAGCAATTTCCCCTGTTGAGATGGCTTTAAGCTGTCACAGTTTGCAAATGGAGGCTGAGATGTGGCAGTTTACAAAGATCTTCCTTCACTTCAATTTGAAATTGTTGTGGCATATGGACACGTTTAGGGATTGGACCATTTTTTTAATAACTGTAGATTTACAAACTGAGTTTTCTTCCGGTTGTACATGTGTGAGAGACTGCTCCACTTAAAGATTTATCAGGCATGAGGGCACACAAAGGGGTGTTTGTATTCCATCCAAAACTTCTCATAAACCAGTTTAGTTGCCCAGGTCTGAGTCTTCACTCTGAGTTCATATGCCTGGGGTGCTCAGCAGCTTCATACACGATCCTGGATGCCAGTTGAACTCCGTTGGTTTCAACAGAGGTTGGTTGCTTTCCCCCACACCAGCACACCCATATGGCAAAAGCTTTTTTCTGCTGTCGCATAAATATAAAATAATGAAGTAAAGCCTAGGAATATGCCAGTGAAAGCACAGTGTGCCTCATATAAACTCAAGATGTCAGCTTTGTGGAAAAAGGAAGATGGATTTTGTCCCAGTTAAAGGTATTCTGTTAAGAGTCATCTGAGGGATGTTGCAGAATTACTCTGGGATATCATCAACAGTAAGAAGAGAAATTGATGTCTTCTATAAATGGAACTTTTATATGAGAGAATAAATCCTGAATTCCTGGAGACCTATGAATTGCTGAGGACTCATTGGGAAGTGCCCCCAGTGTTACCATCAGCTGATGGGAATCACTGGCTTCCTGTGGAACAGGTTAGCAGCATGATCGTGTGTCTGCTGGCACATTGATACTCTAGAATGCAAGTAGTTGTTCCTGTGTGAGCACCCTTGCAGAACACATCTTTCTGCAAAGGTCTTCAATTGTAGGTAGATTTTTATAGCCCTTTATTCCAATGTAGGTGCTATTGGATTCCCTGATTTGGGGGCTCTCTGTAGGCATCTCATCACTCCTGCAGATGAGCGTTTCTTATGCTTTGGTAGAGAGACACATGGTGAGATCTTGTCTAATAAAGATCATTGATTTGGATAAAATAGACCATCGGGGGGGCTGCAGTCAGTAGAACCAGGCTGGTTGTGAAACCTTGTTGCAATGTGGACCCAATGAACTGTGCAACAGCTGCAGTGTTGAGGCACTCCATCATCTACAGGCTTCAGTGTCCCAGCATTTCTTCAGCTATCTTAGTGTTCTTGGTGGGTGACAGCCTTGACTTGTGTAAGTAGAAATCTAGAACACTTCTGAAAATCCTATAAGAAAACCCAATTTCTTTTCTAGATATGGATGCATAAGGAACGTGGACTGGGGATCGTGTCTTTGTCTTCCATATAATCCATTTATCTCTACAGAATAGTATTGCAAGACAGCTTTTCTCTTTTCACACATCCCGAATTTGGGGATTAACACCCAGATCTAGAGTTAGGAAATAAAATGCCATTAACTGATCAAAGTAGTGTGGTATTGTCACTGAATTAATGATGCTGTTTCAGAATGTCCAGTCTCAAATGATTTACTGTGCTAGAACAACCCACAGTTTGGAGTTCTTTTATTATTATTACCCAAAGTCATCTCTCCCAGCCCTGCAGCATCAGATCCTTTGAACTGTGCTCAGCTGGGCACAAACTGTTGAATTTTTCCCACCATTTTTATCAGGTTGATTCATGACACTCATATCCAAGTGGGCAGCAGTAATTGCCTTCTGATGTGCCTGACACGGGGATCTCCAGCAGAACATCCCAGTGAAGTTGGCATTCTGTCCTGTCTTGTCTTCTGGTTTCCCTTTCAGCACATAGGAAGGCTACAGGAGCACAGTCTGCATTAGATAGGGGACATTCATCAAAGTTTTCTTTTGGAGAAATCTGCAATAAAAACTCAACACAAACTGATCCAATAAATCCCAGAAGCCACTGGTGCAGCCTGTAGGAATGTTAAGACAGATGTCCTCCATGGGTGGGTAAAACAGAAAGGGCTGGCTCCCTTTATTATAATGGGTGCAATTCTGAATTGAGCCTCCCCTTGAATTTAACCACCATTGAGATATGCTTGGTTTTAAAAGTCCCATCCCCTTTATAGATTTTTTAAAAATTTCTCCACTGAATTTTATTTTCATCCTCGTGGAAGCCAGATTGGTGTCATGGGAACTTGCTGTAGGTCCAGCTGTAGGTCCATGATTTCAGTGCTCCTAGAACTGGATAAGGGATGGAAATTGAGAATCAAGGATGAAGAACAGTGGAATTCAGTTTCTTGCTGAGCCTGAGCTTTGGTACTGGTGGAGTCATACACAGAAATTTCTGTGAAATAACTCCTCTTTAAGTGCTGGATAGGCAAAGAAACTCTGATGGTACCTTCCACAAGAAGCAGAGCTGAGCCTCCTCAGGCCTGTGTAGACACTGGAGTTTAGTCTGAAATCTATACTGGTATTTTTTTAAACCCTCTCCAAAACCTACAGGAAAAGTTAGTATTTTAACAAATATTTGAAAACATTTTAAAGGGAAGAAAAGAGCTTATAATTAACATTTCTCTCAATCTTCTGTTTTTCCTTTTGATTTAAAAACATCTGGGCTCCAGTGTTGACAGATAAACTCCTTAATCCCTTTACTTGTGTTAAATGTGCTCTCCAAGTTATATTTTTCACTTCTAATTTAGTGGCATCTGACAGGGGTGTGTGGGGGAAGCGAGCCAAAGGCTGAAATGTTTGCAGGAGAATTGGTGCAGTGACTTTATTGTTGGAAAAGCACCTGAATAATGAAAGCTCACGGACCAATCTTCTTCTAGCTACCTACATCTGTCTTGGCCACTGGTGGTGGGTGAAGTCTTCTCCACTCACAGAAGCCAGACTGCAAGCAGGCTGAGCATGCAAGGACCAGCTGTGTCTGATATTGTCAAAGGCACTGAATCCCTGACCGTTGGGGTCTGCTCACATCTGCTTTTCCCCTGAGCTTACCCAGGGCTGGTTAGAAAGCTTTATAGCTAGTTGTGTGTTCAGTTCATGGTCCTTCTAGAGATTCCTGTGCAAAACTAGTGCTGTATGGACAATTCCTCGCTGGCCTTCAGCGAACTTGAGCTGCTGTGGATGAGCCCAAAGCAGCTTCATTCTCATGAGAATCACTTGTAATGTTGCCAGGAAAAGCAAACCATTTGTTTAGTGACAGTCACTTTGCAAGTGAAAGGCCATTTGGCGTATGATGCTATTGGTATCTGAGGTATGGATGACAAAAATCTGGCATATCATCACATTTAGAGCTGTGAAATCCAAGCTTACTTGCTAACTATAAGCCTGTTTTCTGAAATGTTTCTCCCATGCCAGACAAGCAGTTCCCTGCTAGGAACCTCCCGCATCTCTGAAGATGGATTTTGTTTAGTCATGTTTGCTTTGTGTCAGAGGTGATTTCGTCCATAGAAAATCTGCTTTCTCACTGAATTGGAGAAAGGCACATAAAGTCCTGATCATGCTGTGAAATGTAATGGATACACCTCAGTACTATTGGTCAGGGTTTGGGTCTTCTTAACACTTCTGGAGTGTTTTTCCTTAAGGCACCATCTCCTGGAATCCATTCTGTGGTGCTTTTGGCTTTTGGAATTAAGTGTTTGTTATTCTCAAAGTTACAGGAAAATGCTTAAAACTATAAGTCATGTGAGCCACATAAAACAAAAGGCATGGATTAAGAATATGGTGGTTATTGGTTGGGGTTGGTCTGTAAACAGAATGATTTCCTTGGGAGCTGTAGAAGGAGAAAGTGTCCTGACTCTTGAGTGCTTGAAGTTTCCAAAGCTGAGGAAGCAATTCTTCATGGAGTGGGGGGATAGCAAAAGCCTGTGCCTGGGATATATGATAGAGAATGAAGATTGTCAAGACATCTGCACTGACATTTTTAAGGCAATCATCTCAATTTTCACCGTTCTGTCCCACAGTGAATAATCACAAGACATTTTAAAGAGTCTTCATTTCTACTTCACATCAGATGGTTTGTCAGTGAGAAATGGTGACTAGAACTGAGCAAATAGGAAAAAATCCTTACGGATATTATTTCAGATTCCCAAATGAATTTGGTTGGCCTATGTTCAAAAGCCTCATGTTAGCTTTGTGGAAACACTTGGGTGCCAGCGTTTTACTGGGAAATAAGGATTTTAGAGCTCAAAGTCTTCAGTGAGTCATTGGAAGTGAATTTGGTAATTTGGAATGTCTAATTCAAATTCTGCACTGTTTTAAGCACCACATTCATTCAGGTGGCAACATCAAGAACCTGAGCTCTTTGCGTTTCCCTCAGAGAATAGCTGGATGTTAGGCAGTAAACAGTCTCTGGCATTCAGAGGGAAAGACTCAGAATTCTATAATTTGAAGAGGTGGAAGTTTCAGATAATGAAGCTATTCCAGGATACAGTGAACTACTGTGTTTGTAATATTTGTAATTTAAGAGGATTAACTGCTGATGAATCTAAAGCTGTTACCAAGGAGCTGGCAGTGAGAATATTAGAGAATCTACAGGCAATTCTTGTGTTTCATAGAAGTTTTATGTGTGCAAACAGGTATCTCTTGCTGGTATCCAGGCAGCTAAGATGAGAGGAACAAAACCCTGCTCATCCAAAGGCACCCTTCTCAAATACTTAGCTCTGCATGGCCGCAGATTCAGTAAGGAAGTTGAAAATTCTGACAACTCCAGGTTTATCAAGCAACTAACACTTAATCCATGCCAGCTGCCTGTGGTTTCCTTCCTAGCACTGCCAAACCAGGACTAAATATGGGTTTCATATTAGAAATAAATCTTTTAGTATATTACAACATGGTTGTGTTTCCTGAAGTATGCAAAAGGGTGAGGAGTCAGACTAAACTTTGAGCACTGGGGACAGTTTTCTTCCAGAGTAAAATACTGTTTATCTGAATTGGGGCCTTTCTTTGTCACCAACCATGACTTAATGGCCCATAAACTGGGGGAGAAGGCTGGAGTAAGGCCTGGCATGGTGATAAGGATGTGTATGGAAGGGTAGCAGGTATGTAATGATTAAATACCTAGGAATTTGCTGATGTAGTGGAAGAACGAGGGTGGTTGTTGGGAGTTGAGACCACACTTCAGAGGTGCCCTTCCCAATCTCATTGCTTTCACTTCCTGATGAATTGTGTGTCAGGTGGCCTGAGGAGTCCTTTTGTCTTTATTTGAAGAGTTTTCTCCCTTGCTGTCTTGGGCTGAGCTGACTCTAGACAGTCCAGAGCTGAGCACTCTTCTCAAACCACACAGGTCCACACTGGCCAGGAGGGACAGGTAGACATGAGGTGAGGAGCTGTAAAGGATGGGAACTGAGAGTGTGCGCTAAGGAGAGATGCTTCACTCTGGAACTATTGCACTGTCCTTTGTGCAAGGAGTCAGAGTTTTCATTTGTAATTTCAGAAGCACCACCACCTGCGTTCAGAAGGGGTGGACCTGACACAGGATCTCTGTGATGGCACACGGGTGGAGCAGGGGAGCCCTGGAGACCATTGCTTCTGCAAATCTTTCTGCAGGTTACATAACTGCTGTGAGCAATCCCGGTGTTTACACGAGCCATTACGAAGTTCTTTGGCCAGTGCCCACCTGCCACAGCTCAGCCAGTGTAACCAGCCAAACTCTGATCTCACATCCCCACAGCCCCACCGAAACGGCTGTGGATTTATATGGATCTGAATGAGGTCAGGACCTGGCTTGGGATCCACAGGGATGGTCAAAGTCGGTGCGTGGAGCTGCACACAAATCCCTGCCTCTGTGCTGGTCATGTGAATCCTTTTAAGGCTGCGTTGCCATAACCTTTAGGTTGATCTAGCAATTGAAAAATATTGTTTCTAGTTGTCACAACAGAAAAAAAGTACAAGAAATATGGATTTCACATCCTTGCACAGAACTTCTGGCAGCTAGTATTCTTTCTGCACTTGCAATGACAAATAATGTTAACCTGAGCCATTTTGCTTGGCACTAGGGATTATGTTTTTTGCACTCATTATGCCTCCAAGAGGAGGGGACAGTTTGTAATCACTGCTTCAGTTTTTCACCAGTCTCATTTCCAAAAACAAGGCTGAAGCCAAGCATTAAATGCTTTTTTTTGCATGGGAACAAAACCCACATCAGTCACAGGATCCTCCAGGTCATAAAACACCTTCCTTCTGAAGACAGTAGAAAATACCACTGTTCTCTCACAAAAAAGCTCTGTATGGTGAGCCCTGGCAGATTCCAGCACCAGGGTTTTTGGTCAGCCAAGCGCTGTCTTTGGTTTTCTTCAAAACTGACTTCTCCTGTGTTGCTCCTTCATATCTGAACGTCTGAATTTTGCTCCCTAGAATTTGTTTTGCTAAGGGCTTGTGATCAAATAAGAAAAGGAAAGCAGAACAGAACAGAGTAGTTTCTGACTTAGGATCTGCCTGGGTGAGATATCAGTGAGATTCCAAAAGTTCTAAACGTCGGCCAGAAAGGCGGTCGTATTATGACAGCGACAGAAGACTGTGCTGTCTCAGATGTCACTTTCCTGAGAGGTCTGAAGTGGCCCTTCTATCTCAGAGCTCTTAGTGTGTCCTTTTTCACAGAGGCAACCAGACACATCAGGGTTGGTTAAATCTTTCAGACGTGATGCTTTGTGGACTCAGTGGGCAGGTAGACATGCAGCGCTTGAAGGGACCTCCTTGCTCATTGGGTCCATTCTCTGCATACTCCAGGATAAACAGTCATGCTTTACAATTTCATTCATAAATTCATCAAGCCAAAGGCAGTGTGGCACAGTCAAGCGATATCCTGCATTTTAAGCACAGAGTGGTCTTTATAGGTTTTTGGAAGAATATTCCAGAGAGCTTTTTAACAAAATGGATGTGATATAAGCAGTTACTACATTGAATATTTCATTGCTAGACTTGTAAATATGCAAACCCATCTGGTTGGGCCATATTTTAAGAGAGTATGGATACTAGCTGATGTTATTACAAGGAATGGGAACATTATGATATGCTGTAAATTAAACAGCGAGATACTGCACAAAGAACTTTCCTTCCCCATCATGTTGTAGGTGATCTCTAGGAACACTCCTTAGTACACCAAGGAGAAAATAATACAAATGCTAAACCTAGAAAACCTTCACTCAAACTGACCTAGCTATCTCGCCCTCAGCTATTCAATTTTGCAGTAAAGCAGAGTTAATCAAATGCCATGGAGCTGCTCGGGTGCAAGGAAGTCTCCCATGTACCACAGATATTTACTGAACAACCTTAATATCTTGAATCAAAACAAACGGGCAACTTTATCAGTAGACTTTCTCTGCTTTTCTAATCCTGTTTCTCATGCAAGCTCATTGTACTAATCCAGGCTGGATGTTGTCCAGGCAGCTGGTGGATGTTGTCATTCTTCCATTGACTTGACAATGGAGGTGTGGGCCAAGAGTGAGAACCTGGAAGAATAATTGCCTTGACCACAGAGGAGTAGGAAAAGGCATTGCTGGCTGTTTTGAAAGTAGTAATTGCTAAGAGTTGTGCAAAATCCTCTCCATCTCTTTCTGGATGATTGGAAGGATTCGGCTCTGCATGCCATCACTGGTTTTTTTGGCTTGGAGAGGTATTTGGAGGTTCATTCATTACTTGTTGTAATCCGTCCTGGTTCAGCTGTGCTGAAAATTAAATGTTTACATTAGAAATAACATCATCACTGCCAATAACTGAGCTGCCCATTGTAGAACCTGGGAGGGAAATGAAGTCTTTATAGTGCGCTTTGCTATGCCATTCTCCTGATCACTCAGATTTTGCTCCCTTGGTACCCTAATCTATGTGTGACCTTCAAAATAAACTATGAGCACAGCCAACTTTTTACGATACAGAGTTAGATTTTCAAATGCTTCCCTTTTGAACTACCTGCCACTTGATTCTGCGACCAGCTTTTGGGTCTTCTTGGCTAGGTCTGCTCTCTTCAGACTCTCTGTCTTACTCTCTGCAGATTTATATTGCCCTGTTAACACGATTTGAGTCCAAATCCTACATCATGAGTGTGGGCTTTTGGGCAGCCCTCCAGCAATGTGTTGAATCTTTCTCTTTTACCTTGCTTTTAATAATTCTATTAGATGCGGACAGAGCTGCTGCTGCTTTTAATGCATGTCTTGTTGAAGCTTTGCAGGCTCCTTCAGATTTACACAGGGCGCTGTTACAAAAGGAGAAACTAAATCTCTTATCCATTCTACTCCCAAATCTGCGTGTTTCTCTTATTTCCAAACACTTCATTTCCAAAGCTGGCCAGAGGAGCCTGAGCTAATGCCACGTGCCTCGTGCAGTTCAGTTGTTTAGTCCAGACAAGCTTTGCCTTTGTAAACTTTTTTTAGAGATATAGAATTAAATGTGAAACATGAGTCAAATGGGTTTTGGATGTTTTTAACTTGGAACACTCTGTAGTTGTGATGTCCTGATTCAGTACAGGAGAATGTACTTTCCTGCCCTCAGACAGCTTTGGAAGATGGCTATCAACTGGATAGGTATGTACTTACTCATCTTGCCCCTGATTCATTTGCTTTGGTTATTGCATCTCCAGCAAGGCAAACCAAGAAACTTTGCCAAAGAAACTCACGTTTCTGTTTCTGTGATTCCAAGATGAAAAGGAAGCCCAGATCTGCAGGAAATATTCCCATCCTTGGAAGAGTTCAGAACGGGCAGGCACAGAATCCTCTCTGGGCTGCCACTGCAGCAGAAATGCTTTATGCAGACCGGGTATGAGCGAATGGTTAGGTAATCCCTGAGTGTATCCACGTTGTGAAACTCTCATCTAATCCATAAACCTGTAGGCAAATTCCATCCCTGTTTAATATCTGAAGGCCACCTAGGGATTCGAAAGAGCCTTTGGTCCAGGTTTGAGTAATTCTTTACCCTGATTCTTTCACCTCAAGAGTCACTTTGTCCCAGACTACTCCCATGGATACTCCAGTGTCTGGCACACATCATTTTGCATCCCTGTTGATAACTGCTGCCTTTTTTATCCTTCTGGATTCATCTGAATGACCTTAGGTTTGCTCTTTCACTGCCAGGCCTGGCTTGCAGACCTCTGCATGCAGCAAGTGAATATTGACAAGAGTATCAGTGTCACTTTGGTCAACACTGCTTGGTATTCAGGGCAAGGGGACATCCTTGACTTCTTGGGAGGTTGGTCTAGGCAAAACTTCTGTTTCAGCAGTTGGTGCCTGGTTTGAGAAGAGGCTTTCAATGCAGGCCAGACCATGGCATGCCAAAGCAACTCCTGGCTTCATTTGGTTTCCAGAGACACTCAGGCTCCTTCTGGTGGGAGGCAAACAGACCTCCCCTCCTTGCCCTCAAGCTTGTTTTTATCCTTTTTGTGTGTGTGCACCTGTTCCTAGCTAGCTCCCCAGCACAACTTCAGCCCATGCCCTGTTTGACTCTGGTCTGTGCACTGAGGGCACTGCTGGGGCTGGTTGCTTTGCACCAGGTGAGTGGTAGAGCAGGAATCCACAGGGAGTCCTCATGCTGGGCTTTCCACAGCTCCGTCAAAGAGTGCACCTTGCTCCTCCTGATGATTTGTGTTGTAATGGTTCCCCCCAAGCTCTCTGGAGCTTGTCTGTGCTGTGTCAGACAATGGTGCCAATCACTGGTCGTGCCCTCACGTTCAAGAGCTTTGCACGGCATGCAAACATTGCTTATCAGTGTCTTCCTGCCTTGCAAGCACAGGGGGGAATTAGTTTTGGCATGGAAAAAAATAATGGCAATCTACAGCCACCATATCTGTCCTGTATCAAGGTCAGAGCACTCCTGACCCAAGATCTGGCTCGGATGGCTTGGACCTCTGTGTATGCTACATGGTTTAAAGGTTTTCTGCAACAAAAAGCTATTCAAAACTCTGATGGAAAACACAGAGAAAGCAGGGTATGGTCTGTTATCCAAAGTCTGCTCGTGGAAACTTGTTGCCAGTTGACCCAATATTTTCCACTCATCTGAGATAGCGATGGAGGTCAATGTTCAGTTATTACCTCAGCTGGCCTAAAATGTCACCAGTGGTTGTTTATCTCAGCTATGCACCTCATGTAGCTACATGCTGTAGCCTTGGCTGCCTGACAGTGCAAAACCTAGAGGGACTCTGGCTGAAGTCATGCTTTATTTGCTTACCTCTGGCCAGATTTGTTCCGTTACCCTTGCACGGTCGTGTTACTTGTAACAGTTGGCCAAAGATGCACCCATGTACATCAGGAATGACTCAGAAAGCCACAGGGGAAGAGGGAAGATTAACAGCAAGGCCTGGTGTCTCCACCAGGAGGAAAGAACTTGTGTCCATATGAATGGCTCTGTGTTAGTAACTGCTGGGTGCTGGGTCCCCTCGCAAACATGAGCCCTTACGTGGGATCTGCACTGCCTGTGTGAAAGAACAGTACCAATATGATCAGTTTTGGCAAGTTACTGAGTCAGACCTCTTGTCATTATCCAGACTTTCAGTTCAATAGCCACCTGGCTTTCAATAAACTACTCCCTTCTCTGGGAACAGAGCTGATGTCCAAAAGATCCAATTAAAGCCTTTTTTAAAAACAAACAAACAAAAAAACCCCCCAAAACCCTGTAGTTGGTTGTTACAGTAAATTATTGAAATTCAAGTTTCATCCTAAAAGCAAGCCTAAAAACACTACCTTTTGGAATTTCATATGACCCATTCCCTCAGCTCATATGGGAGCTGAATTTCCATTGCAGCTCAGAGAGCTCAGGGTGTTTGCCACTGTTCCCATTACTGCTTTACTAATTTCTATATCTCTTCGTGATTCTTTCACATCATGCTGCTGAGTTTTGACCCCTTATGAGTGGTATGCAAGACCATCATCAAACCAGCCCGTGGTTCTAGATTTGTAATGTACCTTCACTATGGAAATGAGCTGCTGAGCAAGCTGCTGAAGGGGTTAATGGTTGTTTATCAGATCAGTGATTATGAAGGGATGTTTTTCTAACCTTCTGCTACCTGGGGTTGGAAGTTCTGCAGGGGTCACTGATGGGGTGTTTGCCAACCAAGATGTTTATCATGCAGGGTTTTTCAGAACAGTGTGAGAATCTCCATCATTGGAGAGTTACAATGGTATGTTTGTCACACTCATCTGGTGGCATCTAAAGTATGAACAAGACAGGGCATCGTGTGTGGGGGTGGTTGTTCTCTTGCAGTATTTGCTGTCTTAGTCTTGTGTGGTCTTTGCCAATGTGTGTTTATTTCCCTTTCGATAGCTAATGTGTTTTTATTCTCCATTCAGGGAAATGTCTGGCTGCCTAGAAGTGTTACCTTTTCACCTGTATTAAGTCAGAGAAAAGAACAGAGGGAAAGTTGAGACAGAACCAGAAGTTTGATTCCACTACCTTTGCTTTCTTTGTGTGATCCTGAAATCCTTTGATGAATTCTTGCAGCATAGTGAGAGAGAAGACACGAGGCTTAATTTCATGCACACACAGACAAACATGGGTATGATGGTAAAGTCTTTTATGAGCATCTCCTGTTTGATGGCTAGGATATTGATTGCAGCCTTATTTTGCTAGAGACCCCATTGCTCACAGACGTGTGCTATGGAGGGAAATGAAAGGCACTTTCCTGTGCACAGAGAGAGGAGTTGGTCCAGCATATATATGCCAAGATCTCAGTGTTAGAGGGGAGTCAGTCTTCCAGGATCTTCTGAGGCAGCCCATGCAAGACCATGGGATGCTTCTTTCGGATTTTTAAGGGGTGAGTAGTCATGTTTCAAGAAGAAAGAGCATTTTTCTCTCATTATAACTGTATTATGAATATTCAGTCCAAATTGTGACCATATTTCTTTTTCTCAGTTTTTTGGGGTATAGAAGGAGAAATAATGGGAGAAAACCATAACCAGAATAGGTATCTCTTGTGATGACCTAGAGTAAAGCTCAGGATGTTGTATGAACTCAGGAAATTTCAGGTCAGGACTGTCATGCTCCATCTTTGTTGTTCCCTGTCATTGCAGATTTATCTGCTACCTTTAACTACAGGAACAGTCAGAATAACATTTTCTTGGTGGCAGCATATTTTTCTCCTTTTTTGCTTTCACTTCTTCAAACCCGACTTACAACCACAACCAGAGGGAGCAAACAAGGATATAAACCACTGAGGTGTTTGAATGGTACCTGTGCTTGGATAACCATTGATTTGTCTCAGAACCCTGTGTCCATACCTGTCCTCTAAGATCAGGCCATGAAGAATCCATCCCTTTCCCTAAAACAATACCTGTCTGGCTAATACCTGGGGCATGGGTGCAAGATGAGAGCATGTACGTCTCCTGAGAAGCAGGGCTGTATCTGGTACTAACTAGTGGTCTAGTGGTAAATAAACTATGGGTAAATTGACCCAAATGTAAAGTGGAATAAACCCCATTTACCCACGTTTTTCTTCATCTACACTGCTGGTATTGAAGTGTGTTCTGTCTCTGCTGTGGCAGTTTTACCAGTGAGGAACTGGGGAAGTAGGGAACTGTAAACCCACTTGGTTCAGATAATCTGTTACATGAACTCCCTAGTTGAGAGGGAAAAAAACATAAAATATTTATTTAGAAAGTGCAGCTTGTTCCCATTTGTGACCAAGCAAATTACGAAGATTGAGCTTTGTGGGGGTATTTTCAAGTGGGGGAGGGGAGGACCCTGTAATCATAAAAGCCTGTGAAATGAGATGATTTTTTCCTAAAGAAAAGAGCACGTTAAGAACATTTAATGTACAAGCCACATAGGCCTCTCCCCTCTCAACCTTTTGAGCCCCCCTTCTCCTGCAGAGCTTTCTACCTCCGTGTGCATAGCTCTCCTCCCACAGATACTCCTCCCTTTACCTCTCTCCTGTCCTCCATTTGGGGTACAGGGGAAATGAAGCTTAAAAATCCAGCTCCCTGTGACCTCCCACAAGACTGAGGTTGGAAAAGAGGCATCTGTCACCTCAGGCAGTGGGGAGGGATCAGCAGATGGGTGTGGGGCATGATGGGTTGGACCTCTGCACCAACAGGAGATGTCCACGTCAGACTGAATGTTTGTTGAGAACCTGTGACAGACCAACCAAAATCCTTGACTTTACAGCAGGAAATGATGGGTTAAAATTTATGGTCTGGATTGTATGGGGAAGTAGAGTTTGACAGACAAAGTGTTTCCTTGGGTCTTAAAAGCTCCAAAGCTCTTCACTTCTTGGGCGAGAGTTAGCATGAAGTAATATAAAAATGTTAACTGCAGGGGCTTTCAGAGGAGCTTAAAAGAATTAGGATCTTGACTGTCAAATAACCCTTTGTATCTCTTGCAGCAAAATGCTGTTAAACAATTTATTTTCTGGCTGCCAAGTTTCACTCTTACACTACTGGGAGAGCTTAAGGTTTTTATGCTGAAATAAGGTGTTGCATACTAGAGAAGAAATGAATGGGTCTCATTCTCAGGAAATGTACTCCTTTGTGCCCTACAAATGAGTCAATTCATTTAGATTCAAAGTGCAGAGGTGTCCTTTGGTGACATACAACCACCATGAAACACAGCAGAAACGTGGGATTGCAAGAAGTAAATGCAATATTGAGTAATTACCACTGCAATAGAGGGGTCTGTTTTTAACCTAGTTGGGGAAATTGATGCTGTGGTAAGGAAGGGGGAAGAAGACATTTCATGAGTTCTTCCCATAATAGTTTTGGGTTGGGGTGGCCTTTCAGAGGAGCTGTTTTAACCAACTCCTTCATCCCCACAAACATTACAGAAGAGCCATTGGCAAAACTGACACACACACACACGCTTCTTGTACAAAGGACTAAAAAACCAGCCCAGATGTTTACAAAGCAACCACAAAAGACCGGAAGAAAAACAAACATACAGAGATGTTTTAAATGCAGAGCAACCAACAAACATAGGAAAAAAATATCCATGTTCCTGGCAGTAGCTTTTGAACATAATGAAACCATTTGGGGCAACCCTCCTTTAAACTTGTCTTGAATTCAAACTTGGTTTGAATTATCTGTTGTGTTTTCATTCATCACTTAAGGTCAAAGACTTCATTTTTCGGTGTAGGTCTACCCTTCTTTAACAAGGCAGATGGAAAAGGGAAGGCAGATCTTCATCTATTTCTTGATGATTTATCCTAATTAGTTTATCCGGCTTTCCCCTACTTCCCTTTTTTTGACAGAAGCAAGGACATCAGGGCAATTCCAAGCACAAATACAGGGTGGGTGGAGAATGGACTGAGAGCAGCCCTGTGGAGAAGGACTTGGGGGTGCTGGTTGATGAGAACCTCAACATGAGCCGGCAATGTGTACTTGGAGTCCAGAAAGCCCCCAGGATCCTGGGCTGCACCAAAAGCAGTGTGAGCAGCAGGGCAAGGGAGGGGATTCTGCCCCTCTACTCTGCTCTCGTGAGACCTCTCCTGGAGCACTGTGTTGAGCTGTGGAGCCCCCAGCATAAGAAGGACATGGAGCTGTTGGAGTGAGTCCAGAGGAGGCCATGAAGGTGATCAGGGGCTGGAGCACCTCTGCTATGAAGACAGGCTGAGAGAGTTGGGGTTGTTCAGCCTGGAGAAGAGAAGGCTCCAAAGAGACCTTAGAGCACCTTCCAGTGCCTGAAGGGGCTCCGGGAAAGCTGGAGAGGGACTGGTGACAAGGGCACACGGTTTTAAACTGAAAGAGGGGAGATTTAGGTAGGATCTTAGGAAGAAGTTCTTTACTGTGAGGGTGGTGAGACCCTGGCCCACGGTGCCCAGAGAAGCTGTGGGTGCCCCTCCCTGGCAGTGTCCAAGGCCAGGTTGGATGGGGCTTGGAGCAGCCTGGTCTAGTGGGAGGTGTCCCTGCCCATGGCAGGGGGGTTGGAACAAGATGATCTTTAATGTCCCTTCCAACCCAAACCAGTATGATTCTATGATTCTGTGACATAAAAGAGGGTGCTCTTGTCACAGTTGTCTTCCTCTTTGAGCAAACCCACACTGCTTGTCCGTCCCGGTTAGCCTGCACACTGCCTAGGGACATGAGCAGTCCAGACCTTTGCAGGTCCAAAAGTGTGTCTGCTTCCTTCAGGCTGATGTTTTGGGCCCTTTTCTGGGGACCCTTCAGTGATTTGAAATGTGAGAGAAGATCTGACTGGGAGCACTTTCCTCCCAGCTTGAAATGCCTTTTTGCACCAACTTCTTGGACTTCTTTGCCCAAAATAACTACCCCTGTGCTTTTTAGGTCAGAAACAAGAGCTTTTTTTCTAAGAGGTATTTCACTTGTCTCCTTTGTTTGCTGAGTGAGAATAGCTTGGAAATGTGTTGCATTTGGACAGATGCTTGAATTCGTAGCCCTCCTAAAATGCAGCTTACATTTTCCAGATGGCTTAAAAGCAAAGCTGATTTAAAATTCTTTGCACATATATAAAAGCATTAAAGGATCTCACAAATTCATGTGCCTAGGTGGGGTGGTCCTGAACCCAGGACTACCAAATACAAGGCTAATTTGGATCCATACGTGAACTTCACAACTGTGACCTCTTGCTAAATGAGGTATCCATTAGCCTATAGCAGAGATCACAGAATCACAGAATTCTAGGGGTTGGAAGGGACCTCGAAGGATCATCCAGTCCAACCCCCCTGCCAGAGCAGGGTCACCTAGAGTCCATCACACAGGAATGCATCCAGGTGGGTTTTGAATGTCTCCAGAGAAGGAGACTCCACAACCTCTCTGGGCAGCCTGTTCCAGTGCTCTGTCACTCTCACAGTAAAGAAGTTCTTCCTGATATTCACATGGAACCTCCTATGCTCCAGTTTGCAACCATTGCCCCTTGTCCTATCATTGGTCATTACTGTAAAAAGCTTGGCTCCATCATCCTGACCCTCACCCTTTACATATTTGTAACCATGGATGAGGTCACCCCTCAGTCTCCTTTTCTCCAAGCTAAAGAGCCCCAGCTTCCTCAGCCTTTCCTCATAAGGGAGATGTTCCACTCCCTTCATCATCTTAGTGGCTCTGCGCTGGACTCTCTCAAGCAGTTCCCTGTCCTTCTTGAACTGTGGGGCCCAGAACTGGACACAATACTCCAGATGTGGCCTCACCAAGGCAGAATAGAGGGGGAGGAGAACCTCTCTTGACCTACTAACCACCCCCTTTCTAATGCACCCCAGGATGCCATTGGCCTTCTTGGCCACAAGGGCACATTGCTGGCTCATGGTCATCCTCCTGTCCACCAGGACCCCCAGGTCCCTTTCTCCTACACTTGGCTTTCCTAATTGCCTCTCTACATCCTCTGACAACTGTCCTATATTCCTCCCAAGTGACCAGCCCCTCCTTCCATGATCCATAGATTCTTTTTTTCCACTTGAGTTTGCCCAGCAGTTCCTTGTTTAACCATGCTGGTCTCCTAGCTCCCTTACTTGATTTTGTACCCATTGGGATGCTCTGATCCTGAGCTTGCAAGAAGTGGTCCTTGAATGTTGACCAACTATCTTGAGCCCCTTTACCATCTAGCACCCTGTCCCATGGGACTTCCCTTAACAATTGATTGAGGAGGCCAAAGTTGGCCCTGCGGAAGTCCAGGGTTCTGGTCTTGCTAGGTACTCTATTCCTCCCACTCAGGATCCTGAACTCCACCATCTCATGATCACTGCAGCCAAGGCTGCCATTGACCATCACTGCTTCAACAAGACCCTCCTTGTTGGAGATACCAGAAACAGTTGAAGGAAACTGTGTACTTCACTCCTTAAGCACTGAAAACACTTTAAAAGCTGGTTACTTCACCTTCTGGTGTCCTGAATTTGCTGAAGAAGGTCATGGCTTTCATCCTCCTCTGCCTACAAGGAAAAATGCTTGAAGAGAAAAGGAAAGATGCTCCTTTCAGGCTGGAATGTTGAGGTTGCAATTTATTGTTTGGGACTTGAAAGAGGAATTTTCAGTTCCAACTTGTTGAAGAGGAATGAGCTGGTGAAAGAATTTAAGGGCACTTCTGAAATGCAAAAAGTTGCCTGTCTATAGAATGGCCCAGAAAGGAAACATCCGTGAGGATCTATGGCTCAGATATTCCACACTGCCTGGATAGAATAATGAAACACTTCTCTTGAGATTTATGAGCCTGGAAAATAGACTGCAGACTTCCATCAGGGCCTGAAAATAGTACAGGCTGTAGCTGGAGTCTCCAGTACATCTCTTTTTATATAAGCAATACAGGGTGGGAGTATTGGGAAGGAGTCAGAGATGAAGTGTAAATGCAAACGCAGAAAATAAATATATTCTTTAGTGTCATGACACTCCCAAGCTGCAGTTGTGAAAGAGGTTTTATCTTTCTAATGCAAATTCCCTGTTCCTTTTTTTTTTGTTTTTGTAACTAAATACTACCTGCAACCTCCTACCATTACACTGCAAGGCGAGGTGTGGTGGGAGAAGTGTGGATTCTGTTGGAAGCTTCTCCCTCTTTAGCAAATGAAGTTGGTGAGTTCAGTTTGCTTCAGTTTTCTCTGTGAAGGCCAGGGGCTGCCAGGAGCATCCTGTGAGTACTGTTTCATCACCTAATGTGAATGCTGACCCATCCCTTCTTGTCAAGTAAAGGGTGAGAGAAGCAGTGACTTGCACACCTCAGGATGATGCCATTTCATAGTAGAGAGTGGAAATCACAGAATCATAGAAAATGAGATCTCAAGGTTAGCCAGGCTGTCTCTGCCCCACAGCAGTGTCAGCTCTCAGAGGTGTGTGATGGTTGTTACTCCATCCTGTTCCTGGAAGACTGCAGTGCTCGAGATTCCCATCCCTAGTCTGCACAGCTGAATTTATTCCTTGGCTGCAATGCCAATCTCTTGCTGCAAGTGTTCTCTATCATGTGTGTATCATAAGCCATGAAGCAGATAATGTTGCTTGCAGTCACATCTGCTGGTGGTATTTTTGGTATTATTTTATCACTGCTGTGTTTTTTAAATGTTCAACCTACAGGTTTGAGAGTGATTTTGGATGTGAGAAAATCTGTTGCCTGATTAGATGCATCAGGTCAAGAATGAAAGCTCACCCACCAGTCCCAGATCTCAGTTCTAGGGGTGAGGACCAAACCCTCTTTCCTACACACTTAAAGAAGACTAATTTATGCTGTCACCCCTCAGCCACCTTTCCTTAATAGAGGACCAGTTCTGAGCTCTGCTGAAAGCCCAGGTAGCAACTTGGGTGTCACAGTGTGGAGTTAAACTCCTTCAAAAATCTAGTGCTGAACTCTGCTATGAAAAGAACCCACTGCAAGGTTGTCCCAAATGCACCTCAAAAGAGCTTGCAGTCTAAGCAAAGAAAAGTCAATCCTGTATCTGTACATCTGGGCAGGACCTGGAATAGAACAGCAGAGTGCAAAAGCCACGGAGGGGAGTGCACACTCAGCCCCATAATTCTCATAAGATTACAGATGAGGCTTTTCAATACTTACGTTATTTAAATTCATTTGCTTTCCTAAGATGTCTACAGAGGAAGAGCAATAGATTGCAGTGGCTGCTCGGAAGAACTGCATGGTAAGGGCAAGGGTGGTTCCATGGGTGATCCAGGTCTCCTACTCATCGTGTTCACACATTGTTGTCAGCCCAATGCAAACTGTTTCTCTCTGGCTTTGCATTCCTGGAGGAACTCCCTGAGCTCACTGTGTGTGTGCCTGGGCTGGTGATCTCCTAGGGAGGCACCACGTGCAAGGACAACCCCGGTTGCCTTCTCAAGGAACTTTTTTGCTGGTAGAGAATTAGAACAAGTGCCTTGTGTGTGCTGATTGATACTGCCAGGCGGACAATAATTATGATTTACACATGATTTCTTTATTCTTGAGGGGAAATCCCAGTTGCCAAGTATGTTAACGACGTATGTAATGGTGTGTTAACGGACACCATTAGCTTGCTGGACAAAACTGAGACCTCTGCCAAAACAAACCTTCTCCAATGGTACGTTTTATGGATCAGCAGATTCTGAAAATGCTTCAGAGTGGAACTGAATTGTGGGGCACATGCTTCAGGAATGGCTAACAGTTTCCTAACCGCAAGTTTAAAGGTATCTGTTAGTAATTAAATGCGCTCGAGCATTTTGTTAATTTCAGCATGGTACAACCCCTCTATGAGGTGCAATAATTGCAGTCCGGAAATCGTTTGCTTTAACGTTATGACGAGATTAGGACAGAAACTGGTCCCAGCTTGTAGCAGCTCGTGTTAACTTCCATCACCGGTACCGGGCGGCTTGGCCGTGCTCAGGAATGTGCTCCCAGCCCGGGGTGTGTGGGGAGCTGCACCTCCCCAGGTCCTCCCTGGCGCCAACAGGACCCGGTGCCGAGGTCACGCCAGGTTCGTGGGGGGTGGCCCCAGCGCACGAGCAGCCGCAGGGAGAGGTCTGGCAGACCCTCTGGCTCAGGGTGATTTCTGAGTGCCGAGGAGGCTCTTGGTTCAGCTGCTTTTGGAAACACTGTCAACAGAGCTGGTCTGCAGAAGCAGCTGAAAAACTCATGCACAGATGGAGCCTGGGTGGCTCAGCACTTCTTTAAGGTGTGTCAAGGTCTGGGCCAGTGAGACAGACCTTGGGCTGTACCTGAGCAGAGTTAAAAGTGCTCGTCCTTAGTGGGAGCTGCCTGCAGCTTGGCAAGAAGAATTTGTCCTCTGGAGGCATGTGAATTCACATACTCCCAACCTGCAGGGCTTTCCCTGAGAAAGGCTGATCTCATTTTCCAGTTTGAGTTCTTCTGTATCATCCATGGTTCACAGAAAATTTTCTGGACTGGGACTCTTCTATTTCCAACAAAATTGGTTTATTCCAAACTGGGGGGAATTCTGCAGAATCAGATGTGTAGGGCTGCAACATCCTGGAGTCCTTGTGCCACAGTACTTGCCCCAGGGTTTGGATCAAGAGGCAGATACGAACTTCCTGCACTTTCAGAAACCTCCAAAGCCCTTTTTATGAAAACCAAACCACGCGACCCATTTACTCCAGAGCAGAACTTGCAGGCTCTCCCTGTACTTCCTTCTGCTCAGCCGTTCAGCATAGGTGTACTCAATAAAGCTCATAAAGCAGTTTATTGCCTTACTTATGAGCCTTCATGTGTTAATACAAGAATTTTGAAGCACAAATGTGGATTAAATAAATGGCCAGCAAGGCTAGAGCAAGCCAGCAAAGATGCTGGTTCTTCCTTTGAAAGGTCTCCATTCATCTCAGACACGATAGTCTAATCTTTGACTGAGACAAGACTTTTACCTGGATGGTTTCCAGTCATGTTAATGGGAGCTGTGAAAACCCTGTGCATATCAGCAGCAGAAGTGGCCCCTTTTTCAAAGGGAATGGTTTTGGTTGTTTCTTCGTGCATTACAATAACCAGCCACCAGACTTAATTGCTTTTTGTACCACTTTCCCTCCCCTCCTCATATCTTTATCTCTTCGTGCCATAAAAATCCTACATTTTAAAATGAAATCAAGGAGACAGAAAACAGAAGGGACATGTTTTGCATAAAAGAAGGAACATGTGTTAGGAATAAAGGCTCGGAATGGGCAAACATATTGAAGACATACATGCCTCCCCCCTCCTCCTTTCGCAGCGCGCAGGCAAGCAGGCGTGAAGCCGCTCTCGTGTCTCGCCTCGCTGGGAGGGGGCTTGGTCACGCCTGCAAAATCAACCAGTGTCCTCCCAGGAGAGGGGTCAGGGGGCTGGGAGCAAAGTGGGAAGTTTTTCCACCTTTGGGCTGTTTCGTGTGGATGTGAGCATGGTCTGGTACTTTTATTGGAGCTGAACACGCTGCTGGCACAAGCAGGTGAAATTCCTCTGGCAGAGCCCAAGATGACCCTGGATGGTTTTGAAAGGGAGTGAATTGTTCTCATTACTCCTGGGAAGGACAGAGAGGCCTGATTTAATCACGTTCAGCCTCCGTGATGATCCTGTTAGGACATTCAGTGTGTGCTTGTACTGTAATCAGATCTGGGCCAATTTTAAGCAAGCTACGGTTGGCAGGGGTAATCCAGCATGGATCACACACTTTTCCCAGGAAAATGTTCAGGTAACTCACGAAAACCTTCGTGCTGCTGCTGAGCTGCTCTCCTCACCTGAGATGGGCTCTCAAGCTCTTGTGGCTGTGGCTGTGCTGTTCTGCAGTGATGCCGGGGTGGGCAGAGCTGAAGAATGAAGGGCTTTCAGGGATTCTGCCTCCACCTGGGCCTGCTCCTGCTTTTCTGCTTTGCCAACAAAAATAAAAATATATCCCCCCCCCCAACTCCCTAAAAAGAGGGGAAATACAGAAATATTTTAAGTACTTGTTGTTTTTCCTAAGGGGAAAAAAATGCAATGTGGTTTTGTTCTAGCCATGCAAATATTTGTGTGAGCAAGAGAGAAGCAAGATCAGAGAGCAACACTGGGTTTGGTTGTGACACAGGCTTTGGTGCCAGCGACATGGGTTTGCTCTTGGCTCTGCCTCTGTAACCTTGAACCACTCACGTTCACCTCTGCACCCACCACTGCTCATCTGCAGGAGCTGATGGGAACCCCTTTTATTTTTGTATTAGCTGCATGGGGCTGGGATAGCTTCAGGGTAAAATGGAGCTTTTCAGCTCAACAGGAACTTCTAAGCGCTTAGGTGATGTAGTAATAGTGGAAAATGAAGGCAATTTGAGCTAGGGAGGGTACCTGCAAAATTTGTCCAGTACCGTGCACACTGTGCTTGATTTGCTGGAGTCTAGGACGTGCTACTGTAATGCAAACAATGGTCTGCATTCAGTAAGTAGCTCCTCAAATTTCCTGTGGATATCCCCAGCAAATCTGTATTTAAATAAGCAATAGTTTCTTAATCCTGGACTGCAAGTTGGGGCAATTTGTACTCAAGGTGAACGCTGAGGTTAGGGAGATGTTGAGATGTATAAGAGAAGCTTGCCATCCAAATTGTTTCCATCTGTTTTCATTATGCCCCACTCCTGCAGAATAAACCAAACATTTTAGCTTTCAGCTATTTCCTTCTGGACTCTGTAAAGCTACCTGTTCTCAAAAGCATTATTTGGTGTCTTTAAGTGCTTTGGTCTGATGTTTTTACAGTTGTATTTGGCCAGTCAAGAAAACCACCTGGAAAAAGATAGGAAAGGCAGCTGAAAAAAATGGAGAAGCAGTTTGATTAAATGAAAAAATCCATTCAGTTTGCATCGGTCAAAGCATAAAAATATTTTGGTAATACATTTCAGATATTCTTTTTTTTTCCACTTCTCCCCTGCCAAAATTGCCAGGCCAATTTAGTAAACTGTATATCAGCTTGTGCCCAGTTTGCTCCATATTGCTTACATAATCTAACTGGACACTTCAGCCCAGTGACCCAGAGCAAGGCTGAAACCTGTGTTGGTGGGGCTGTGGACGACAAGTCCACCCCCACTCCTAGCAGAAATGGGTAAAACTTTAAACTTTGGGTTTTACTTCTTTTGCTAAGATAAACGCCAGTCTCAAAGGAACCAACATTTTGCAAAGTATTTTCATGTAGAGAAGTGGTGGAGGGGCAAATTACGTCAAAAGTGTTTTAAGGAATGGTTTTTTTTTACTTTTGCTCCAAAACCCAAAGCAATTAAGTATCTGCTGCAGTCATCCTGAGCCTCCCTCAGATCTTAAAGACCAGAAAGGATCAGATCTCTCCTTCAGAAAGGAGTCTCTCCATTAATTGAAAATATTTCCTCCCCAAAGTGAAAATACATTATGCCTTTTCTTTTTAGTTAATCTATTTGTGTTTAGCTCTGAAGAGTGATTTTTATATGCTAGTTGCCCAGTTGCCCAGATGTATATGTTACCTTAAAAGAAAAGTAATTGATTTTCAGCCAAAAGGACAGGAGAAAGGTTAGGAATGTGCAACACAGTTTCTCATAACTTTGGAGGAGGCAGATGTTTCTCTTCTGGTTCCAACCTTCATTTTCTTTGCATGAAGAACGAGTTCTTTAAAACCAAATAAATATCCCTTTGAGAAGAGCATGGTTCCCACTGTTATTCTTTAAATTAACTCTTTTGTAGCTGAGACAGGGCTTAGCTTGTTGATTTTGATTGCAATAAAGGAGCAAAAGAGAGAATACAGTGTAATTTTTTTCTATAAATGGCTTCAATTATTATGCTCAAGAACTGGTCAGAAGTGTAACAACAGCAACAACAGCAAAACCTCTGACGTCTGACACAATGTGAGTTCTCATTACTCATCCTAGGTAGTGTAAATATGACTAAAAATACTTTTTGCTTGCAATTAAGATTTCATTTAAACTTTCATGATTGCAAACATAGCAGCACATATTTCACATTTATAAAGATAACAGAGAGGCCAATTGTATCTGCTAGCAGTAACCAACAGCAGACTTTGACTGATGCAGGCAGAAAGGAAAGACAAGGAAAGGCTGTGATTCTCTTGTGGAAGTGCACAGGATGGATGGTGCCTGCCCCTGGCTGAGAGGGCTCCTCTGTGCATGTAGGACATGCCATGTGTGTCTTGGGGGTGGAGACAGTACCATGCCATTCACCTCCTCAGGCACTGGGACCAGAATGGCAGGACCAGAAAAGTCTCCAACACAGGAAAAAGTGGAAAATGTCTCATTTCAGGTTAATAACCTCTCTCTGCTGACACTGGGGATGCCCCTGAGACTAATGCAGCTCATTCCACGCTCTGCAGCCCCTGCTTCCCAGGGAAAAGGACCTAAATGTTTACCAGGGCAAGAAAGCCTGGCAGGGGAGAGTATCTGTGTGTGGCTGGGAATGGACACTTGGAGATCTCTAGGGCCTACTGAAGCAAGGCCAGAGGCTGGGGGTCACTGATAAGGTAACCTTGGCCATAGTTTGGATTTAGTCATTTGTCTTCATAGACTCTAACTGGTGGGAAATGTGGACAAAAGCCTTTGTGGAGCTCTGCTTGCCATATGTAGCTGTGCAAGGCTACTGGGGAGGCCAACCTGTTTACCCACCAGGTCTGCGAGAGGCATTTGGTTCCCAAGTTTATAAATCAACATGGTGACCCCTTTCCAGAGGCTGGGGAAATGGCTGAAGAATTAATGAAACCAGTGTCTGAAGCGTCTGTGTGTTTGGCCATGATGGGATCAATAAACTCCACTGTCTTCCTCTCCTCCCTGCTCCATGCTGCGTGCTGGACAATGAGGACTTTCAGAAGTCCCCACTGGGAAATCTTGGGAGGAAAGAGATATGTGGAAAGCAGAGACAGGTAAAATGTGTGAAGGAGGGGTGGGACAACGGTTGCCTCCGAGGAAGGCTGTTGTAGTCAGTGAAGCAGAACTAGTGTGCTGAAAGATGTGACATTCCTTGTGTGTACCGAGACGTCGTGGGAATTTGGGCTTGGCAAAGCAAGATCTAGGGGTGTAACAGTGTGTGCAGAGTTGAGACTAACACCACATCATCCAGGGAACACCAGACATGGGTGGCTCATCCAGTTGTCTCACAGACCCACTGGCTGCCCTGCTCAGGGAGACTTTTATGGGTTGTGAGACCCTACCCAAGAAACCTGTGTTGGGTTGAGATTGAGAGAGGAGGGCAAAACTGGAGGTTTTTCCAGAAGAGAAAGAGGGCTCTTCACACTTGAAAATCACAGGTGGCTCTTCAGGGTTGCCTGTGATTTAGTGTTTCCACACTGTGTTAGTGAGGGACTCTCAGCCATCCCCACACAACCTTTCTTTCCTAGAGCAAACAGAAGAACACAAAACATGTGAGTGAGTCCCACATGTTTGTACTCAGCTGGCTCATCCTCACTTCTGTGATCAGTGCTGTCCATCTCCTGCTCAGCTGTATCTTCAGCTGAAGGAGCATTTGGGAGAAAAGTATTGAGTCTGCCAGGACTTCTGGGGACATTTATGTGCCTTTGCAGAGATGTGTGGCACAATGGGACAAAGTGGCTCAGTTGCCCATCCAGATACATCTTTATCTTATCTTTTCTTCTTATAGAAGGGGTTTTCATGATGTTCACAGTTCTGGGAGTTTTAGGATGAACATTTACAGTATTTTCCCCTGCCCTCTCACTTTTCCTTCTAGAGTCTCCTAAAGGCACAGTTCTAAAGGACCTTTGGCAAGATCCTACCAGTTGGATATCAGCCCTGCTGATCAAGAGGAACCTGGAGCTCAGATGCCCCGTTCTGCTCAGTGTCAGTATTTTGCATCTGGGCTTTTCCTGTGTTCTCACCTGAACTTATGGCATACTTCAGCTGCATCCAGAGGCATTACTGCTACTCCTGGATGATATTTTTCATTGAGCCACTTAAGAGTGAAGAACCTGTTTCCTGTTTAGAGCTCTGAGAGCTCAGCCCAGCCATTTCCTTGCTATGGATTTTGTAAAGAAGCACCACTGACACCATTCCAAGCACTCTGAAGGCATCTGAGTTCACATCTGACAAATTGGTACAGATAGACCTGCCTGTTCCTGCCTGCGTTCTGCCTGAGTAGGGTTGAGGATCCTGGCCAGATCCAGTGCTGTGTAAAAGAGTGGACTACTGCCTGCGTGACTTCACCCTACCAAGGTATGTGTCTTCTGACCTGAGGCTGCTGTGAGCCTGTAGAATAGAGATCAGACCTATGTTAGCTTACACATGTCATAAGTAAAGCCAATTTGGAGTCCTTATACTCCAATTTATGGGGATGATTGGCCTGTTCCTGATTAGCAAAAGGCCAGGCATGAGGTTTGGGTTCTTGCTCTGGTTGTCTTGAAGGCAATTTTCTATGCACAAAGTTGTGTTGCTCCGGTGGAGGAGAGAGGATGGTTGTATCTGAGGCACATGGATGTGCCTGTGTCTGTTTAAACCTGGGTAATTTCTGTCTGGTTACATCAATGCACTTGCAGAAAGCACTAATCCCATATAGCCCGTGTGAAGTACCTGTGCATGCATTAAACCAGAGTTTGCTTCCCTCACCCAGTGCTTTGTAAGGCAACTGGTGCAATAGAGCTCTGCAGGAAAGCTGGAAAGGTGTCTAGTTCTGGGTTCACACTGAGGCTTCCCAGGTAACACATTTCTAAGTGCAATATACTGAAATACTTTACATGACCTCTCCTGAAGAAGGGGAGGTGGTCTGGTTTTCTGGTTTCTCAGAGCTGCTATCGAGTTACTGTACTCCAGACTCTTACCATCCAAAACTCTCCCTCTGCTGCTGTGAGGCAATGACAACTTCCATTTTCCCTCAGACCCCAGCAAAAATTTCTGTGGAATTTAGGAGAACATCTGATAAACCTCTGAGTGTTGCCACAGCCTAACTAAAAATGGGCATCCTTCCTGCTCTGACAGCAAAGGGGAACGTTTCAAGTATTTTTAGAAGTCACTTTTGTACAGCTCCACCAGTTTAGTTTGGTTTTGTTCTGAAGGATATATGTCAGAAGAACAAACAATAAATTTGGTAGTTAGGTTAGTGGTTGGACTCAATGATCTTAAAGGTCTTTTCCAACCAAAATGATTCTAGGATTCTATTTAAGAGAGAAATGCTGATGCTGAATAGGTATAGGGTGTTCTGGAATTGGAGGAAGTTCTTTAGCATATAAATATCTTATTAAACCTTAGCACACATCTCTTAGCAGGCAGAAAGTCCATGCCCCAAGATCTGAAAAAGCATTCTGTTGGAGGGGCAAGGATATTATATTCAATAAATCATATGGAACTATTTATCAGCAATCACTTCTTTAACTTTTCCACAGTCTTCAGTTTCAAAGCACATTTTGAAGTGACTGAAGTTTGTACAGAGCAGTTTATTTAAAAAATTATTTTAGGAAAATTACCTCAGGGTTGACTGTGTATTTATGAAGGGTTTCTCTTCTTTTTTTTTTTTCAAATATTAACATAATGTAAGAAAATGGCTTTATTAGGAACAGTGGAAAAATGTGTAGAGAAACAGAAAAGATTTTGTGGCAGACAGTCTGCAATGGGAACAGTTTTGCCTGTCATGCAGTCACAAACAAAAAAGTCAGTGGAAAGACCCTGATTTCAGTGGGCTTTGGGTTAGACTCTTTACCAGTGTGGGATTGTTCACTGCAGAACCTGGAGTTATTTCTGGTTACATCTACATCCTCCTCAGTGAATGTATTTAGATTTCTCTGTTTTTCTCCCCTGCTATTATCAGTGATTATTTTTATTAAACTCATTTACCAACTTCATCCTCCTTGCTTGCTGCCTTCTGCTTAACCCGAATCCTGTCCTGATCTTCAGTTAAAAATGAAATTAAAATAATCAGGATTCAAACAAGCAAATGGTTTTTACCCTGCAACAGTTGTTGCATGATCTCTTGCAAATCCACGTTGGCCACTTTATGTTCCTGATATTGTTCATTCCTGGAACAGTTATGGTCTGCTGCAGTTTAATTATGGTGTCTTTCAGTACACAACACAGCATGGTGCTCACAGTGATGACTTAGTGATTTTCTAAATCATTAAATAAGTCTGACTGTGAGTATTTGGTATGCGGTTACGATCAGCTGGATTATGACTTCTCCAGTGCAGTCAGTCTTTTTATGGTGAGCCCATAGTTTGGAGTAGAACTGGCTTTCTGCTGTAGATTGTTGTGGGCTTTATGATGGTTTAGTTTGTTTTTTTTAAATAAAATTCCATGTTTTCCAGATATTTGACATCTGTCTGAACCATGCTGGTACTCCACAGGCTTAGCTTGGGGTCTCCAAAGATGAGCTCAAGTTTGAAGGCTGCATGAGCTGTGCTGACAGGGACCATGCTCCTGGAAGGTGGGCTTGATCTCATGGCCTCAGCAAAGTGCTGTATGATGCCTGCTGACTGTCCTTGGAGCTGGGGAGGCCACAGGGGAGAGGTGCCTGCTCAGTCAGTGTATGTGCAGGGTTGGACGTGCACATAGGAGCCCTGGCCATGGTGGGATGTTGAGGTGCAGTTGGGATTCCATATAGACAGGCAGGGCCCTCTCCCAGGCATCCATCACTTGATGAAAGGGAAATTGTTTGCAGTGACTTGGAATGGATTGAGTAGACAAAATATGAATGTTTGAATAAAGTAGTAGCCACAGCTCTTGTGTAGACAGTAAACAATGGTTTATTGACAGTAAACTCTTGCTCTTATGGTAAAATGTCTTGAATCACTTATTTCCTGAAAGGCTCAGGCAGGGTGTCTTTGGTCACTCACACATGTTTTGTACTTTATCTCAAATCAAAACATCCTGATTTCCAGTCTCTGGAACACATTACTTGTCCACGCTTCCCCTCTTTGAATAAAAGGTGGCAATCCCGGCTGTGTGCTCATCAAGGCTGGTTTGTGTATCATCTAGGAGTTAAGAAAAAGCCTCAGAGAGATGAAGCACCAGGATTTGTGCAGTAGAAAATATCCTTGGACTGGGCTTGGCAAAAGGGAGTTGTGCTGTTGGGTGGCTCTTCTTAGTCCCCTTCTGCTTAGACTTTGCTGTGGTTGCTGTGAAGGAACAGAGTGTATTAGCTCTCAAGCAGGAGCCTCCAGTCTCTTATGTGGCCTAGTTGAGCTTCCATGGCTTGAAGAGCTTCCCTGAAGGTTTCTGTGGTGTCACACCACTGCAAAGGGGAGCCAACCTGAGCTCCTTCCCAACAGGCCTGTCTGGGTGTGCATTCATCTCTGTGGTAGCTTGGTGAGTACAGAAAGGGTCAGTCGCAACAGTGTGCTACTGGTTGGTGCTGAACCATCAGAATCTCCTGAGACTGAGTCTTTGCTCTGGTCTAGGAACTGCCAAAATGAATCAGAAAAAATCATTCTACTAGAAGTAGTTGAGAGATTTGGTCTTTCTGGCAACATTGGCTTAAGGAGTGATTGCACAAGGAGTTGTGCAGGCAGATCTGGTGGTACCCAGCCATGCACTGACTCCTGTGGCATGGGCACATCTTCCATAGCACAGCAAAATGACCTAAATTACTTCCCCTGGGTTGCAGACATGCACATCAGCCCTTCTGGTGGTGAGGATCATTCAGGGCAACTTGCTCATCTGTGAGGCAGTGCTGGGTGGCTCCAACACAGGTGCTGTGCAGGTGTCCCATGCAGTGACAGAGCTTGGCTCTGAGTCCACTTGTGAGGAGAGCACAGAGGTGAGGAGCTGGAGGGCTGGATTGTGCTGGCCAAAAGTGGTGTGCAGTGGGGAAGGCAGTGGGAAGGGACCAGAGAGTGGGGGCCGCCTTGGCTCTTCCTCTTTGGAAATGAATCCCTTCCACAAAGCCTTCCCTGTGGTTCTGAAGAGCCCAAAGCCTGGAGTGGCCACGTCAAAATTCTTCCTTGCAGCCTTCAGCATTCAAAGGAGTCAACTCGGTGATGCTTCCAGATTTCTTTTTCCAGTGAGGGACTTGTTGTGACCCTGCCTCGAGGGCCCTGCCCTGAGGAGGTGAAGCTTGCTGAGCACTGTGACTGCTGGATCCGAAGTGGGTTTTGTTTAATGGTCTCCGCTGCTGTTTATATTTTCTAATGTGCTGCGGCTGGCGTTTGTTGCCATTAAAACTTCATTTGTTTGGAGGATCTTTTCAACAAACTGAAATCCAATAAATCATGGGTAAAATATTTATTATTTCAACTGGAGAAGAAGGGGAGGGGGGAGTGGACAAATTTCTATTCCTTCAGCAGCATGTTAAATGGGAGACCGTGGGGACCCGTTAGCCACAGGACTTTGTCCCCAGAAGAACAATTAGTTGGCTGGACAGAACCTGCTGAGTGACAGCTTCAAATTGGAAGTGGAAGTGGAGCAGAAATACTCTGAGTCCTCCAGCTTCATCCTGTCTACCCGTGTAATCACAGCCACGGATGATGGTAGTGAGCTCAGGGCTTCTGGATTAAACCTGTCAAAAATACAAGCCTCTAAAGCCTGAGTTTGAAATCCTGGCCTAATAAAGTGGTCCCACTCATGTTGGTGGCAAAGCTGCTATTGTCTGAGGTCAGGATTTCACTCCAGGTCTCTTTGAGCTCACAGACAGTAGCAGACTCCAAACTCTTCATCCTGCTGTAGGGTATGTTGCACTAGCTTGTGGTGGGACAAATGACATGGAGATCTGGAGCAGGATGTGGAAAATGTCATCACAAGCATCATTACATTAGAGCTGTGTGGCTTTATTTATTTGTTGAATAGTGAAGTCAATTAAAAATAGTGTGGGATTTAGGGCTTTTCATGTACTTTCGAGTTCAGCCAGTGGCTTTGGCTGCAAATGCAGAGGGAAATATGGGGAAGTTAGTCTGTGATTTCAACATTTCAAATACAGAGTACATTGCCTATTCACTTGGAAATTATGTTTAGCTTTTAATGGGACTTTTTTTCAATGCTAGAAACATTAAAAGATTTGCTTTTGAACTGACTTGAACAGAAATAATTCTAAAATCTGCCCATCTCAATGCATGTAGCTAGTGTTCCTATGAAGAACTGGTATATATGTATAGCTGTGACAGAAACTGTCTTTTCAGTAAGGAAGGTGCCCTTCTGCACCTGTAAACCAGACCCTGGCTGTAAGCAGCTCCAAAATATTAATACCGAGACTTGACCTCAAAATTTTACATTAAATCCAAGTACTTTGTCCTACATGATAGTTTCTACCCACAGAGTCCCAAAAGCCATCTCTTTCACTATTAAAGCCTCTAGATGCTACTATAATACCATGAAAATGTAGAATCCTGGATAAAATAACTTAGTGTCCCATCTGTCAAAAACAGGACGTGCGGCAACCCTTCCCAGTGAGTCATCTGTTCAGCATTCTCCAGTCTTCGAGACCTCTGCACTCACCAGGGAGCTCTGACATTTACCAATGTTATCTTTCTTATTTCAGTTTTGGCACCTTCTTCCTTTCCTCAGAGACTGTACTGGGCAAAAAACACGTGAAATGAGCAGCAGACATCATCTGTCATTATTCTGAAAGGTTACTGGGCTTGAGTGTGTTGTTTTCATCAGAAAAACAACAAAAAAACCCCGTAGAGTGAAGGAATTGTTAACTGGGTGGAGTTTTGCATGAGGGGTCCATTTGTTGAAAGGGAAGAGTAATCTTTATTCATATTGACTTTCGGGATGACTAAACCCTGAAGAAGCAGATTAGAAAATGTTATGAAATGCTTTCCTTACTAATATTTACTGTGAATCAGCAGTAAAAAAGTCTCCCTGCTAGCAGCATTCCCACTGAGGTCAGTGGAGCCAGGGTTTCACCCCTGGAAGTGCAGCTCTGCAGGAGGGGCTCTGTGTCCATCCGTTTTCACTTCTGTGAGCAGTTGTGAGCCTACTTACAGTGTTTCATAATGCAGGAACAAAGGAGTTATTCAATGAAAATGAAGGAGGGAGATTTAAAGCAGATGAGAGCACATACTTGCTGCACAGTAATGTCAACACCTGGCTTTTTATCATCGGTAGACGTCAAAGTACTTTACAAGAGTGGTCAGCACCAGTATCTCTGTTTAACAAAGAGACAAAGAAAGATAACACCACCTGTCCAAGGTCACCAAGCAGACAATGCCAGAGTCAGAGTGGAAAATATCCTCCTACACTCTGCAGTGGCTTCTGGTTAAAATCAAATTACTTTTATGCTATAGAGCTCAGTGCTCCAGGTCAGTGTGACACCGAGAATCCAGTGGCACACACTGTTTGCATGGAGAACAAGCACATGGCACTGGGAAGATGTGAGAAAGAATTCAGGTCAGGCAGCAGCTCCTGGTTTTGTAGTGCTCTGTCTGATGGCAGAGAACAGGAGGCTCTCTGGCTGGATGACATGTTTCTTTTTAATGATAATGCAGAGTACTGAGCTGGTTCTGGCAGTCAGGGTTTTCTTGAAAACCCTGCTGACTGTCACAGGTATTTGGTGGTCCATGTAGAAAGGGAGCTGCCATTTTGGAAATCTACCGTGACCAAGGTGAGCAAAGGTGGTGTTGATTGTCACCAGAGATATTCCCACATAAGGGTAAAAAATAACCCAGTTTTCCTGCAGTTATGCAAGAATGGGCAATGGACTGAGGTCTCAGAGAAGCATTCTTGTGGGGCTTCAGGGTTTACCCAAAAACTCAGACAGGACTCATGGATCCTTGTACCTCCACACCAGGTTTGATGCTCTCCTTTCAGATGCATTCTGGGAATACGTTTGGCTCAGCTGAAGATGTGAGGGTTGTCCACTCTCTCTGACAGCTTGTGCATCCTCCCATGCCCATGGATAGTGGCACAGTGGGAGTGGAGCATGTTCTCCAGCTGAGCTGCTGCCTCTCCTTTTACCTCTCTTCAAGAAGCATGAGCCTCCAGCAGCCCATTAACCCTTCCCAGACTCACATGGGTTTGCACATGTGCTTTTTAGTGGCATGATTCTTGGCAAGAGAGGCAACCTTAATATTGCTATTGGACCTTTGTGCATGTCTGTTGTTCATCATGTGTAAATTATATGGACTACCCTGAACTGGAGAGAGAGAAGCTAATGATTGCCATATTGTTTCCAGTAGTCGTCGAGCAAAAGAAGCTGTTTGAACTTTCCCCCAAAGACGCTTCTGCCTCTTGCAGTGATTTTAAAATCTTGGGTTTCCACCTTCTTCAAGGTGATTAATTTTGTAATCATGCCTTTGCTACCTTCCCCTCTCCAGTGGGGTGGGCAAGCAGGAGGAGGGAGGTGGGACGGGGAGAAGGAACTTCTAAAAACTAACTCCATGTGCAGCAGTAAAAGATGTGATAGCTGCTTCTCTTCCTCTCTCCTCTGGTTTCCAGCAAATCCCCATGTGCTTTCAGATATTTCGTTAAGTTTTGGTTTTAATTCCTCTTCAATGCACATATTGACATGTTTCTTTCCACTTATTTCTGCCCTCCTTTACCCAGTAAAATGATCCCACTGGGAAGGTGAAGGTCCAAATAGAAGGTGGAAGGAAGGAAAGCATCTTTAGTGGGAGCAGACTGATTGATAGCGTGTGACTGAGGCAAAGACCCTCTCCGAGGTGAAGATTGTGGCCTCATTCTTAGCAGTTGGAACTTAGAAGTTGGAACTAAGAATAGGGACTGCGTTTGGAATGTGTGACTAATTGTGATGATTGTCTGGCCCTCTTCCCAAAAATCAGCAGACAAATGCTGTGGCAGGCATTGTCTTCACTTTACAGGATATTTCAAGTGCCGTGCTTTGTGACTAAGGAAAAGACTGCATCCCGCTACCACTGGCAATTAGAGCCCACTGTGACCACAGCTGACCTTTTTAATATTGCTCTTGAAATCTGCACCTGGATGTATCTTGCTCCACAATCTTGAAATGGAAAAAGCAGCAGAAAAATGAGAAAATCCCTCATATTGTTTGGATTGTCGGTAATAAATCAGAGGGAGATTAAAAGGCCTTTCTTGTTGGAAGGGTGATCCCAGCATCTTGATATAAGAAAGACATTTTCTACAGGGAGAGCAATCAATCAACCCTACACAGGGATGTGGTAGAGTCCCCATCACTGGAGGCTTTCAAGATACAATAGGACAGGGTGCTCCTTTTCCCACGAAAGGTTGGACCAGATGATCTTTTGAGGTCCCTTCCATCCTGGACTGTTCTGTGATTCTATGATCATCAACAGGTTGGTTGGCTGGGTGTGTAAGTGGTCAACCACTGTCCTTCAGTTCTTGCTACAAGTGAATCTGTGCTGTTTGCCTGTCATTCCTCTATTATCTCATTTCTTTACAATCCTACCTTGCAGTTTTAGGGGTAGTTGGGAATCCCCTTAAGATTATCTACCTGGCTGCTATCTGCTAGACTTTTCTGAGTTATCTCATTTGATGGGGCTCTAGAACCTGCAGTGGGTAGAAAACCTTCATTCCTGCATAAGAATGGACTGTGTGAACTCACCTTCCAAAGGACTTCCCCTCTGATCAACGGTGTGGCTCAACCTGGTAGCTCCCTAGAGTTGGACAAAGGACAGCAAATACAGAGATCTGAACTGTACCTCCAGTGCTGCTGTATTCTGTACCTCAGCTTAGCCACATGTAGAACATTGGTCTGTGGATCACTCTGTTGTCTTCAGTCTGATAATCCTGATTACACTGCAAGAAGTTCCTAGGACAGTTTGGTTCAAAACAGACAATTACAAACTAACCCCCCCCAAGCCTCTGCCTTTGATTTTATTTGAATCAAATTACTGATGGGAGGATTCTTTAGTTTGCTCAATATGGAAAGCATTTTCAGGAAGAAAATGTTGGAGGACAGGATCATGAAAGCTGAGACAAGATATAAGGGTGTTGTAAACACAGAGGCCAAAGTGGAAGAGAATAGCAAGCTGGCCAAGAAAATGTCACCAGTGACCCTTGTGAACACTGTTTTGTTGGAATGGGGAGGGTGGAAATCAGCTTGGAGAGGATCCAGGATGCTGTAGACAGGGGATACACCTGCTGTGCTTATCTTGCCCTTAACCACAGGTGAATCCAGAAGCTTCTGAAATAAAGTAGGTCCCAGAAGACCTACCACTGTGGACATTTCAGCAAGGACCTTCGCTCTTTAAATTGCAGCGAATTTGGAAATCTAACGGAGGAGATAAGTCAGCTGCCTCAGTGGGTTTTTCAAATTTTTTGGTATTGTTATTTGATTCTGCTAATAGATGTTGTAAAGATAAAAGAGGCCACGTCTCAAGAACTGGGAATCCAAGTGGAAGCAAAGATGGCAGGGAGAGCTGACAAACATTGTGGGAAGAACCAGATCAAGGGGAAAAGTGATCAAAACTGATGGCAGCTATAATATGGTCTGATAGCTTAGGTGGGCAAAGCGTGTGCTTGGAAGGGGTCATGAATTTCCTGGCTTCTCAGGAGACTGTGAAGACAACATCACTCAAAGCCTTCTCTCCTCCAGGATGCAATTTCCTCCCCATTCCACTGACGGATCCTTTTCTGCTGTGTATATTTTTCTTTCAACCAACTCAGCAAAAGTACTGAAAACTGGCAAGGCAGCTCAGAACAGTAAGAGATCTTGTACAAATTCTTTCTTCCTCCACAGGTTGTTGAGACACAGTGTAACAGAAGATTACAGATAAAAACGGCCTTTTCTGTCAAAGATAATAAAATATTTCCACAGCTGATCAACTGCAGCACATTTGTCCTGGCAGGTCCCAAACCCAGCATTTTATGGTTCTCTCCAGAGAAGCAATTAGCTTGAATACTGGCATACTTAGCATGATAACCTTGGCTTCCTCGCTGTTAATGAAAGAAGGGCTTGAATGAAAGCAATGGGTTGGGTCATTCTGTATGGTACACACCTCCTGTGACTTAACAGAATACCCAGACTCTCAAATCAATAAGGTTCCTTGTAGTGTGAAGTCCCTTTTACCACCTCACACCGTGGGCAGGTTGGTTACTGGCACATATCCCTGACATCCTCCAAAAGATTTGAGCAGACCCAGTCCTGCTGCCATCTCTCCTTTGGGCATCCGTGGGGCCATGTGTAGGGGGAGCCTGTGGGCTCTCAGCTGGAATCCATGTAGCAGTTGTAGGGTCTCTCTCCTGGCCTCGTGTAAGGCCTAACTCCTGTTTGGGATAGTGTGTCATCGGGAGCTCATCTGGAATAATTTCAGGTTGTCCTTGCTTCCAGCAGCAGCCTGGGTTAGGTGACCTCCAGGGGTCTCTCCCGACCTACGTTTTTCTGGAGTGAACAGTAGTGAGCTCAGGACCTCTGCAACACAGGCTACTTTTATTTCCAGCTAACGTGAATAGAGGCATTGTGTGGATACCCAAAGGCCCCGACAGACAAGCCCTGGCAGAGAGCTTTCACTGTCCTCAGCTATTGGCCTGTGCCTTTGCCAGAAGATATCATGCTTGTAGCAGCATGAGGGAAGGTGTGAACTGGAGCAGCTGAGGATCCTCAAATTGTTTATTCCTACAAGCTGCGTGTCATGGGCCACTCATGTTTTAGACCATGACAGCCATTGCTCAGATTGTGGGAGACAGAGCTCTAACTTTATGCAGCCAAGACCAGAAAATGAAGCCGTAATGACCTGAGCTTGACTTGAGTGTGGAGAAGGGATGCTGCAGCCTTCCATAGTGCCTGAATGCTCAACAAAGCACAACGTGGCCCAGAACCCACACGCTTGCACAGTCCCCCACCTCTGAGCACTCGCCTGGAATTGGCTTTGATTTTTATTGCGTGTTTGTGCACAGCAGCTGTCAGAAAGTTTAAATGCTAGAATTACTGCTGTAATAAATAGATCCTTCCAAGCCCTCGCTAGGGCTCTGCCCATTGGGAGTTTATGTAACGCACTGAGTGGTACAAAAAATATGTAGAGAGAACATTTTGCTTCCTGGAGACTTCAGCTTGGTTTGACAGCTCGGTGCTGACTCACTGTCGGGTTTCTGCCTTGGTGTTGCTCTGTAGTAAAGCAAAAAAAGTATGAGACCAGAGTGTTGCCATCCTAGGTGACTTGGTTCCTTGGCACTGCAAGTGCCATGGCATTCAGCCAGAGGCCAGCTTAGAGCAAAGGTTGCTTTACTGTGCCAGCAGGTGAAGAAGAAGAAGATCCCTCAAAGTGGTCTCAAAATGCTCTAGTAAGGTGAAGATTTCTTTTAGTGCTATTTTTATCCACTGCTCTAATTTTGTCTAGTTCCCTTACATAACTTTTGGAGTTACAGCTGAATAAACTTCCAGCAAAGAGACATTTTTCTAATAGAGCTCTAACTTTCTCCAGATTGATTCTCTGAAATCTTCCACAAAAGGCTTCCAGGGCATGTATGCAGCATAGGACCTTTGTCCATCAAGGAAAGGGGAGAGAGATATCCAAGCCACTTAACAGTTGAGTTTGTCCCTCATTCTGGAGATGGCAAAAGAAAATGACTTTGTCCGTGTCGTTCCTGGCAAGAAAGTACACTTTACTGATGGTGATGGAATGAATTCAGCATGGGTTTAGTTAGATGGGGTTGGCATACCAGCAGCACTTCTGTACCTGCCCTCCCAGGACAACTCCACCAGCACTCCTGGCCGGCCCCTGCTCCCCCTGCCCACCTCTCCTTGAGCTCTGAGCGCATGAACAGGGAGTGGAGGTTCTTCCTCCCCTCAGTTCGAGCTCCAGCAATGGTAAGAAGGGACATTTGGCTCTACTGCCTGCCCCAAGCTGATGGCTGCCCCAGGCAGCTGCCTGCTTTGCCTGAGCCTGGAGCAGACCTTTGGTATTGTGAGGGCTCGGGTGGAGCTGAAGTTAACTGTGTTCTGGCTCTTCTC
This sequence comes from Aegotheles bennettii, assembly GCA_013398125.1. Classification (NCBI taxonomy): domain Eukaryota; kingdom Metazoa; phylum Chordata; class Aves; order Caprimulgiformes; family Aegothelidae; genus Aegotheles; species Aegotheles bennettii. The sequence continues at coordinate 554,918 of VZRW01001204.1, read as the reverse complement.
TGTTCTTTAGGGGCCATGCGAGGCAGATCGTGACTTCTCAAAATGTTGAGGATTTTCTAATGCTCTCTAGGGACCAGGTGGGTCCCTGGCTGCTGTGGGATGTGGCCTGGGAAAGGTTACCTTTTCTTTTCCCAATTCCCTTCTCGCGTTTACATCTGCAAGAAGAAAATCATCAGGATCCAGGCCAGATGTCTTCTTCAGCCCCTCCCTGCATCTCAATGGAAAATGTTCATCGCAGCATCCTAGAAAAGCCAGTCTGCTGCCCAGCCGAGCAGGAGGGATGGGGAAAACAAGGGCTTGAAGAAATGTGAGCAAAACTAAAGCAAATGTAACTTTAAACAGAGAAAATGGCTGGAAAGGCAATGCACCTTCACCCCTGCAACTCTTTCTTTGCAAAATGGAGAGGAAACTGGGGTGGTGGTTATACACAAGAAATCTTGTTCGCCAATCTTTTTAATAATTGAGGCAAGTTGTTAAAAATCTAAAGCAAAATCACGAGGCTTGTGGCTGATAATGTTTTCTATGTGTCTGTCCTTCCCCAGAATGGAGGCTACAGTTGGATGGTAGGTTAGGGGCTGTCTTGTGCTAAAGGCATAACTTTGGCTAATGTACTCGAATAACTAATGGCCAGATGCAAAGCACAATGAAGCTGTGGGAGGTTTTCTACTGGCTTCTTTAGACTTTGGATGACTCTTAACTATATAGGCAAAATAAAACATGAGAGTAATCAACATTTGCCCCTTCCTGGAAATGCCCCAGCCCGAAGGGCCTGTGGTCAGCTGTTTGTTGTTGCATCTGACTCTGACACCCTAGAAAGAAAGCCCAGATCATCGGAACGCGATGCAGCAGCGGTTGAGATCTTGGATGTGAAATTGTTTATTGCAGAGTGACAAACTGCAGCACATCGCTTTTCATCATGATAAGGAAAGGTTTATGCAAGCACACATCTGCCTTGGCTGGGTGCAAAGCGCATTAATAATGTCATGTTCCTGATTAGCCATGAATTTCTCCGAAGCACTTGCTGAAATAGGAGTGCCCGTGGTGACTGATTTCTGCTGCACAGCTCGTGTTGTTGCCACTGCTCCAAACCTGGTGTGCAGCAATGAAATGTAGCCCTGTAGAATTGCTGGTCCTTTTTCTTCTACTTCTACTTTTTCTTCTACTTCTACTTTCTTCTACTTTCTTCTTCTGTTACACAGTTTCACTATGTTGGTGCTGCTTGGACTCTGCCAAGAATTATGATTTCGCAGTCCCTGTTAAAGATAAGTAGGTGAGATACTGTTTTCCTACAATTTTCTGCTCTGATGATCTGTGCAGTACAGATTGTCCAGCAGCCCCTCAGTGACAGATATACAGCTGTGAATGGTAGGTACTAACAGATGCAAACTTGTGCTAACGTGGAGCTGGAGATGCTGGAGAGCTTATTGTGAAGACACCCCAGCTTACAGCGTATGAACTGGCTCCACCTGGGCAGTGGGACAATCTCCAGCCCAGTGCTGTGCCTGGAGAAGCAATCCCTTCCCTGAGCCAGGGTTAACATGGAGAGGCTCCATCTGGATGGGGCCATGCAGGTTTGCTCGGACACTCTGTTCCTGTTTGCAAAGCTCTGGGTCTTCCTTGTTCTGTCCTGACCTGCAACATCTCTGCCTATTGAAGCAGTCAAACAAGATTTAGGACTTTGGCAGCAAACAAGGGCAGGTTTTTCTCACTGTCACTGGGCTGTGTCTCCCAGTGGTTATAATGGGTATTTTGATACCTCTTGTGATGTATATTCCAGAGAGGATTTTCTGTGCAATGCAACTCTCTGAAGACCAACAGTGATTTCCTTAGGGCGAGGGGTAACAAGGCTTCTTGCACGGTGAAAACCACCTTCTAAAATTAGAAGCAGAGTGCTGGTATTAAATCTTGCCCTAGGAACATAATTGCAAAATACATATAGCTGTTCCCTTGTGTGTCGTTGTAACTGGATTATTTCATTATTCCCCAGATTTTTCATGGTCTTCTGGTCTCCTGTTACCTCCTGTATTTTGTAAGATACCTAAAAAATGGCCAGCAAAGAGCAGTGAGGGCTGAGGGTACTGTTTCCTTCCATAAAACATGTCTACTTGCCCTGAGTCCAGGGATGATAGCTGGTCTGACAGAACAACAGTATAAGCTGCTTTTCTGCCTCTTCCAGAGGTAATTTAGGATCCCAAATATGATTCCTGCACAGTGAAAAGAGGAAATAATAATTTTGATATCTTTGATATCTGAAGAGAGTCCCCCAAAGGCTCCTTCTGGGTGGGAAATGCAGCCAGAACCTGCTACTGTCTGGGGAGGGGAAACTGAGGTACCAAGACACTGGTTATTTGGAAGCAAGGGGTGAACTCATATATTGTATGTCAGCACCTTTATTCCTGCAGAAGGCTCAGGAAACAGCCAGGGGTATGTGCAACCTTCTCTGCATTTGAAAGAAAAACTGAGAGCTCCTCTGTATGAATTAGAGCAGTCAGAGCAAAACTATCAGCTAAATCTGAGAATGAACCGAGCATCAGAGTCCCCCCATGGCTCCTGTTCAGCAGCCCTGTATATTATTTTAAAGGACCCTTATGCAAGAATTATGTTGTGTTCTGAAAGAGGAGATTGTTTTACTTACTTGATGTGGGAAGGTCTTCAAATTACAGCTCTTCCTGCTTATATTATTACATTCTAGGGTTCATCCTGCTGCAGTTGCCCTGTGCTGTATGGGAAGCAGGATCCATGGCAGATAAATCCACAGCCAAAGCCTGTTGTTACAACAGAAGCCTCTTGCTAGAGAGCTGGAGCTGTTTCAGGCTTCTCATTACTGCTGAATGCAATGAATAACTACTCAGTTGTGCTCTGGAAAAAGTGTGTGGGAGACAGGTCAGAGTGTCCTGGAGCACAAAGTCACTGTGTAGCTCCAGAGCAGGTACAGCATCAAATGGAGGCAGCGGGGACAGGGGATGGCTCCAAACTTACATTGGACAGAACACTCATACCTGCATTCTGCCTAGAAAACTGAATTGTGGCTTATTTCTCCATCACCAAGTGATCTGCTTTCCAGGAAGATGAAGGGAAAGAGGCAGATTTTATCCAGGAAGTGGAATGACCCCAGCCAAAAGTATGACATTAATCTTGACCAAGAGGAGACATTTGTGTCCTGAAATTCCCATTCATGGGTCTTTTAGCCCTGACTGAACACGTCCCTGTTCCCATCAGTGGCCAGGTTCCCCGAGTCAGCTCCCAGCCAGTCATATCACTGGTGCATCACCCTTTTCACTGGCAGAGGAGACCACAGCATGCAATGGGAAGTGTAATCCACCATGCTCCTCACCACTGAGAAAATGGGAGTGTGATGTAGAGTTGCACCTCCCATGAAGTGTGAATGGTGCTTGGGCTTTGAAACATTTTAGATTTGCCTCAGAAGTTGTTATTTTGAGGAGAAGAAGAAGGAGTTTCTGACTAGCTTTTCAACCTGCTGTAGTTGAACACAAAAGCTCATGATCTCAGCATCTCAACTCTCTGGTTGTCCAAGAAATAACAGATAGAAGTTAATTCATAGGGAACCTAGCAGTCTTGAGAAAGTGCTTCATGGAGAATAAGGTCAGAGTTTGCAAATCTCCTGGGATTGTCTCCTGTTCATGAAGAACATGGAGAGAGCCTGGTGGTCCTTATGTGAGGAGAAGAGGAGGTTGGGTGCTTCAAGTCTCAACTCTGGTTCGAAGTTTGCTGGTGGCACCTTTCAGTGGGTATGGGCTTCTGCATGGCTGCTCTGACAAAGGTTGCTGCACAAGCAAACCAGTTAGGCTGTGTGTGGAAACTGGAACATAGTAAAGCAGAATAAAACCTTTGGAAGCAGCCAACTTAAGTCAAAGATGCAGCTCTTAGACCTGGTTGCAGATCAGAAAGCCTGGCACTGTCTGGCATTGGCTGTTTCTTCACTGGGTCGATGGCATTTCTCAGGCTGCGCTCTGGGCACGCCATGCTATATTTAAATACATTCTGCTGGTGAGGGACTAAAGGGCCTCCTGAGTTGTAACTTCCTAAGGGCTATTCTGCAGATTCCTTCCTCCTTTCTTTTTTTGTTTTCCTTTAAAGGAAACTCTCAGTCTTCTTAGGAAATAATCCTTTGTTTATGTCGTGAAAAAACCTGTGCTCTCCTGGCCGGGAGCGTGGAGGAGCCAATAGGAAGAAGTGCCACTTGTGCCTTTTGATACAACCCAGCCTGTCTTAAATAAACACTTGTTTATTTTTCTACCTTTCTGTTGAATTGCATCGTTGCCAACACCGAAGGTAAAAGTACCCAGTTCAAAGGCGGCGACTGTAAGCGCAGGCTGACATCCTGCTGTAAATATAGAACTGGCCTCATGACAATGCCCTGCTCGGAAACAATGGGAGCAGGGCTGGGAGAAAGAAATTTGTGAATTAACACAGCAGAGGCAAATGATTAACAGCTGATGGAGGAAAAGAGCTGTGGGCAAGGCTGCCTGCTCTCAGGGGTACTTCTGACCTGGCCTTTGCCCCCTTCACAGAGCTGTGCGATGCTCTGTCCTGTTGCATGCCACCAGTGATGCCACCCTGGAGATACCAAGGACGTGGGAGACCTTTCTGTGCCAAAGCACAGAATAGATTTCCCTCTCCCCTCACTCAGGCTGCGGCAGAGCAGTACCTCTCATCTGCTTTTGCCTCCATCCTGCCTTGCCAACAGGACACCCTTGGACTGAGGGCAACTTTCTGCCCTGCCCACTACTTAGATCAGCATTTGCAGTGTTTGGGGTTGGCACCAGGAGGGACCAGCACTGGAGAAGCTGCAGCCAGACTGGATCCCTGCCCTCAGGACAGCCCTGGACAAAATTGTATGGGCCAGGTGACACCCACCCTCCATCACCCACTGGAGTGGGCAGTGGAGACCCATTTCCATGAGCAGGATGAGAGCGCCAGGCACTGCCAAGACAGAAATGAGAAGGTTCATTTCAATCAGTCTTTGCCATAAAGAAACGGTCCCAGGCTGATTACGAACCTTACTGATGCTTTTTGTGATACCTGAGAAAACCTGTTATGGCTTAATAAGAACCAGTCTGCAGCAGTCAGTTTTTCTTGGCTCTGGCTGGGGACTTAGCAGGAGTCACCAGCTGTCCCCACCAAGGAAGAGCAGACTGGGAGAAGACAGGAGCTACATGCTTCTATAGCTGGTCTTCACCTTTACAACCTGCTTGTGGGGACTTCATGACCTTTTGGGAGCTGTTGACTGAAGTGGGTGCACTCCTGTGCATCAAGGAAAGATTTTCAGCTCGGTGAATCACTTGTATAAATAGGATTGAGTTTTAAAAAACCTGCGGAGAGAAGCCTTGGCTTAGCTTCATACTTGTTTTCACTTGATTAACTGCCATTTTTTGGTTACTGTCATGAGGAAAATGATGGCTTGCACTGAGACTGCAGTACTCACTTCATGTGTGTCCTAAGCCTCCTTCAGCTCCTGGGCTGAGCCAGCAGACAGCAAGTAACTGTCACTGGTTTATCTTATCTAGCACACAGAGTGTGGCATCCAAGAGTTGAAGCACTGGGTTTTCTTCTTTTCTCTTTCTGTGCAGCACAGGGTGTGCCCCATTTGACCTAAATATTTGTGAAGTTACATCCTTGGGACAGGCTGACAAAAGGTTATAAACTCATTTGTTTTCATCTTTTCCTAAGTGGGGCAGGCTGCAGTGAGGCATGACATCTGCTCACATGGGGTCCCTCACACCTTCCTCTGACGCATCTGGTGCTGGCCACCATCTGGGACAGGATACTGGGCTGGATGGGCCGTGGACCTGATCCACACTAACAATTCCTGCTTTCTTATCCCGGGAGGGGAAAGGCTGATGCTGCCTTGTCACCTTCTGCAGGCACAGACCAGTGGGCTCTGGAGGTGCCATTTGGGTTAAGAAGCCAATGGTGTCAGTGGAGATCAGGTGTCAGTTCTGTGCTAGAGGGGCTCTGTACCCTCTTGGGTTTGTCCTCAGCTTAGTGAACCACTGTGAATCAGGATGGTGCTGTGGGGGGTCAGGATTTTCCCACTGATGCCAATGCCATTAGGTTGCTTTGTACCTGAACCATTAGCTGTGCTCATCTTTGGAGGAAGATGGGGAGGAGTAAGATTTGAGTGTTACTGTAAGGAAACTGAGCAGTTTAGTCCCAGATGTGTGTACATAGTAACACCAGTTTTTACCATATCCCCAGCATTGTTTAACAATGGCTGCATTGAATTATGGTTGTGGCACTGTTATTTCTTTTAGTAGCAGAGAGGAGTGAGGTGCAGCCTCAGTATTTAAGCATAAGACAGAGGGGAAGGGATTTTTCCACTCCACTCTTGACTTCAAGGTTGATCAAATTCCCCAGCCACTCCAAGAGCCTCTCCTAATGCTGGTGCCAGCTGTGCCCACATCTGGGCTGCCCCAGCTGCGAGGCTGGTGCTGGCTGTGCAGGGGTGTGGGCATTTAGCAGTCCCAGGTGCTGCATGAGGAACATTGCTGTGTCTCAAGCCAGTGCTACATCACAGACCCGTGGACTTGGGCATACAGCAGCGAGTGTCTTGTCTTTCACAGTGTATTTTAGTCCTTAGGCTGCAGCATCTTTGTGCTCAGCTATGGTCCACCAAATGCACCACTCCCTAGCATACTCAGAGAGCTCACTCATGCTGTCCTGTCAAGCAATCTCTCTTCTCAAAAAGCTGAACAAGTCTGCAGCCAAGTGTTTCCGAGTCAGTGCACAGTTTCCATTAAACATCCTGGTTGTGCTGGGCTGCTGAGTGCCTGCTCTGAAGCAGCATGTTCCCCTGATTTGGGTGTTAGCAGTGGGCAGAGGTTTGGGGAGACACTGGGGTGCATATCTACAGATCTATCAGCTGGTGGGAGGAAGAAAGAGATCTCAAAGTTCTCGGGAGTGACAGGTGAGTTATTGCAGGAGCTGGTGCAGCCCAGGAGCAGAAGGGTTGTGCAGGGTAGGAGGCTGGTACTGCCCGTGCTAGAGCTGGTGATTTGCAGTGTGTAACCAGCAGTGTTGGGAGCCTGATCCCACTGTTTNGTGAAACAGTATGCAAATAGCAAGTGAAACGACAAATAAAACAGTAAACAATCAAACAGCAAGTAAACATCCCTGCGGCCAACCCTCTGCAACCGTCCCCACCCCCTTCTCGGCACCCGCCGGCGCGAACATCCAATTACACCCTTTTAGATGTTAATGAACAAACAAACATCTCTTTCACATCAAATATTTTCCATCCTTAACCCTTTGCAGATAGATACAGACCAACCCTGCATTGGAATCAAGAGCCAGATCGGAAATAAATTCTTCCTAGTCTTTCTGTGGAGGCTTTTTGCAGTGAGTGCCCCTCACACCACTAAAAAACATGCAGAAATTATTTAGAAAGAAGCAACAACCAACAACCCTGTCCTCTGCCCAAGGAGATATTTAGCAAGACAAGGACAAAGTATGAAACAAAGCAGTTTGAAAAAGCCTCTCAAAGAGGCTCAGAATCCAAAATTAAAGGTGACTTTCTTTGCAAATTGACCAAGTGATTCAGTGGCAGAAGTGCCATTTGAAAAGATGAGCAGGTCTGGAGCAGAGCAGACAGGTGTTCAGGTGCTTGCATGTTCTAGGGTCCCTGAGCAGGTCAAAGAGAGATGGGTGCTTGATGTGTGTAGAGACCTTTCCCTATCTAACTTCTGAAGACTCACTGAAAAACTACATGGATATAACATTTCTGAGTTCTTGTCAAAGTGCTTGACCACAATTCTTGTTCCTTGGAACCAATCTGAATTTCCTGTGCTGCAGTTTGTCCTTTCACTGTGCATCTTTGAGAGGCTGGGCTGCATCTTCTCTACCACTCTGTGTGTACTGGAAGCTGGGATTCCTCATCGCTGTCTCTGCCCCAGCCTGAGCAAGTCCAGTTCCCTCTTGTCATGCCATGTACTTTGGTCCCCAGACCATCTCGGTGGGCAAAGCTGGGCTCACTGGCTCTCTCCCCTTAGGCAGTGCCGTGTCCTGGGGACCCCAAAGCTGGATGCAGTACCCAGACTTGGGCTCTCAAGCCCTGAATATGGGGGAGGAACCATTTCCTTCAGCCTGCTGGTTACACTCTCACTGTTGCAGATGAGTACAGAGTTGGACTTTGTCCCTGGAAGGGCACATTGCTGACTGAGGCTCAGCTTGTTGCAATGTAATAAATCCCTTTCTCTCCCACTGGCAGGCAGGAACACAAAATGTCCCTGACTGACCTCTTGTGGGTCTATATAGGCAACAGGGCTGGATAAAGACTTGAGCAATCCTGTACAGCTTCTATTTTTTTGTACAGTTCCACCTTGCATCCAGTTTCTGATTGACTCTGTCCATCAAAGCCTTGCTTTAGGTGTTTGTAAGCTCACAGCAGAAGCAGCAGCAAAAGCAGCAGTGTCTGCTCCAGGAGATTACTTTCTTGGGATCCTCTGTTCCTTGAACAGTGGTTCAGGTCTCTGAGCCATACAAAGATCTGGGGGAGGTTTCAAGGGAAAATTGTCCTTCATGTGTAGTCTCATTTCACAGCACAGATTGATCTTGACCAGTTTGATTCTCACTACTCACTCTGGCTGCAAATGAGTAAACAGGAGTGCAGCCAGAGCAAGAAGTGCAAAACTCCTGTAAAAGTTTCCCACCCCAAAGAACCTGCATATTGATAATTGCTTGAAAAAGCAGTTTTGTTATGTCTGGAATCTACAGCCAGGTCCCCAGATGCTGAGCACCAGTGCAACTCCCTTGACTATCTGCAGACAGTGTCCTGGGCTCCAGACGGGCAGAAGCACAGCTCAGTATTTTGCTTTGTGTTTAGGAGGGTCCTTCTAGTGTTGTCCCAAGGCCATTCACACCATTCCTTCTGTTCTGCCCACCTGCTCTGTCCTAATTCTGTGCATGGAGTACACAAGACTTTTCCTTTGTTCTTTGGCCTCAGCCCCGTGCTTGCTTCCAGCTGTGCTCTGCTACCATGTCTGGTGGTACTGTGAATGGAAGTCCCACCACCCATCCCCACCAACACCATGGAGCCCATGGCCACCTCCGGGCCACGCTGTGACCTCAGATCACCTATGCCAGCAGGAGGGTGAGGTTCTGTGTATGAGCCAACCAGGTGGCTCTTGGCCTAAGCCCTGAACTTTTGCACCATGCTAAGGGGAAGGTGGATAATCTGGGGGGAGTGAGAAGCCTGAGAATGCAGCAGCATTCCTGTATCCAGACTAGGTGGGGCAGCGACAAGGGGATATTAACTCTCCCTAGCAGTCAGTGTCTGAAACTTCCTGCTATTGTTTGTCCAATGCTAAGTTTCCCCTCAATGCTAAAATTAGCTTTTTGTTTGTAAGTTCACTTTGCATTCAAGCTTCCTCTCTTGGTTTTCTCAAGAGGTTCCTTGATATCTTTAAATTTGCCTTAACCACAGGAACAAAAGGCAGCAAAGGTCTCCCCGTGTGAAGATGGGGAGGTTTTCACCTCCGAAAGAGACAGGGAGAGGCAGTTTGATATCTTTTTATATTTAGTGCTGTTTGACTGGCGCGAGCAAGCATCACGTTCAGCCTGTTCAGCCCTCATTCCATTTACCCAATAAGAGCAGGAAGGGAATGCATTGTCCTCCTGGGATCCCAGGGAATAGTTGGCAGTGATACCACACAGCGAAAAAATGTTGTTCTCAAAAATACTCAAGCAACCACCGAGCAACAGCAATCACTGTGCCTCTGGCTCCAGCCCTTGGCAGCTGTTATCTGCACCAGATGTTGTCTTGAGTAAAAGGGAGATGCTGTTTTCTGGGGCAGAGGGATGGGTTTTTTTTCCCTGACATTAAAAATAATGCCTTGTAGAATGTTAATAAATAGCTGTTTATTTTGACAGCAGCGTCAAGAGCATGCTAATGTGTTATTGTTTGTACTGTGGACACTTAAGACGTATAAAGGGAGTTTGTGTTGCTCGTTCCAGGGAAGCAGGAGGGTTTTGCTAGTAGTGGACCTGGTCCAGAGAATGTGCATTACATATGGGTGTTTATATCTTGCTCCATCTGTAAGAGTTCATTTGGTTGATGAAAGATTGTTTGCTAGCACTCTAGGAGATGGCAGGATGGTATTTACACCACTGTCATTGGTGATAAAAATTTCAGACGTTACCAAAGCTCTGAGCTTAGATCAGAAAAAAAGGAATTAATTAAATCTAAATTTCTCCTAAATTTGTTTGTGTTCAAAACTGCTCTGCCCTTTGAATCTGGACTGATCTACTCCGTTTCTATTGCAGTGAATCCGATTTGAAGCCAGGCAGGTGGTGGCAGCAGATGCCAGTCTGACTGCAGCAGTGTGGAGCTCAATGTGGCACAGGAAAGCAGATGGGACATCAGGTAAGGCAGCTCCTTACCCACACATATAGGTGTGTCTGATAACTCATGCTTCCTGAGGGTAGATCCCAAAGCTCAAAACCCAGGTGTAGGTGTAAAATCACAGGGCTACAAAAGCCCTCCTAAAAAGTCACCTCTTTCTTCTCTCAGCCTTGGAGCTAGACCAGCTGTACCCATATCAGTGCTGGCTCAGCTGGTGATGGGGACACTGCAGCCTACCCAGGCTGGCTGATGCAATCCTGCACTATCCTCACTGCCTAGAAAGTTTCCTCCAAGGTATAATCACAGCCTTTCTGGCTTCAGTTCCCTTCTTATTGAAACTGCAGTGGATGTGATGATGCTGCAGCACGAATACTCAGGTCTCCTGGAAATATTATCCCTCTTCTGACTGCCTTGAGGTAGCAAATAGCACAGTGCAACCGCTTCTAGGGTGCAACACTATTTGAGTATCTATAATATGCATGGGCAGAGAAATTAGATCTATGAAACAGAGCCTTTTAGTCACACCAAAAAAGTCCTGAAGACATGTGAATGCCAGCTTCTTGGTGCAGGAATTGACACTCCTGCTGAAGCCAGTGCACAGGGCACGGTTGAATCATCTTCACCTCTCTGAGGACATGCCCTGAAGATACCGTGTGTTACAGTGGTTCTTTACTGAGAGGGTGGTCGGGCACTGGAATGGGCTGCCCAGGGAGGTGATGGAGTCACCATCCCTGGGGGTGTTCAAAAAACGGGTTGATGAGGCACTTGAGGCCATGGTCTAATGGTCCAATGGTTAGGAATATGATGGGATAAAGGTTGGACTTGATGACCCTGGAGGTCCCTTCCAACCATAATGATTCTATGATTCTGTGATTCTATGACTGATTATATTATTCTATGATTCTGTGAAAGGTGCCATTTCTCTGCCTTTGTAACATATTCTGCATTGAAACAATACTTCCTCTGGAAAGGTCATGGTACTGAGTCCTGCAGCAGCCTTATCATCAAGTGTGCATGTTATATATGAAATGTTAGCGCTCGGACGTGTGAGAGTGTTTCTGAAGGCAGCATCTGAATTTATGTAGTGTCAGCAATAGGTGGATATGTTTTCTGCTAGCAGCAACTATAATAAAATCAGATTGCAATTGAAACTGAATGCTAAATTGAATCGTAAAAATAAAATAAAAATGAAGTGCTGGTGGACTCCCTTCCAAATCGGATTCAATTAAAGAAACTGTTGAGGCCAGAATTGCACTTGAAGCAATTGTGTAGGACAGGCCCATAATGTCATCTCTCAGTCAACATTCAAGTGAATTACTGGCCCTTGGAGGGAACGAATTCCCCTTGAATTCACACAAAGGAACAGCCTTTTCAGCTGGTGTTGCTAAATTATTCTGCCTGCCTCCATGCACAGGCTCAGGTTATTTTGGGCTGTCTGGGGCTGTTGTGAGGCTGTGGATGGGGAGGGTGTGCAGCAGGGGCTGCTGAGATCTCTTGAGTCCTTTCAGTGCTGGGTGCTCTGCTCCCTTCCAGGACAAAACTCAGCACAGCAGGGTGGGAATTGAAGTTTTCTGCTCTAGATGATTGCAAAAAAAAAAGGGGTCTGAGAGTAAATGATCTTTAGTTCATCTGGCACATTTGGCTTAGGGATGGGCTATCTTTGCACTGGGTGCTGTTCCCACTGAACACCTTTTTGCCTGGGCTCCTACCAGTGTCTTGAAATGAGTGATCTCTGGCTTCCACAGGAGCAGTGTCTTAATGCCTGTACAAAGCTCAGTTCAGTAAATCTCCCAGTCCTGAAAATGTTTCCAAATGGCTTCAAAAATGGGAAGCATGAGATCTGGATGTTTTTTTACAGTTTTATCTTGCTTTGCTGTTGTCTGTAGCATTAAAACCAGAATGAATATTTCAGTTGATCCATGCCATTTCCCCTCCTGAGATGACCCCTGCAAGGATTTTGAAGCTCTGATTTTCCATTCCATCTCAGGGCAGTAAAGCACTCCCCTGACTCAGGTCTTATATGAGTACAAAGATTTACTGGAGCTTTCTGACAACTCAATCTGAGTTCCAGTGAGGTGGAGGAAGACCTCACTGTTGGGATGTCTCAGCTGGCTACGTTGCCATTTGTCACTGTATTTTTCCTGCATTTCTGGTTGTCAGAGTCACAGCAGTTCTGTACTCCTTCAGACATTTTTCACCCCCAGAATAGAGTGGTGGCCCCTCTTTCCTGTAAAAACCCCACCCTTTTCCTTTTAACCAGGCTCTTTGTCATGAAGCCTAAAAGTGGTTTTGATGGACCTGATCTGGCGGGAGGCCAGGAGAGCAAAACCAGGGAAAAAAAATAAATCTAAAATGCATCAAATGCGATGTACTGGGATATCCTGGCTTTACCTGTCCCATGGAATTTTCAACAACTGCTCAGTTACCAGAGAACAGAGAAAGATATACACACAGCAGAGCACTTACGAGTAACAGTGGAGTTTGGAGGGAGAGGGGTGGAAGGGAAGCAGAAGGAGGAGGGAGATGAAACCATCCATGAAAAAGACTTTGCTAACCTAGACATGTTTGAATTAAGCCAGACGTTTCCTTGGAGGCAGATTTTTTCCAGAGAGCTACAACTCGCCTGTGTAACCTGAGTGACAGATGCCAGTTGAAGTGACTGTTTCCTCTGGAGGAAATCATTCACTTTCTGCAGAGGCCTGGGTGTGTTCTTCCCTGCTCTGGATGCCAGCACATGCTAACGATTAAAGCAGTGGATGATGCAGGAATCCTTCCCTGGCTCCACAGAGCTCGTACACTGTCCTGGGTGATGGTACAGCCTGCCACAACGCACTCAGCAACTCTGCCTGTGCATTCAGGCTCAACCCGAGAGGAAGAACATCGCTGTTGGACTTGTATCTTGCAAAGGGGACTCAGTGTTGGGAGTTTGCTGGGTTGCAACTGCACCCTGCTGAAGTTGGTGGCCACAAGGTCAAGCCCATGTGTGTGTGCTGATGCCCGCGCTGTGGTTCCAGGGCTCTCAGTGAGGGGGAAGGACACCACTGTTATCCAGCAGTGCCAATGGTTCGGGTCACACGGTCCATCCTGGGGAAGAAAGATGAACTTGCATTTTTCTCCAGTGGTGCTGGTGATGTTAATAAATGGTAAACAAAGTATTTCATCTTTTCTCCTTTTCTTCGCTGGCTTCCAGGAGCTAGTCAGGGTTTTCAGCCAGAAAGCTGACTTTTCTCCTGGCTGAGGCTTGAGGGCCCATCAGTGCTGAAACATCACTGGAATGTTCTGTCCTGCAGACACGAGGGAACGGAATCCTCTCCGGAGCAGGAAACACCAGCCCAAGAGCTACAGGCTTTGTTTCTGTACCTGTCACAGTTATTTATTATTTCAGGCAACTTCTGAATTTATATAGTGCTCCTGAAAGCAGTGCTGAGCCCTGAGTAAGTGGAAGAACAGACTCTCAGCACCTCACTGTTCATCTTGGCCAGCAGACGGAAAGCACTGTGAAGGAGTGGAAGGTACAGCACTCGAAGTTACCGGGTCGTGTAGCAGCAGCTAGTGATGCTTTTAACTCCCACCGGTGTGACTTTGAAAGCAGTGGTTTTGGGGGCTGAACATAAAGGCAGTTTGTTTGCAATTAGTTTTTGGTGACTGCCAAAATGCCTTGTCCCAACAGTGCTAGTGCACACATGCTCGCACACACACGCACACACACACACACACACACACACACATGCTCTGGCATAAGCCTGCTCCAAAATACAGTTGTTCCTCTCAATTTAGTACAACACTGTTGCTCCCCAAGTATTCTGCTTGGGTTTGAATGTCATGGTCCTTCTGCCTCCTGTCAGTGCCTGGCTCTCACAAAACCTGTATTCTCAGGGTGCTTTTCCCACCTGTAACACAAACATGAGAAGAGCTGGGACGAGGTCCATGCTGGTGCCCTCTGTTCCTGCCAGGCACCCTCTCCTGGCTGTGCTCCCTCTCTTCTTCCTCCTCCTCACTCTCCGCTTGCTGCTGATGCTTTGGGATGAAGTGACTCAGCAGAGAACAGCAGAGATTGGGGCTGACTCAGATGAAGCTGTCAGCACTCAGGAAAGGGCTCAGACTTCTTGGAAGTTCCATTTAGTATCCTCTAACTATGCCTAATATGGCCTTGAATCTACTTTTTGGCTTTATGAAAACTGCATGTGGCACTTGGCTTGGTGAAGCAGGAGGCTCAGGACACCGGTGGAGTTAGCTGTTGGTCACATGTGTGCACCAAGAACGAATGTGAACCTGTGGGACTTCCGCACTGCAGGGTTGAGGAGACCTTGAGACCCATAAATGCCATGGAAAATGTTCCCAGTGTGGGTCTCCGTCCCATCTATAGAGCCAGCCTTTCTCTGTCTTCCCAGCAGTTCCCAGCTACAGGAGGGCATTTGTAAGCAGGGAATCAGGCATAGAAATGCTGGTGCTGTGGTGCTTCCTGCTGGGTTGTGAGGCACAGGAGGAATCCAGGAGTTGCTGAGGGATGAATCCCAAATCCGTGCACATTTCCTCACTGTGTTTGCTGGCAGCCGTGGATGTGCTGCTATCCACCAGGGAGGTGTGAGGCTACCAGAAACCAGCCCCTCATCTGAGTCAGATGATTTTGAGGTGGGGAATCTTGCTTTTATAAAATCCTCTGAAACTGGCCCCTGACAAGTGTGGTATGGCCAAGAAAACTGTGTCTGTTCACACATCTTCATGTCTTCTATGTGGAACAGGCATACTGAAGGTGGGAGTTTTGGTCCAAACCCCTGTGTGTTTGTGCTCAGGGTGGAGGAGCTGAAGCTGACAAAACCTCATGGCATTTTTTCATGTTACATAGCTGCAACGTAGCAAAAAGAAATGCATTTCTCTGTCAAGTATGTATGACAGCACTAATTCATCTCTAGGTACCTCCTCGATCTTGTGCTGGGTCAGAGGATGGATTTTTGCTGTCACATTCAGACCTCCCAACACATAGCTTGGATAGAAGAACCTTAATCTCAGTGGTTAACAATGGGGTGTGGAGCAGTGTTGCTTCCTGGGAAATTCGGTCTGATAGCTGGGACACACACTGTGACCCTCTCTGCTCGAGGACTTGTATGTACAGCATGAGATAAATGTCACCAGGTCTACAGGGCCCACTCTGCCAAAAAGCAACAGTCTGTTGTATGATAGAGGCAGCTGTGTGGTTAAGAAAGGAGAGCTGTTTTCTTGGAATAATGTAATAATAAAGTAACCCTTGGAATAACAAAGTAACCCTTCCCTTACAATAATTTTAATTAGGTAACAGAAAACGAAAGTAGAAAAGTCAAAGGGAGTGAGAAAAACCTCTAGAAGATATTGTGAGTGAGCTGAGCCTTTCAAATTCAAGCTGAAACAGGGCTATGGTGGGAATTCCGAAAAACTCAGACTGAAGAAACACTTGAATTTATTAATGAAAACATTTTTATTTTATTTTTTTAAACAGTTAAAAACATTAAGCTGTGTTGAATAAGACAGCCAAGAGCATGAAATGAACCCTGCGTTGCTATTTGAAGTATGTAGGTGGCATGTGTGGACAGTTCTGTTTACCTTTCTACTCTAGTGAGCTTCTAAAACAATTAAGAGGTGTGCTAGGAATAATGAGATGAAACACGGTCAGTGGATAAAAAAGTTGGAATTGTTGTTTTAAAAGAAGGAAAGGAAAGATATGTAAGCAAAGGAATGGGTCCCTGTTGAAAAGTGATGGAAGCTCCATCATTTGGCTCATTTGAAACCGGGCTGCCACACTTCACTAAAAAATATGCTAAGGGAAACAGCTGTAGGTTTGTTCCCTCAAGGAGAGGCAAGATGACCTAATATATCTTCTTAATTTCATTTCTAATTTCTATGCTTCAAATCATGTAGGCAAACCCTGAAATATAACCTCCAGTCTGCTAATTCTTTCCTTTCTTCCTGTCTAGAGAGAGATGTTGAGTTGAAGGCAATTGCCCAACATTTCTGACTATTATTTTTAGCCTGGTTTCCTAAGGAAATGAAGCTTGTGTGAACACAGTGTCACCACGTCTGCCTGCCAGTCCCTTCTCTTTCCTCTTCCCCCAGGAAGTTCTTGGCCAAATTTCAGCGAAGCTTAGGATAGCTGGGAACTAGAAAGATGTTACAGTTATTCAAGACTTAGGGTGGAGAAAGCTGTAAGGAGAAGGAAGCTCCAGTAGTGTCATTGCGCAGAGACTGAAGATTGACCTGGGTTTGGCATCCCAAAGTCTGCAATGAGCTCAGCCCCATGGCGTGAGCCCCAGGAAACCAGTGGCCTTCTGGCAAGGCAGGTCCACAGGTCAGCTCAGATGCTGGCAGTGATGGGGCTGTGTTGGGACCATCTGGTTGGAGTAACTGGAGCAGCAGCTTCTCACTGGTCGCAGCCCTGCAGCTGCTTTTGCGTGGCTGCCTCTGCTGCTCTGCTGCTTTCCTTCCCGTTTGCATTGTCTCTCTGGGGCTGACCAGGGGGCTCTGCCACAGGGCCTGCAGGCCAGAAAGCAGACCTTCACCGTTCTCACAGGAGGGCTTTTTCCCCTAACTCCTCCTTTGAAGTCCCCTCGCCCCACGCCCGAGGAAGCTGATGTCATGGGAGGATGGGAGGCCGTGGCTGCTCCCGGCCAGTTCCCACCTTCGGAGGAAGGAAATTCCTTGGGGCAGTGCTGTTTATCTGTTGGCCCCCAGAGAGCCGGACCAAGAAATGATGTGGCTTTCTAAAAGCCATGGATTTGCAATTCCCCCCTCATCTCCCCACGCTCGCTGTGCTTTCATTGTGCAGGTGGCTGCCTGGGGACAGCTTGGTGATTGCAGTGTCAGAAAGCTGAAGCCTGGTGCCTTAATTACTTTTACACCTTGCTTGTGGAATTCGCTCCGCAGAAACACAAAGCCTCATGCAAATGGTTTCTGTGGATTGATTAAGGAAGAGAAGCCCAACAAACAACACCCCCTCCCAGGGATTAGTGAGGGCAACGAGCCAATGCAGCTCTGCAAGAAGGAAAAGGTGGGACTTGCTGCTCCAGAGGATATGGAGGAAGGGGCCCTGGCCACAGCCTTGAAGCCTTGTTAAACAGAGCACTGAAATCGCCCCGTTGTGTTGGAGAGGAGTGCAGTGGTCAGAGCAGGAAGGGTGAAGAGGCTCCCAGACTGTCTCACCTGAGGATACCTGCAGGTTACTTACACCAGGCTGCAGAAGAGGGTGGGGGAGAGGGATGCATCTTGCCCCAGCAGGTGCCCAATATACAGCGAGTGGTTGTATACACCTGGCATGGCATCGTTCACATGAACCTTCCCTGGAAGGTGGCTCTGGCTCTGGCTGTGTTGCAGGCAGCTACATGATCCCAGCAGGGGGAAGCCAGCTGGTGAGAGCACGTTAGGCTCACGTTGGGCAAACATTAGGCTCAGGAGCAGAGGGAGGGAAAGGTGAACCGCACTGCCTCAATATGTCCAGAGTACCATGTCTGCAGCCTCCAGATAAAAACAGAGAGACCCTGTTTTGATTCTAGATTAAATGAAACACTTTCTGCTATCACATCCCCAGAGCGTGGTGTGGCTGTGACCTTGGGTAGCCATCTCACAACCTGCTGTGCCCACAACGGGCAGGACCAAACCCCTTGAGGCCCAGCTCTAACCCCCACATGAAGCAGAATCTTGCCACTGATGTGGGCAGAAGCCCAGGGATGACCGCATGTTATCAGAGTGACCCTCTGCCTGGGTTCATCTCCAACAAGCAGCTCACCCTGCAGCTGAGAGGCCACTTGTCAGGCAGGAACGTGCTGTCTGATGGGCTCAGAGCAGCCAGACCTGTCCCCCTCACCACACTGTGCCTCAGCATCCTTTTAGATATTGAATAGTCTGATCCTTCCTTTAGCCTTCCTCTATCCCAGGTAAAGACTTCAGAGAATTCAGCATTAGGTCTCCACTGTCCTGCAGGAGGAATGTGCTGACACGCAGATATCGCCAGCCTGGCAACCTACGCTGGAAACACAGCTACTCGAGCCAAGAGGTTCCTTTCCCTGGTGTCATTTATTGGAGCTACCCAAACAAAATTAGCTATACTAGAAAGAAAAAAAAATAATCTCTTCTTTTGTAGCATTGCATCCACACCAGGGCTTTTTGTTGGCATAGCTCTCTCTCTTGTAGGGATGATGTATTTGTTTTTTCACACTCCTAGCTGACATAATTAGGCTTGCAAAACTTCCTTGTGTAGACTAGCCCCAGCAGAAAAGGGCTCAGCTTGCCTCAGGAGCACTTCCATGCACCAGTGAGAATTGCTGTTGTCTTGAGGTAGTACTTTATATGTGTTTTCATCGCTGTAAAAGATTTCCCACAGTGCAGAGAAAAAGAATCAATCCTAAAAGCTCTGTTTTGTCCAGTCATTCCTGTTGATCCGTTATACCTTGGGGCTTTGTGTGTGTGTATAGAACTTGTTCACAAATTGCCATGCGTAGAGATTTGGGCGCTGGTGAAACAAGGACGTGGAATTTATTGCAGTTAGGCAGGCAGATGAAGAAGTGTGGAAAGAGAATACCATAGCCTGATGATGGTGCTTGTTTCAGTTTGTTAATTGGATGTGCCGTGCTAAAAAATCAGGACCAATTTGTTGTTCTGAGGAGTGTTGAATCAATGTGTTTAAATTAGATGCTGCTGTTCATCCTGAGCTGGTCATTCAAGCAGGGGTTTTTAGTCCTTTTGCTGAAGTGCAAATACTGCTGAGGAGAAATGCAGTAGTGGCTGGTGAAGACATCTAATGGTTCACACCAGTGAGGGAAGAACAGCCACGTCTGGGACCAGTGTGTTAGGGAAAGGGGTCATCACTTTGTGTGAGGGCAGAGAGTACCACAGGGGGTGCCATTAATGGTGACAAGCAGACATGATCCTGGGGTGAAAAGCTAGCATATGAACTGCAGTGTTTCTGGTCTGTAGATAGGGCGTGTGTCCTTTCTGTAAATGTGGTCAAGAACTTTCCCCATAAGCTGGAGCTCTGGTTGGATGTCTTTACCCAGTTGCATGATTTGAGATGAGGTTTTCTGGTCAGTGAAAATGGCTGAGTCCAGTCAGAGCCCTCCAACCATCTCACAGGGTGGCCCATCATTCCCACCCATTCATTCTTCCTTCCTTTTGGTGTGACCAAGCAGTCCCATGAAGGCCACTAGCGAGGGCTCTGAGGACCACCACTCACACTACGGTGAGCAGCATCAAGCATAGAAGCTACTGCCTGGCTTTGCAGCTGAGTGATCAGCCTTAGTATGCTGCAACAGAGAGATTGTTTAAATAATGTGCTACTGGATGGAAAAGTTTATCTCCCCCTCTGCAGACACAGTTTCAGACTAACTAAATTATTCTCAGCATGGGTATTTAGGTTCAGTTCTGCAATATAGCATTGCACCCTGAGGTACGGTGCCTCCCAGTTTGTTGTGATATTAATCTTGGAAGTCAAACAAAATCCTTTACAAAAGATCAATTTAGTGCATCTCCTTTGTCTTGGCAGAAGACAAATTGGAGCTGCAACATCTGTTTTTCAGAAGGGATAGTACTTTTCCACTCTTGGTTTTCTCTGGCAGCTGCGCGCTGCCTGAAGTGCTGCAGTCAAGTCCTTGTCAGTGGCACCTCTGACACTGAGCAGGATCACGGGCCTTAGAGATGAGCTTAATATTTCAAAGCACTGGGCAGATTTTAATTATCTTTGCCATTATTGCCCTTAGCCCTCCACCGAGTGTGGATAAGCCGTGGGGAGAAATACTGAATGGTGCAAACACTTTCATTTAGCCGAAAAAAGCATTGCTAGAAGTAGTGGCTGAAAGAAGAATCCCCAAAAATTCGAATGGGAAATGAAACTTGAATGCTCAACGGGGATGGGAATTAATCACAGGGGGGAAAATACCAAGGGAAGTGCTGGCTTTTCTCCATCTCTTGATGTTTCAGATGAAGATAAGTTGTTCTTCTGTAAGAGATGGAGAGATATATATTGGTCAAACATAAGCAATTGGCCTCGATTCAGGCACAACTGAGTGAAATTAAAGGGGTTTTTTGATATAGAGAAGCCAGACCAGACTCTTCTTTGTAGAGCTTCAAGCTCTATAAATCCATGATGTTAACTATTTTCCCTACTTTATCTAAGGGAAAACCCAAACTGGCAGGTGATACAAGTTGCCCAAGGCCATATAAGAAATTAATGGCAGCATCAGGAATATAACTCAAGATTTTCTGGCTTTCTGCCTGGTTCTGTAGTTGTGCAGCCCTGCAAGATGCTGATGCTGCAGGGGAGAGGCTGAACTGCTCACTGTCTGCTCCTCCCCACTGCATCCAGCTGCCAGCCCCTGCTCAGGAAGCCTGCACCCCTCACTTGGCACTGCCACCGTGGATCAGCACCCAAACTTCCACTTTCCACCAGCATTTGGTCACTGGAAATGCTCGTGCAGCTGGCTCTGGAAGTTGGAGGTGGAACCTCAGCCCCATCTTTGTGCTGTGGAGCACAGGCAGACTTTCTCTTCCCCAGCATCCTCGGGGCACTTCTACACTTGCCTACAGGAACTGGAGGAACAGGCAGAGGTCACAGCCAGGATGAGGAACTGCTGCTGGGGCAAGCGAAAGGGTGAAGGAAGATATGGCTGAACTGGAGCCATGAGGACCTGTGAGCGGCAGTGGTGAGAGCCCTGACCTGGTGTCAGCAAATCAGCTGAGTCTGTCCTTAAAAATACATCCAGCTGAATCCCATCAAACACACTCTACATGCTACACAGGGGCTAGGGGCTTAGCTGAACCAAGGCTTGTGTAAATGGAGGGCTGTGCATCATTGAAGATATTATTTTTAAGAAGTCACCAGTAATGGATAAGATCAGCCATTTCCTCAGTGTACCTAGAAATAAAATATTTTTTCCAAGAGAAATAAAATTCCAAATGTAAGAACAAATCCAGCAGGAAGCAGTGTATCATGAAATCAGACAGACGGGGTGCTTCGGTGCTTCTGAGCTCATTTGAGCCATTAATAGCAGTTTGCCAGCCCAAATGCATCTTGGTGCTGTCAGGTCTGGTGACTTTCGTGTGATGATGACACTGGTGTGTGCCTGGGGTGAGTGGGGAGGACTGGATCCCACCAGAGATCAGCAAAAAGGTAAACTGTGCCCATGGTTCTCCTGTGTTTGGACTGCAGTTCAGCATGGCCATCTGATTTAGCTGCTGTGCTGGCTGGGAGGTGACTGCCATGTTTTAATCCTAAGGTGGAAACATTTCAGCAGTAAGTGATGTAAATATTGACTGTGGTTTTTCACCAGGATGCCTGATACACAGCCAGCCCCGCAAACATTTAGTTCTATACTATCCAAAAGCTTATGGGCACAAGCTCATGCCTTTTTACAGAAGTTATTCATGCATATGTGAGAGAAGGTCCTACCTGAATATATTACCTTTGGATTTTTAGGTTGAAAGCAATGTAAGATGTTATCGGATGGATCTCATCTCCTGTGTTGTGCTGGGACTGTGTTCATACAAAGAAGGCAGCTTTTCTGTCCTGCTGGGTTGGGATCCAATCCCAAATCCAAACAGGAATTTATATCTATTTAAAATGGTTGTATCAAGTCATGAACCTTTGAATAGGGTCCTTCAAAGGTTTCTTTCAAGCAGTTTCTTTGAAATGCAATTCTCCCCTTCCCTTTTTCCTTGAAGTTTCTATTCCAAGGTACCTCTAATCTTCAGCAGCTGATAAGAGCACAGGGGAATTGCTGGAGGGGATCTCCAAGTACACAGGCACCTGTGGGAGCAGCAGGTGTGACAACCCAGAGTCCCACATGGGTCTGGAAAGTCCTCATCTGTCCCCCTCCCACAAAGGGGAGAAAAGGCTTGAGCCCTTAACCCGCTCAGGAGGCTCCTGGTGCTCCCTCCTGCTCACTCATCCCCATTGTCTGCCCCAAAACGTGACATTTTAATAAAAGATAGTTGAGGATTTTCTTGTTCTTTATAGGATTCTTTAGGTGTGGAACAAGACTCCCCAGGTACTTGGCTGAATGATGGGAAAGGTGAGGAGAGGTGTTGGGGGCCAGCATGTAGAGGTGGAGGGGCTCAGCATGGCCAGCTGGGCAGGAGGGAGGACAGGAGGGAGTCGTGAGGTCAGGCAGAGCCTGCTTGAACAGATCCTAGTCCAAACACTCTTCATGAGTTCTGCCTAACCTGTTACCTAACTGCTAAGAGAAACCAGACCCGTGGAAGTGGAGGGTTACTGATTCTTTGGGTTAATCCTGCAGATCCATGGAGATGTGTCTCCGTGGCACTGCTGAGCTGCAGTGTCCTAGGCTGGAAGAGGGCAGCATATCCTCATGGTCAGGAAATGCTGTCTTGGGCTGGAAGCTGCGAAATAAAATTGCACAAAGAAGCTATTGAAGGCCTCTGTTTCTCAATCCTCCTGGAGAAAAAGCAACAGCTTTCTGTGAGCCAGTTATTCAGCAAGAGGGTGGCCAGGCTTTTTGTGCTTCTTTGCTTTAAAATCAGACAGAAAAAGCCGGTGAGATATTGCCTGAAACTGCTGCAATGGAGACGGGGAGCTGATTGCTTGTGGTGTGCTCTGTTCACTCTGCAGCCTCTGTCACGTCGTTCTTCTTCTCCTTCCCATCCTTACATGTTGTAGCAAACCAGGCTCGAATTGGAAGACATAAAATCCTTTTATAAAATAATGGAACAGACACAACACTGCAGCATGGATATGGTGAAATTCAAGCAGGCGTGGAGTGAGGAGAGCTACATGGTTGTGACCCTCCCCAGCCACGTGGTGGGAACGGTACCGTGGAAGACTGAGGTTACCCAGGGTCCAAGGCACAGAGATCTGAAAACTTCTGGGGCATCACTTTCAGGCAGCCTCGTGCAGCTGTAACCTGTGAAAAGCAGTGCCAGGGATTCTCTCCTGTGGCTGGATGGTGCCGTGCTATTATGGCTCCAGCACCAGTCCAGCCTGTTATGCCCATCACTGTCTTCTGCTCCCTTCAGCTCTCTGGGAGACAGCAATCCCAGCTACAACAGTAATATATGCTGAGTTAAAACCCCTCTGTTGTTCTGATAGAAGTTCCCTTGCTTCAGTTTCCTGGTTTAAGGTAGGGTGAGGCCTACAAGAAGAGTCCAAAGAGACACAGCAGACACCCAGAGATTGGGGCCAGTTGGTCATGAGAAGGCTTTGAAATGGGTCCTGCTGCTGGAGAACTCACAGCTTGCAGCTGTTGCCTTTCTAAGTGGGAAACTACTCATGCAAGCAATAAATTAATGGACTCAATAGAAGAAGTTGTCTGTCAGTGCTGGCAATGAAATATAAATGGAAATATAAGTGGCATCAGCTGGGCAAGGGCAGACCTCCAAATGTAGACCTGCAATCTCAAACTTCTTACGTTTGAGAAAGGCTTTGCTCCAGTTGTGTTTGACAAATGAAGCAAGCATTGGCTCATCTAGAAGGATGCTGTTCCCTTCCTCTGCGAGCAAATGCCTTCCTAGGGAAAAAGTGGATTTTGCCACATCAGGAAAGGGAAAATACCTTGTGCTTATGGATACCCCAGAGGAATGTTGTGAGTGCTTCCTGCACTTCTCCTTGTGGCCCAGGCAATAGTTCTTGCAGGTGGCCACAGGACCAGGCACTCCAGGCAAGGGGAGCAGGACATGGCCTGAGTGGCACACTGCTATGGACAGGGAAGGAGAGGGAGGAATGGGAGGCACCCACAGCCATCCATGCTGCACCCTGCCAAAGGGATCCTTCTTGTTTTAGGGAGCAGGGTGCTGAAACCACCCCCATGGCTTTGGTGGTGACAAGTAAAGGAAAAATGACAGAGAGGTCATGTGTCTGTTTTATGTTGATGCTGTTCGTGTAAGTTGGATTACCATTTGTTGGTAGTTTATAAATTAAACTATTTTTTCCTGTTTTTTCTCAAATCAGGATTTGCCAAACTGCTTGGGAAATGGCACGAACTTGTCTGATCTTGTTTGTTTCGGTGTGAATCCACTGGAGCTCTCATTTGCTTCTTGGATGTCTGGAGACAAAAGAAAAGGAGTGGCTTGGAGTGTGAGGAAGTCACATTTCCCATTCTTGGGTGCCACTGAAGCTTGAAATGAGTCGTATTATTTTATGACAAAATAGCTCATTATCCTTTACCCATCCCAAGCCATGCTTCCCCAGCTCTTGGCGGAATAACCAGACATGTCATGGGCCAAATAAGGGTCAAAGCATTACCTTTTCTTTCAAACAACATCGCTTCGACCCTGTTGTGTTCAGTGTTTTCATTTATTGCTCTTGAAGCTGAAACACATTCCAGATGTGATTTGTGAGGGCTCCCACAAGGTCACAGCCAAGTCGAGGTGCTCTGGCTGCCCTGCAGTGACCCCGAGGTGTCCTAGGGTGGGGGGCCCCACTCCCTGCTGCAGGCCTGGGCCAGGGGGCTGTTGCTGCAGATAAATCCTGGCTTCTCCTTCCCTGGGAGGGGCTTCTCCATCTTTTTGGGAGAGGGGAATGTGGGGGTTTGCAGGCACCTCTGCCGTCACCCAGTTCATTTCTTGATGAGTGTGCTGAAGGCAGAGGGTGGACAAAAAGGTGCCTGTCCCCAGGACAGCACCAGAATGGCCTTGGGGAAGGGACAGCAGACCAGAGAAATGAGGTCTGCAGTCCTCAGGGAAGCTTTTTCAAACCATAGCATGGTTTTTGTGTTCTTGTGTGGGATTTTTTTTCTTAGATGAATAAAAAAAAGTAAAGAAAGAAATTACTTCCTTGATGATATCATTCACCTCTCAATCCTTTAAGCTCACCAGACCTAAGTAACGACACTGGTGTCTATTAAAAATAAATGGCTGTTTTTTCTGCTACTGTTCCCTCAGGACAAATTCAGGCTTAAAGCATAAAGACAACATAAATCCCCTTCTTCAATGGGAGCATACTAATAGCCTGATTTTCAAAGGTCCAAGTGCAAACAGGAGCGGGTACCATGGAAAAGCCCAGCTGCAAATTCCTATTCCTAGAAGCACTTATGCAGATGTCATTTCAGCCAGGCTCTGGTGTGCACAGAGCTGACACATCCCTGGCTGTTCATGGGACTGAGGTTTAATCCCTCAGCAGCAGCAGCTTTAAGGGTAACATGTATTTTGGCTGTGTTGACTGCTCAAGCTGCTGGGTGGATAAGCAGAGTCCTCTGCTGCAGGTTGAAGTCTCTGAGACCTACCTAATTAGGCTTTCCTGCCCACGCTCATCAGGGAGGGCAGAGATGTGTGGAGCTGTGCAGGTTCTCAGCCTCTTCTCAGAGGACCTGCCAGAGAAACTATTTCTGTAGCTCTGGTATACAAATGATAGAACGTATTTGTAGCAATACCAAGAACAATATGGTTAGTTAGGTATTCAAGACACCTTGAAGGACTTTTTTCTTCCAAGAACTTGTCCACTTGCCCTTTGAACCTATGTGAATGTATTTTTTTCCTACAACATCCTGAGGGAAGGCATCCCACCACTTCCCTACATGATGGGTGCTGAGCTTCTCTGTCTGATCCGAATCTGCCACAATGAAGTCCGCTGCAATATCACTGTTCTTGTACTGAAAGATGGTCATAAGTTTCCAAGTTTTGGGCTGGATAACAAAATCCAGGATAAATTCTGCACACTTAAGTCATAGGTGGAAGTTTTTTTCTCGTGGTCATGCTGCATTGTCAGCTTGGTGGGATGAATAGAGGAATCCATGAGTAACTTCTGCCACCCAGCAGCGTTCATACTCTCCAATACAGTTTTCATTTCTTTAGTCTTACAGCAGTCTCCAGCTGAAAAAAACCTGCAGTCCCAGAAGTAGCTTTGGTTGCTCTGAGTAACCCATCTCCAGAGTCCAAGGTCAGGAGAACATCTTACCACAGCCGATGACTGTGGTCAACTCCTATCCACATACCTGGCCATTCCAATCTGGTTTTTCTCTTTTGGCTATGAATCATGTCTTCATTCCCATGAAACTGCTGTTTTTCTTCTCTTTTTCCAAACCCATCCTGACTTTGATGCATTGAATTGTGACACAGAAATACAGCGCTGCTGGCATTGGAGGACCTTCCCTCTTGCAGTCTAGTGATGGTCAGCAATGTGGCTGCTGTGTTCTGCTCAGCTGAGGACTGCAGGCTCCTCCTTGGGAGGCTCCTGGGCTTTGCTGGCAGTCAGGCACTGCTGGGTTTGAATCTCCTGGGTCTTTTCCATCTCTGTCTCCCCTCTCCCCTACCCCTTCAGGATTGCTCCCTGCAGCACATTTGTGAGTTGGCGGCACAGTTAAGGGTTGAAATGACCCAAGTGATTGGGAGTTAGGGGCTGCCATGGCCTCTCAGGGGTGAAATATGGCTTTGTGTCTGCAAAGAGGTTAAAGCTGCTCCCCAGCAAGAGCAACGGAAGGAAATGCCCTGTAGCTAAGTTTCATTTCGGTGTACAGTATGAGCACATGTGCAACCCATTACAATAAAGCTCTTGCTGGAAAATGCCTAACCTATGCACTGTAAAACCTAATTAAGGGATTCCTTACAAAACAAAGTTACCAACGGGTATCAAGGAGTGGATAATGAGAGGCTGCTTTGTGTAATCCAACCCTTTATCTTTAGCCTTCGGGGTGTCCATGGCCAGGGTCTGTCCCCTTGTTGTTGCTGAGGCCTTTATTGTAACAGCAGGCCCCTCCAGTGCAAGAACAATTCAACCATCTCCTGTAAAGCTGACTGGCTCCACTTCGGTTTCCTGATGGATACAGCTGCCAGGTTCTCAGACAGATTGGAAGGACATGGTCTAATGGTCTAATGGTTAGGAATATGATGGGATAAAGGTTGGACTTGATGACCCTGGAGGTCCCTTCCAACCATAATGATTCTGTAATTCTATGATTCTATTCTATGACAGGGATCTGTGTCCAGCCCAATCAGGCTCTGAAGGCTGCACCCAGCATACAGGTGATGAACCCAGGCTCGGAGAGCGATGGAGATACCTTCACTTCCAAAGGGGATTTTTCCCCACCAGAGGGGAGGAAGACAGGGAGAAATGATAATGCTGGATGTTGTCTTTCTCTTAGACCTCCCCCAAACCCTGAGCCTGCTGCCTGCTACTTTGCCAGCTCACATTAGCTTCTCCATGCAAGGCCTTTCTGCAAGCATGCAAAGCATGCAAGGCCTTTCTGCAAAGGAAGCAGCTCCCAGTGGACATCAGCTCTCAGGACCACGCTGGAACACGCTGGTTTTACAATATCTGTAGTCACTTTTATGGTGTGCTCATCTGCTTTCTCTGCTTCCAGCGTTTAGAGGTGGCTGAGCTGCAGCATCTGCCCGCTTGTCACCATGGTGGTGGTGTGCTGAAAGCCACCTCTAGCCATGAGAGAGAAACCTGTCTGGGGCAGCAGGCCTGCTACTGGGGACTCCTCACAGGGGAGACAGCGAAGGACTAACTGGCTTCAAGGATTCAAGATCAGTTAAGAACAGTTTCTGTGTATCAAAGGCCAAGTTCTGCAACCCTTTCCCTACATAAAATCAAAAGTACTGATTTATCTCCCTCAAGAGCAAGGGCTACAAAATCTGCTCCTCATCTCCTTTTGATGATTTTGCGGTATGTCTCTCTGATCCTCAGTCTGATCCTTTTAATTTCCAAAGCTTTAATCAAAACCTCTTAACAATACATTCGCTTACTGGTTTTGCGGTTCACATTTCATTCTGATTGATTTTTTAAAAGGATGGTTGCATTAAAATGCTACGGCTTCTGTGTGAGTGATTCATTAATATATGCCTGAGATGGCACAACCCCAGTCAGATTGAAGCTTCGTGTTGACAGACCACTAAAATAATACCCTGTGTGTGACTTCCCAGGGAGTAAATAGAGCTTTTACCAGTGGGACCTTAAACCCTTATAGCATCGTGCAAGCGTGCTCAGCTAAGGCCTGGGAACCCAAAGGTCTAACACAGAGCCATGTGTCAGAGGGGCTGCTGAACACTTGCTCAGTGTGTTCCTGCTGACAGCTCCGAGGTGGAGCTTGGGTTCCCCTCATCTCGGCCGGAGTGACATGGCAATTTGGATGGGTGTGCAATTAAACCTGCCAGATGAATTAAAATAATAGGATCTGGTTTTCAGGTTTAATGATGGGATTTAGTGAGAGAGAGCCACTTTTGCAGGAATGCTGCTCGTCAGTCGGAGGAGAGTGGCTGCGTGTGGTGGTGTTTAACCTGGCTCTACTGGAGGCACTTGGCTGGTGTCTTTGAGACTGGTCTGCTCGCTGCCCTCAACATGAAAAACATTGAGTAACTGCCTTATTTTTATTAACTGAAATGCAGATCTGTTTGCAAAAGTCCAGACAATGCAAAAGATCAACAGTTTATGCAGTTTGAAATCACAGCTTCTTCCTTTCGCCGGGGCTCTGCAGAGCCCCAGCATCTTGACAAACATATGAGTCAGCTGAAGCTGGATTATCTTCTCAAAATTGACTTGGATTATCTTTTCAAAATTGACTTTTGACATTCATTTCTCTAGAATAAAAAATATTCATTTCCTCCAAGCTCCTCTCTTAAGCACCTTTGCCAGGAATCGTGAGTAGCATGGAGAAAACAGCAGATCTACTTAGGAAAAAACCAGAATCATACAATCATAGAATCATAGAATCATTATGGTTGGAAAGGACCTCCAGGGTCATCAAGTCCAACCTTTAAATAAATAATCTTTGTCTTGATTGATCGAAATGCAACAATTTGATGTACTGTAGGTGACCCTGCTCTGGCAGGGTGGTTGGACTAGGTGATCTTTCGAGGTCCCTTCCAACCCCTAGGATTCTGTGATTCTGTGAATTTGATGGCAAAGGTGGGGTTGGCCTGGGACTGAATTGGTGTCACATTTTAACATGGAAATGAAACAGGTGGCAAACAATTTTTAAACGGGATAATAAAAATGCTCCTGAAAGTTTATTTTCTTTGAGCCTCGTGGTGATAGGAAAAGCTGTTCAAGGAGCTGCAGG
Source organism: Aegotheles bennettii (assembly GCA_013398125.1). Taxonomy (NCBI): domain Eukaryota; kingdom Metazoa; phylum Chordata; class Aves; order Caprimulgiformes; family Aegothelidae; genus Aegotheles; species Aegotheles bennettii. The sequence goes on along the minus strand of VZRW01001204.1, from coordinate 525,590 downwards.
AGAGACTTTAGGGACCAGGTACGTGTGAGCTCACAGAACTCCAGGTGCAGGTTTCTGCAGGGGCATTTGCAAAACTGCAGGTGCCTGCCCACAGCCTGCTGCATGCTCAGGGCCAGCGTCTGTCCTGCAGGAGAGCCCTCACGGGGTGTTGGGACAGCCACTGAGTTGAGACTGGGATTAAAGCATGCAGGGAGCTGGTAACGCTCCCCAAATGTGGCTGTTGGTGTGCTGAGGGGTCAGAAGTGATAAAGTTATGAAGGGCTGGATTGGTGCACCTGTGATATGAACCAGCACGGGGCTGTATTTTACCCCTCGATGCTGACGGAGTCTGGCGATAGCAGGGAGAGGATTTACCTCAAACCTAAGATGTTTTTTGCCATTTCTATTCCTGCCCATCCCAGATAGCAGCATGTCCTGCAAGGGGAGCCCTGTGTGCTATGGATGAGGGGGAAGAGCCCTGATAGGGTGCACAAAGACATCTTTTCTCCCATTTGCAGAAGAACTTTGCAGTGTGGTGTATGGGTGTAGGAAATCTCTGTGACCCATGGTGCAACTGTTGCCTTCACAGAAACACTCAGTCCTGGCCTTTTATCTCAGCTGACTGGCTTGGGGGCTCTTTACAACTCCTTTGCAAAGCAGAGTGCTATTTAAATCTGTCTCTGGGATAACGAGGGAGGAGAAGGAGTCCTTACTAAAGGTTTTCTAGTGATTTGAGAAGAGAAGAAACCCTTGAGCTATTCAGGAGAGTTTCATTTTGCATTTTCTTTCTGTCTCTTGATCCAGATACTTACCGGTCTCTCAGCACCTTCACACCTGAGTGCCCCTAACATTCCTGCACTAGGGCTGCTTGGACAAGTGAACTCTGCCGTAAGAGAGCTCAGGTCATTAAAAAACCACAGTGTTCAGGAGGAACTGTCTGTTTCTGCCAAACTATATTTTTTTTAAAGAAAATACTAGTTTCTTTAAAAAACTCTTTTACTTTGAAGAGAGATCTGAACATTTTTTTTTTTACAAAACTCGAGGTGAGGAGGCATTCCCTTGCAGCCATAGCTGAATGACAAGCAATTTAAAAAGCCCCATTTCTGAATAGATGTTTTTCTTGTGCAAATGCATTGCTTCTCTAAGTTCATTTGATGAAAGATTTGGCTGATTCGGAGTGGGACAGATTTGGAAACTGTTTTTTCCAGGTGACCACTTTGAAGTCTCTTAAAAGTCCTATAAAATGAGTCAATCTCCACCCAAATTCCAGAATAAATTTGTCCACATCAGAAAAAAATGATCAAAATTAGTGTTCTTGCTGGCTGTCCCTGAAGAAAAGTCCCAGACTAAATGAGCCATGAAAATTGAGCTCTTTACCCTTGCTTCATCCAGCCAAGCATTGCACCATATTTTTTAGCAAAGCACTGGGGAAGTTTGTTCTGGGTACATACAGAGTGCTTACATCTTCATAACTGTCCAGCCAGCCCCTTTCAAGGGGCCTAAACTCTTTATATGGAAGAAATTAATTCCCTCTTGTACTATACCTAAAGCCTGAAAGATTGAGGGAGCTCTGTACCCTGGAAGAAAATAAGAGAATGAAAAAACACTGAAAAGGCGTTTGTGTAGGATCTTCTCAGGTATTCCTGTCTTCATCACATACATCCATGGCTTGTCACTATGAAATTATTCATTATGGCCCTGCTAAAACAGTACTTGGGATTCCCTTTCCCCCAAAGGAGTTTTCATCTCTTTTCAGCTCAATTGCTTGAATTACCATTCAGATATTGTATCTGTTAACTAGAACGGGCTTGCTTTCTTCTGCAGTATTTTTAAAGAAGTTCACTCATGGTCCTTTGACAGACCAACTTGCTGCATCAGGGAAGTGTAAGGAAGCCTGAACTTCCTTATTAAGCTCGGATGGGGGAACACAGATTCAAAGGAGCCAGCTGGCTGCATTTTGGATCCTCTTTCTTCCTAAACCGTGAAACAGCTTTCAGCTGGGGCTGCCCTGCTCCACCGACTGGAACCACTCTAGAGAAAGTACCAAGACACAGCTGCACCCTCGAGTGGCACCTCTCCCAGTGCTTGGGTACACCCTGCCTGGCCATACAATTTAGCCCAGTTAGCTCTGGGAGACCAGGGAGCTGTCAGGTGGCTGACGGGAAATCTTCAGGTGTAATAAAAAATTAATCTGGGAAAACGTCATGCCGGCACTGGTTTCCAGGAAAAAGTTCTTCTGAGGCTTTGGGAGAGGCAGCAGGGAGCCTCCCCCAGCCGTCAGGTCAGGGAGGTGGGAACTGATGTCCTGTTTTCTTGGTGACAGGCAGGCTGCTCGAGAGGACCCCCGGGTAGCACCAGGCAGCTGGAACGGCGATCGCGTGCTCCTGGTAGGAGAGAGACAATAAAACTTCCTCGTGTCTCCCAGGCTCCACAGCTTTCTGATGTCAACAACAACAGCAGGAGGCTTCAGGCACGTTCCCGGCAGCTGATCATATTTATCAAGTTCATGTTCCTTGCTTTTTTTTTTTTCCCCTTAAATATCAAGGTCCGGGAGCCACAGGATGGCTGCGTTCCAACTCCGGCCCCTCTGAGCATAGAGCAATGTGTGCCGAGGGCCGGAGCAGGGACATGCTTTCTCCATGTGAGCCAAAGAACAAACAGCAGAGCCCTCCACGGGGACTGATTGTTGACATGTTTATGATGATGAAGTGGGGTAGAGCTCTCAAAGGGGGATGCTAGAAATGAAGAAGTAAAGTGTGGCACTGCTGAGGGCCTATATAATGCTAAATACTGTAGGAAACTGCAGTTTCTTCCTATTTGTGACTGCTTCACTGAGCAGTTAGAGAAGTCCCTTCCCAGCCGTACATCATGTGTTCCCTGTTTGGAGCTGTAGCTGTAACAACAACAACAACAACCCAGCAGGCGCCAGGGGTATGGAGTGATCGGGCTGAAGTTACAGGGATTCTCGCCATAATTTATAGCCCTGCTCGAAAAGTGTGAAAGATATGACACTGTGTGCCTGGAAATCCTGCCCAGAGGACAGCTCAGGAATGCTAAGTGGGTATGGGAATCCCCCAGCTGCCATTTTTGGGGTCACTGGCAAAAGCACTTCATCTTCCTCTGAGTGTGCACATGTGTGTCTGCACCAGGGGATGGTCCCTGGGTCTGCTACCCGAGGTCAAACCTCCCACCTGGCATCTGAAGGAGAGAAAAAGGATGAGGGAGCCAGGTTAAATTCTCCCTGGTGGTGGTGGTGCACATTCTTCTGACTGCAGCAGCCCCACTCTTCATGGCTGGCTCTGTGGGTTGTCCTTCCCCTGGCACTAAGCTGTTGCAGAACACATGGCTTTAGTGGGGCCACCCATGTGCATCATGGCACCAGGGCCCTCAGTGCTGGCTCCTCATTGCAGAGCTGATGGGGCTCTGGATGCTTGTTTCAGTCTCTGCTGGTCTCCACCTTGCACCATGCAAGGCCTTCGGCTGAAATGTCTGCAGGGGAAGAGCAGCTCTCCCTGGCTTCCAGTTACACCCCTTGGGGCTATGAGGTAGGGCATCAGCACAACTTCAGCCAGGAAAAGTGAACCTGTCCATAGCCAGGTCTGGCCAGAGATGGTCAGCTGAGACTGTGTCCAAGGTATGATGGCTGTAAGAGTTCTGGATTAGTCTTGGCTTGTGTTTGATCAACTAGAAAGGTCAGAAGGGGAAAATTTGGATCTATTGGCTCTTGCTTGTGTAGACATGAGTTTAAAAAAACAAGGAACTTTGCCAAGAAACTCCAATTCCTTCTGTTGGGTTGCCCACAAGCTGAGCAGCTCTAACCACCATGTAAGGTCTGACCCTCAGCCCTCTCAGTGCTGCAGTAGCTGCTCGAAAGCCAAACAGAAATGCACATTCACAGGCCATGTTTTGCAGGATCACCGGAGCTGTTTTCTTTCATGAACCCTGCTGGCTGACTCTGAGCTCACCTTGTCTGGGGGCAGAACAGCTTTCACCCTGAAGAAAAAAAAAGAAAACATCTTTTTCAGACAATATTTCAGTGTCTTAACCTGCTGGGGTTTTCCTCTGGGCCTCTGGGACGTATGAGGTAGGAGCTGATGGCTTTGCCTCTGTCTGAAATCTGCTGCTACTGTGCTGGGGGTTGAGTCCCTTGCTGGGATGATAGGCTTTGGGCAGAGGCTTTTGCTCGAAAAGATAGGGGTGTTTTTTTCAGAAAACATGTTTCTGGGCTTTTCCCTAGTAGAAAATTTATCATCTCAACAATTAAATGGAATTGTCTGTGGGAGAGGGATTGTTAGGGGAGGTGGTGGTGTCTCTCAACACAACCACTGTGGGAGGACTTGTGTTTTCAGTACATCATGAGGTGATGCATTTTCCCCAGAAAGCAGAATAAGCTTTGGCATTTTATCCTCATTGCAGCATGGTAGCACCTGTATTTCTGTATTTCTGTCTTTTGGTCCACTGATGTATTCTTCTTCATTGATAAGAGTGTGCCTGCCTGGCTGGGAGCTCAGTGTTGGCATTACCACTTCCTATCTGGCCCCACTGCAAGGCTCCTGATTTTCCCATCTGTGGCTTCTTTCACCTCTTGAATATTCCTGAGCTATATTGACCCGAGGCTCAACCTCCTGTCCCAAGCCCCCATCTGATACCAGCAACCACCAAATCGTGTCATTTCTGTCCAGCTCTCTTTTCAGAGCTGTGCATGGGAAGCCCCACGTGAAAAGCCACGACAAGCTCACTGTTTTCTTTTCCTCCTTCCCTGTGCTTTTCACAGCATCTCCACGTCTCTGATCCTCTGTGAACTGTAGCATTTCTCCCAGATCTTTTATGTAGATGTTAGAGGATTTAGACCTGGATTATTTCAGTGATTCCTTCCTTAAGAAACACAACTGCTGGGAACTCTGCACCCTCTGTTCATAGCCCTGTCAAGCTGAAATCCTCACACCCCTGCCCGTATGGATGTATTTTTCAGCTGCATTCCTGTGCCATTGAAGGTCTCTCTGAGTCCCAGAGGTACACAAGTGTCATTTGCCACGTGTCCAGTGTGTCGCAGGAGAGAGATGCAAGGGGGAATGCGGACCTCCCATGGAGCAGCAAAAGGTCTTTTGGCTTATCTGGGTATCAGGCTGGGAGTCCATAAATCCAGAAATGGGACTGCAGGATGCCTGTCCGGCTTCGTTGCCCCTGAACCTGCTGGTGCTGGTGGCTCCATGCCACTCTCTGCGTGTTTTACATTTCAGAGCTGAATTGGTAAAAGAAAGTCACCAAACAGAAAATCTGACAAACCAACCACAGAGAACATCTGATCTGATCAGAAAATACGTAAGCCTGTTAGTGACTGTAGGCATGGCAAGGGCCAGCAATAATGGAGAACATATTTGTTATTAAATCCCATCCACATAAACCAATCTGAAACAGATGTGAATGTTAGTGGTATTAATAAGTGGGCAAACTCCAGGGATCCTGAAGGTATTGCTGGGAGGGACAAAGACACATCTTTGCTATCATGTGGGTTTTATAAGGAAGGATTAGGTTTTTACACTGTACCTTGCTTTGGGACTGAAAAATGCAGCAAGGGGGACATGGGGTGAGGGGTGCTGGATTAGAGTGAGGATGGCTGCCTTTGGGAAGGGAAGGATAGTGGCTGCTAGTGGAGTTGGACTGAAAGAAAACCAGGTTCTCTGCCCCTCTGTCTGAAGACAGCTGGGTTCTGATGGGGCTGTTCCAAACAGTCCTGCCATGACCAGAAGGGCAAAACACTGAAGTGTGCTCAGGAGAGATGGAGTCAGAGAGATGAAAGAGGTATTGCTTGGGTAAGAAAAGGGTTTTCAGAGCAATTTTACTCTGCCAAATTTGATGAGATTTTCCACTATTCACAGATTTCCAGTCTTCGTTAAAGCAGGAGGACTCTAGACCTTTGCAAGAGAAGATTGCTAGGATTTTTTTATATTGCAAACCCCTGTGTTTTCCCTAGCCATCTTCTCTGAAATAGTGGAACCTTTTTTCTTGGCTGAGGGCTAAAAAAAAGAAGGCAAAACAAAAAATTCAGCCCAAGGCAGACACTCGGCGTGGAAAATTGCAGCCCAAGTGGTTTAAGTTTAACAAAGTTATTAGCAATTGAAAACAGGGCTTTATAATTGGAAATGTTTGGCAAGCTTAATAATAGCTTGTGCTACCAGCCCTGCTTCTTAGATGTGTGCATGTACAGGGATGTGCCTACACCCGGCACAAAGACGTGAATTTGTGTTAAGATGCTTCTGGCTGGAAACATGCACAAGTGTGATGGCACACCAGCACCCTGCACTTCCAAGACACCACTTTTTATCCACTTTTCTCTTTTTAACCTTAATTCTTCAAGTTTTGGTTGTCCATCTTCCTCCAGTTGTAATTAAAACCAGACTGCAAATGCTTCTTGTCCTCACTGGAACAAAACACAAACTCTTCTCATGCTCTGAGAATTATGATGAAGAGGAGAATTCACAACGGCTTTAGGGTGGCACAAAGCCAACTTCCAGGGTGCTGGGAAGGCAGCATCGATGCCTCGTACCTCAACGTTCTTCTTCAACATTGTGGTGGGAGTAGGGCTGACTTGTTTTCAGTGCTCTTTACATGACTGCACCGCTTCAGGAGGAGATGGCAGCTTTTTGGGTGGCTCACCTGGCTGGATGGCACCTACCTGGGGGGAGAAGTGTCCTTGCTGGGCTGGGCTGGCAGCCTGTCCCCTGTCGGCCTTCATTAGGGCTCTCTGCAGTGTTTGCTGCTCCCCCATCAGGCGTTCCAATAAAGTTTAAACTCTCGATTACCACAAGCCCCACTGCAGCCAGGAAACGACGTCAAGTTAAGTCATCATATTGTTTGAATTACCCCAATATGAAAATACATGAAAGCCACAGGGAGCCAGCATTTCCCCTCCTATATAAAATGGGGTTATGACCATATTAAAAAACACAACAAAACCTACCAGCTTTTAACTGGAGATGGTGGAGCTGAGGGCTTAAATGATGCTGAAAAAGCCAAGCATGAAAGTAATTACATTTGAAACAAGGACTTGCTCGTTCTTCTGCTCAGCCTCATTATGACCCCGGCCCCTGTCCCCTCTACATCTCCTCCACTGTGTTTCTTTTTGGAGAGGGGAGAAGAGCAGCACTGGGCTGTGGGTGCTGTCATAATCCAATGCTGTTGGGATTGACAGGCAGGGGAAGAAGACACAGGTCTCAGCACTGCGAGGCATGAGAAATGCAAGCCGTGACAGCTGGCTGGGCCAGAGACCCTGCTTCTTTTTTGTTCCTGGGTGTTTGCCATCACTTAATGTTGATCTTAATGACCTGACTAAAGGCTGCAGGAAAACTCAAGCCTGAACAGTGCCAGTGTTGGGGGTCTCTGTACCTGGGTTTTCAATCCCGACGTGATGAGGTCTCTTTTTGCCAGGATCTGGGTGATCCATCCCAAGGCTGGAGGTGCTTAGGTGTGCATGGGATTCTTGGTGGCTCCCCTGGGATGTGCTGAATAGCCCTGCCCTATTCAGAAAACCTCTTTGCCTGGTTTGACCCAACAGGTTGTGATCATTCACAGAAGGAAAGCAAACCTGTGATTCTGGTAGCAAAAAAGTGGCTGGAAAGGAGACTGTTCTCCAGTCCTCCAGGTGTTTGCAAAGGAGCAAATGTCACCTGTTTCCCAAACTCTCTTGTAAGTGGCAGAGCCATTTCTCTGACAAAAAAAGGGAACATTTCCAAAACAGCACAGAGCAGATATATGGCACTGTAGACCTGGGCACCACAAACCCTCTTTCTTTCCCCTGGTAACAGCATAAAGCAGTGGGACAAAAGAGAAGCCTTCATCCTGCTCTGTGAGTCTGCCAGGCCCTGGGCCATGCCATAGATCATCCCTGCCTCTGTGAACTACCAGCAGGGCTGGCTGAGGCCAAGGGGAAGAAGAATTGATTGTCTTCCTATTTTACAAGGAAAGAGGAAGCCGGGATATCCTGATGTTGAGGTCTCCTCTCAGGACCACAGAAGGTGCCACTGCAAGGGGGACTTCACCCTCTGCAGCATGCCAGTGAGCAAAGTTCACTGGAGGACAAACATCGTGTCCTTCTCAGATGCTTTGTTAGTTCTCTCTTGACTTCCAGTTAGTTCTTGTTGTTGCTAAATCTGAACCGACTCAAGCTTTCAGATGCTGCCGAAATCCCCTGAGGGTCTTCCTACTTCTTCTTCAGAAGCAGAGCAGCTTGTGTACTCAGGCTTGTACTGGGTATTAATCATTTGTTTTTAACTCTGTCCACGAGGCTCACAGCTCTGGATCTAAGGCAAACAAGCCCTACTGGAAACCAAAGCGGGGAGCCTTCGTCCCTTTCAGGCTCCGTGTTTGTTTCAGTGTTATGAATGGTGTTTGCATGCTTTTTAATCATCTCAGCTCGAGGAGTTTGAGTCCTTTGCTGTTAGTAATTTTGATCTATTGCTACCATGCTACACACTGAAAGTATTTCTACTTTCTTACCTCCACATATGTATGCAGTCAGGAACAATTACTAATGTCAATCCTGTCTGCTTGCTAGCTTGCCTTTTTTTCCCTGTTGGTCGTGCTGTAAATCATTTTCACATTTACAACATTAAGAAGGAGCTCTGAGCAATCACTCTTGTGGTCAACAAACTGTTACTGCTTCTCAAGTGTCATGGGTCACTACTTAATTACTGGATTTCACTCCCAGTTAAAGCCATTAATCTTGTCTCCACCACCTTTCTCTGGGCCTCTCAATCCAGCGTGTTTTATGTTAGGCACACACAACTCCAAGTGCTGGTTTTTCCCAGCAGCAGAGGTTCTGTAGCCGGGATTTCTGGGCTTGATAAGCAAAATGATCCCACTGAGTCGCTATAAGGCCATTCTGTCTGCAGAGAGCTGGGTTTTCCAAACGGATGCAGAGATAACGAATGCAGCAAAAAAGGTCCTCGGGGAGTTCAGTGGTAGCAGTGAGCTTGCACAGAGTGAAGCCACCTCAGCTGTGGGACTTCCCCGAGCTTCAGCTCACCAGGGGATTATCGCTGCCTCCTCGCTCTCGGCAGCTGCTCTCGGCTGCTGCCTGACACCAGGGTGGGTACAAGCACCACAGGGGACAGCAGAGTAGCCCGAGAGAGTAGACATTAATTTATGAGTCCTGAAGGTTCATCAGGAGTTGAACTCGCCTGGGAAAGTTTGCACATGCCTGGAAGAGGGTTGGCTTCTGCTCTTGCTTCCTCTGCCCTCGAGCAGGGTGGAAGCACAGAGCTCGTGTGGATGGCAGGGCAGCATCCAGCTCCTCCCCATCTGTTCCTGGCATTGATGGGAATTCATAGGTGTTACATTAGACAGAGAAAGGCTCCCCTGTTGTTCCTTACATGAAATTGCAGCAAAAACATATTTCGAATTGTAAGCACAAAAGTGGAACATAAGGGCTACAGAAATCTAACAAAGCTTGTTTCATAGGCTACATCCACAGTGAGTCCATACAGAATGCCACGTGAATCACACTTCATTTACTACAGAATATATTTTGCTATTTCAGAAAAAAAAAAAAAAAAAGAAAGAAGAAGGGAAAAAAAAGAAAGCCTGTGGATGACAAGAGCTTTGCTGCATGTTAGCTGTAAAAGTTCCACAAATGTGGAATCTATTAAAAACATTATTTGTTTATGATGTGAAAGTGATTAGTGTGTTCCAAAAACAAAAACATGAAAACACAAAGTGCTGGGGCTTTTCAGGAGAAAAGCCACTGATTCCTGATTATAATAATTAATGTAATATGATTCCTTTTCTATTACATGTATAATTACTGTAGCACTCAGTTGTCTTAGCCAAAATCGGGGTCCTCTCACACATTCATCTAATAAACACATTCCCTGCCCTGATGAGCTTCTAAGCAGATGAGAGCTGGATGATGGGGAACTGGGGTGAAGACTCAGCATCACTTGCCCAAGGTCCTGGTGAAGGCATTGCACAGCGGCTCGGGCACCTCGGCTCAGCTCTCACCTGGAGCCACGTGGCTGGGCTGGGGAGGTCAGAACATTTCAGCACAAGTACAGGGACATCCATGTGGCCCCAATTACAGAGCCAGGGCCTTGGTTTCAGTTCCTGGACTGGGTGTAATAACAGGATGCTGGGATTCTTAGGCTGCGTTCACTGCAGGGAATGTTAAAAGAATAAAAGCAGAAAAAAGTCTCTACTACCTGCTACCCTCTAAGATGTCCAATCATGGAAAGATGAAACCTTGCCCAGCTTTGGCTTCTTATCACCTCCTTTCTCAACGCTGATCGCTTTTGGTTTCAACATCTTGTTAGTGTTAACGTACTCCAATGGCTTTTAAGGAGGACCTTATTTTTGCTGTCACCCACCTTCAGACCCAGAGCCTCAACGTGTTCCCTGCTGTTGGGACCTCTCACGAACTGTTTGCAGGGCCTTTTAGAAACCAGATCTGCAGCACCTCCCACTTCCCAGCCTGCTCATCCTTTCCATGTGCTGCATGTCCTACCCCAGAACTGCTTCTTGCTTTTGATGCACGGGGCATTTCTAACAGGTGGAGCATACACCACATTGAGGTGACCATGCAACTGCCATCAGTGAAAGCTGGTGTCAGTGGGAGGAGATTCCGGTCCTTCACTGGTGGGCTGATGATCAAGAAAAGTATCTTTACGTTTGGCAGCTTGTTAGAGCTTTTCCCTGGTCAAAATCACATATTATTCCCAGGCAGAGCAAGAGGCTTTTGGAGGTTTTCTGGTCCATGTACTTAAGCCCATCATTTCACTTAAACCACATTTGATTTAGGGTACAAAAATTCATCATTCAGCTTTCATTACCCAGGAAGAGCAGTTGTGCTTCCTACTGCTTCCTCTGCCTCGGTACCTTGCCTGCTCCTTTTCATGTGTTTGTCATTAGGGGTGTTGGACTCAAGAAGTGCAACATTGGATTGGGCTCACGCTGGGAAGGAGGTCTTTCCTCTCTTATGGAGGTCTGTTTTGGAGAAGAGAAAATTAACAAAGCAAGGGCAAAACACTGAATTTTGGGAAATTTTAGTATTCAAAATAGATTGAGTACTGAACTGTTGCAAAGCAGTCAGCAGGCCAGGCCACTGCTACCTTAGACAACAAAGTCCCATAAATGCTCACTAACTGTGCAAGCTCCATCCTGAAATCAGCTAAGGGCTGTTTCCCTGTGTGTTCATCGTCCAAGGCTGTCACTGAACCTTCTCATTTACAGCCCAAATTTTCTCTCAGCCCATTCGTGGGCTCCAGTGCTGTTTTTTAGCTTATTCACACTTCTCCTTTCCTGTCACTGAAGCAGTGTGAAGGTTGCAGTCAAGGGGTGTCTTTGCTTTTCTTGTAAGCAGGCTGGTTTCTGCTCCTGAAAGTGCTTTCCTCTCCTGCTGATCCCAGAGCCCTTCCTTTCATGTTTCCCTGTGAATTTACCTTCCTTATAAACACCTGGACACAACACTCCAGCACAGCAGTGTTATCACTTCCCTCTGACCACTGGAAGGGTTATTCAGTGCTCCTAGGTCTTTCCACTTCAGGGAATACAGTGATAATGTTGCCTCACACCTTGCACCACACATTTCTGAGCGTTTTCTGTGAATTTTTATCTCAAGATCATCCGGTCCATGTTAACTTTCTCCTTCTCCTCTATGTTAGGAGTCTGCCTGACATTGGGGTCATCAGCAAGTTTCCTTAGCACATGTCTTACATTACATGCCATGGTCATTAAGGAGAGTACCCAGCAACATTCCTAAGACCCAACACTGAAGAGCTCCATGAGTAATTCCCTTCAGCTGAAGAATTTCCTTCTCAATGTGTTTCCTTTCATCCAAATCAACACTTTATGTACATTTCAGATCTTCTACAAATTCCTATTATTTCCTGTAAAAAGCCATTTTCCATGTGGGTCTGTATGACACAATTTACTGAAGTTCAGATCCATTGGAACCACTGGATGACCTCTAGGAAATCTCTAGCAAAGGAACCAGATGAAATCAATATCTGTCTTTGGCAAATCCCACAGTTGTACTCTATCCCACTTCTCATATATACTTATGCCTCAATTACTCTTTCCTTTGACTGCTGTTTTAAAGCCTTGTGTGCTATTCAAAATGGTTAATGGCAACGGATTTTACCTGCTGCTTTAAAGCAAGCTATTTATAATCTTTGTCCAAAAGTGAATCTTGGTGGCCAGGATGCAGCTGGCACTTTCCTGGAGTGGAGTTTTCAAGCTGGTTGGAGAGCAGGTTACCTGCCTCATTGGATCCTGCCCACAGTGAGGAGAACCAGCAGGGCTCCAAAGGCATCTGGGCATTACAGGGTCAGATCCCAGCATTTAGAGTGGGATCTTGGGCCACAGAAGGCATCAGAAAATCTGTCATCCACCTCAGTGGTTCTCAGTTGAAGCATGGTGAGTGGGTCACATTTCTCTGTGCCACTTTGTGTCCAGATGGGGAAGGGAGGAACCTGATTTCTCCCTTTCAGCACTTGCCCACGTGAGAATTAATTTAAGTTGGTTTATGCATTTGCTCCCCAGATTATTATTCTTTAAGTGGAGTTACTGTTGAGTGGATGTGAAAAGGGGTAATTTATTGTTGTGCTTTTGCTCCTGCTTGGAAATGCAAATTTTGGCTTGCATCTACATCTTTATTGATACACATTTGGTCATATGCACACGGGTTTATATAAAACACATGAAACACCTGCCTGTGTTTGAAATGAAAGAAATGGGTGGTTTGTCCAATCAGAAGAATACCAGCCAAAAGAGAGGAGGGGGGATAGTACAGGTAAAGGATAACAAGTCTAAATAAACTCGCCACAAAAGGGAATCTGGTAGGTGGGAACCTGAATGCAACAGAAGGGAAATGGAAACCTACATGGAGTGTGGCAACTGGAGGATAATTAATACATCCAACAGGAAGGTGTGGGCTTGATCTAGGAAAGTAAGCAAGGAGAAGAGAAGAGGGAAATTCAGCTATTTACTGTGAGAAGAAAATCCTTTCCAAAGAGTCTGGCATGGAAAGAAGCCTGGAATGGATGAGAATCTGCATCTCCAAGTGAAGGAATGCATGAGATGAATCAAGAGGGAGAGAGAGATTCTCTTGGGTGAAGCTCGCCTTGGCCTCTGGTGTTTGACAGGCAGAGAAGTGTCCTTCAACACATTAGAGGTGCCCAGATCTTTGTTTTGGATACTCCTTGCATGTTCAAATAGAAATAGTGAGTGGAGTCAAGCTGGGGGAGCCTGAAGATGCGTCACAGTGAGGAGCACCATGTCCTCCGAGCAGCTCTGGTCTCCCAGCCGCAGGGAGAGGGAGCTTGGCTGCTGTGTCCTGCCTTGCTTCCTCTGCAGGAACACAAAATGCAGGATTTAGGATAAGGGAATGGGTGGTGAAAAGCCCGTCTCTCAGTGCAGTTCTGCAGCATCAGGCTGAATTAATGGTGTGTATCTGCTTCTGTGGTGTGTTTGTGGGATGGAGGCAGGTTCCCTGGGGTGTGTCCATTTTGTTCCAAACAGTTCATAAATCTAATAATTGCTAACAAAGAATATTCTGTTAAATGTAAATAATATCTGAAATATAATCTCTATAAATGTGGTTCGTTTAGCCATTAATTTTATAGATTGTTGAAGTAATTAACAGTGCATAAAGAGGACTTCCTCCAATGCAAGTGTGATCTTTAGCTGAATGGGCCTTTGTAGGGATCTCTAAGACAGTGCCATAGAGTGAAAGTGGAATTTTGTCTTGCCTTTATTTCCTTATTTTAAAGTGTTTCTGAAATGAAGTTTTTTAATGTGCTGGCCTTTAGTAGTTTAGCTTGTTTGCTTTTGTGGGTCAGTATAAATCACACTGAAATTCGTGTTCTTCTCAAGGTAAATTATTTGAATAGTCAAACATATGAACAAACACTGTCTTACACAGAAAGGCTGTCACTTTATCTATAGCTGGACAGAATCTGCAGTGTGATCAGGGTGTATTTTGAGATAATTTCCGCTTCATTTGGTTTGTTCCCTCCCTTCAAGCACTTTTTTCTCTAGTTTTCTTTGTGCCCAGTCAGTAGCTAAAAGCAGTTGAGTACTGCAGCAGAAATGGAGATCTTCATTTATTCTTGCTGTCTAAAAGTTACATCCTCCCAATGGGAAATCATCCAAAGAACAGAACATCCTCTCCTACAGTGCTGCTGCCGTGCTCTCTCCTTCACCTGTAGGCTCTCCTACCATTTCTATTTACACAGATCTTTTGCAATTTTGTAGCTATCTACAGATGGAAACCCCTTCTGCCCATCTTATTGGAGTTTTGGGCCTTCTACTGCCAAAAAAAGTGTTTTACTTCGAGAATGTGGGAGAGGTGACAGCCACAGGAAAGAAAACAGTCAGTGCAGCCACTTCACTGGAGCCTTGCTCTCCCCTAATGATGTTGGGATAAAGAGATGCTCCAAACAGGCCAGAAATGGGCCAGAGATGGACAGAACTGGAGACTTGGTTGTATTTGCCTCCTGTTGATGGAGGAGTAAGGACAAAGGACACAGTTAGACTCATGTTTCTCCTCTCTCATGAACCCCAGAACAGAGCATCCTCTAGCTGTGGATTTTACATGGCCATGACTGGATTTTCTTGCAGTGCACATTTTGCTGCTCTCATGTGTTCATGAAAAAAGCAAACGCTTAACACCGATCAGCGAGACAAGGAGTTGTGTAGTAAACCTATATATCAGAGCAAATTCATTTTGCTGGGAGATTCAAATAAGGGTAAAAACCCCAGCTCCCTCTGCCATGAATGGTGCATTGGCTGTCAGGATGAGCTCTTTCCATCCTCTCCATTTGGATTCCTTTTGCAAAGAGTTTCTCAGAAACACAACAGATTTTCAGACGTGCTTTTCTCCTGGTCAACCTTATTCCAATAAATTTGCATCCTTTAGTTCCCAAAATGTCCTTGCGGTGTCAACATCTGTTTTGGTAAAGATTTGTCTAGTAGGAAGCTAGAGCTCAAAGTCTTTGCTGTCATAATATCCTTGCCCTTAAAGAAATGAAGGGGTGCCCATTTGGCATTTATTACAACAAGTCTTCCTCCCTCATGTGAAGGAAGCGATACCTTATTTCTCTCATTAGAGTAAAATACAACCCTTGTAATGTGTTGGTATATCATTGCATAAATTATGAGGACTTCTCTCTGTTTATATGGAATGCAGACTTTTCAAAACTGGAGTGCAGAGACGCTGGGCTGTGAAAATAAAAAGCAGATGTCTTTCTCCCCCTCTCTCAGGAGGTTAAAACTTATCAGAGTATTTTAACTCTTTAGGTCCTGTGACAGGCAACATCTACTGAACAGAGGGAACTGGCACTCTCAGGTGCAAGGTGGGGCATCCAGTTAATCCTGGTTTGCTCTCCAAATTTGTCATGGGGCAAAACTGAGTGTGGCAAATACGGAACGGAAGTTTTGCCCTTGTTGAGTTTTCTTCCATGTAAATGAAGGGAAAAGGGGGACTATGAATACCTCTCTGGCTGTGTTGTTGTCCCTTTCTGAAGCCCTTATGGCAGATGTTCTTTTGGAGTTGCTTTCTTAATTTGCTTATCAATGTGAAGTGTATTTCCCTCTCTGCACTCCCCACCCTGTGGTTTTAGTGTATCACCCACTGCATCTAAGCAAGTGGTGGGAGTCTCTCCATGTGAGCGCTGAAACACTTGTGCTGTGCAGGGAGGTTGAACATGGAAAGAAAGATAAAAATCAAACCAGTCTTTATCTTACCCATAAACTCTGTGCAGAGGAGCAGGTGACACAAAGCCACCTCTGCCACACTTGGGGACCTCCTGGACAGGGGGAATCCTAGGATGTTCCTTTGGGTACCATTTCCACATGGCTGGAGGCATTGGAAATACACCTGCAGCCTGAGCCCTCAACAAGGATGTAGTGGCTGAAAAGGACAGGGGTTTCATCATGAGAAAACAAACTTGGGGCCTTCTCAAGGGCTGTGAGGTATGTGTGGAAGAAGAGCAGCATATTAAAAAAATCCACAGAAAGCAGATATTTGTCATGAAATACTGATTTAAACAAAGTGTGAGAGCCAGGCAGATGGCTCTAAAGTATGTGGCTGGCCTGCACTTCATGGTATTGCCACAGTGGTTTATAGTGTGTAGAGGGAGAGTTATGACGCAGAACAAATGAGATAAAAACCTTGTTTAAGTGTGATTAAATGGGTCTAAAAGCTGCCCATTTTATGGGAAGGAGCTGCAGGCGTGAGGCCAAGCCGTAGCATGCTGTATGGCTCACCAGCTCCTCATATACACATGGGCTGATTCAGAAAAATCTGTTTAAAAGTCATCCAAACAGTTTATGGACGTTCTCATCACCGGGCCTGAGTGCGTGAAGGGAAGATACACCCAACGAGGTCATAAAACGGTACCAGGATCTTCTGCTCTTTAAAGACAGCAGTTGAGATGTTTGAAATTGTCATCCACTGACATCAGCCCAGTAACCATTAGCACTGGTGGGGTGGTCGTCGTCTTGACATTTCCATGTGGAGTGGGATTTGTTGGCAGCCAGCTTAAACGAGAAGGGATCCCTGGGACCGGACGCTCGTGTGAGGGATGTCACGTTGCAGATGGATCAGATCTCCTTGCAATGAAAATGCTCCTTTGGCCAACAGTTTCTTCTTTGATGGTTCATCCCAGAGAACTGAGCTGGTTAGAAATGTTCCCATGAAACATCGTTCCTTGAGCCTGGCTTATTTTGCTGGAACTCTGTTGAGCACAGTTGACTTTCCCCATGTCTGAGGAAGAGAGCTTGAGGAAACCCACCTGTAGTCCTGGCAGATCTCTTCCAGGACAGGAGAAACACAGTGTGTACAAGTCTCTGGCTTCCGAGCAGATGCACCTGGTGGATTTGCCCCAAGGCCAGGGATGCTGGGAGCTGTGCAGCTGCCCACTGAAGCTGACAGGCTTTGACGTGCATTTCACTGGGAGGCTACAGCAAGGTCTGGGAAGCTTCTGGCTTCCTGGAAATTGTTCTCTTTTCAAAAAAACCCGAAAAAAGTTTCAGTTCAATTTGGATCAAAACCAGATTTTATATATATATATATATATATATATATATTTAAACCCATACATTTTCAAGGCACTGGAAACACTGCTTTTCAGCCAGCTCTACTTGATAGTTTTATAGGGCTTTACCATAATAAAAGTGAAGTGAGACGAAACAGAAAAGCCCTGCTTAGTAACAACAGGGGGTGGGGGAGTTGGAAGGGAGGCCTTAACCAGAGACAGGCTTGCTGGGTGACTGTTTTGCCAGCAGAAGACAAAATACATGTGCCAGGAGCGTGACTGAAATCATGTGGGTACAAGGCTTTGCATCTCAGTAGCCCTGCAATCCAGGACAAATCAAGGTGCCTCTTTGGAGAGTGGGGTGCTCCGTCCTGAACGGTCATTGGTTTCTTTGGCCAAATGAACTCCAGATTATTTTGCAGGCATATCGGAACAGATGCTTTTAGCCTCTTATGGCTGTCTTCCCACATATGGAGCTTTGCTTTGTCACCAGACCCTGCCAAAGATCCAGTCCTCCTTTTGACAACAAAGAACTGTTTTTATTTACTACGAAAGCTGGTCTGGCCTTGGTTCTCGGTTTTGTAAGTTATTCATCTCGCGTCAGTAGTAGTGGAACTCCTCTCACATGTTAATAAGTTTCTTTCCAGAAAGCTATCAAGTCCAGGTTTTAGGAGGAGGACGAGGGTGGAAGGGTAGTAAGGCAGAAGGGCATTAATAGCTCACTGTCTTCATTAACATTAACCAGCCAGGTGATCACGTCCCCTTTAGATAATGTCCCATCCACCCCCTGCATTGGGAGTAGCTATGTCCTGTCCTGAGCCAGAATCTGTCCTGACGTGTTTTTCCCTTCTTTTTTCCTAACTCAGTTCCTTCCTCAGTGGAGGTAACTGTCTGAACCACACAATTACAGAAAAATTGGTTGGAGAAGACCTCTCAGTTGGATCAGGACTATCCTGAAAACTAGATCAGATCAGCCATGGCTTGAGAACAGCTGTGGATGAAGATGCAACATCATCTCTGGATAACCTTTTCCAGAGCTGCACTACCTTGTTAAGTAAAAAGTTTTTGTAATGTTCAAGCTTAGCTTCCATATTGCAATTGTTGCACCTTTTATTGACTTCCCCTCCTCACCTAGAAGCGTTTGTCTCAATTGCCTTTGTCACCATCCTTCATGTAGTTGTAGGTGGCTGTTGGATTCCCCTCTTGCCCTCTCCTCACCAGACTGTACAAGCCCAACTCTTTTACCCTGTCTTTATTCCCACCTGGCAATGAATTGCTGAATCATTGATTGCCACGCTTTGAGTCCAGCTGTCCAGCCCACTTGCAGCCCATACAATGATCTATTTGTCCAGTCTATACTTCCCCAGCTTGCAGAAGAGACTATCATGGGAAATAGTGCCAAAAGCCTTACTAACAGCAAAGTGTCTTGCAGCACTACTCTTATCTTGTCTATATAGCCAGTCATTTCATCACAAAAGGCAATCAGACTGGTCAAATGTGATCTGCCCTAGGTAGATCTGTGTTGGCTATTCCTGTTTATCTTGTAGTTCTTCCCAGGTGTGGAAATGGACTCCAGTAGATGTGTTCCATGGTCTTTCCATGGTTGGAGAGAACCTTTTTTACAGATGGGTGTAACATCAGCCTTTTCCTGGTCATTGAGGTCTTCCCCCAGTCACTGTGATCTTTTGCAGGTAATAAAGAGTGGTCTAACAGTCACATCATCCAGCTCCTCCAGTACCCTGCAGTGGAAACCATCCACCTCCATGGATTTGAATGTTTTCACCTACCCTGGGTTGTCTCTAACTTGCTGCTCCTCCACTGTTGTCTGTCCCTTTCTTTCCCGAGCAGTTCTGGTTTGTGCAAGGATCTAGCAGGAAGATTTACTGGTGAAGACAAAGGGAAAAATTATGTTTAGTACTTTAGCCTTTTTCAAGCTGGAAGCAGTTGTCTGTCTTCCCCACAAATGACAATTTTTTCAGTGACCTTATCCCAAGTAATGGGACTGCAGGGTAACATGTTGTAGTTATTCAGAGCTGAGTATGAGACTGGGATTTGCTTTGCTTAATATCTGAGTTCCGGCAGATCAGTCTCATATAATGTGAATCTTTGCACGACACAAGAGCCTGTGTAAGGTCCTTTCAAAGATACAACTTCCCAGCATTACATTCACCAAGAATGTTGTAAAATTGTTTCTTCTAAGACTAAAGTCCAAGGGAGGATGAATTCTCTACGCGACTTTGTATCTTGTATCTCCTCTTATTTTCATGGGTATTCGGGGTAGTAAATCCCTTATCTCCAGCTATGTGAACAGTTTACTAAACATCTGTCAGTAGCACCCGTGCCCATCTTGCTAATCTGGAATGCCAACGTGCCTCCAAAGCCTAAAAAATGCTGAACGATCTGTATCTCAGTACTAAAAATGCAATGCAATTGAACTCAAACGTTATGAAGTGTCTGCACTTCGTCTGGGTAAACTTTATTTGCAAGTCAGTCTTTAGACATGGGAAGGAACCCATTTCCAGAAGGAAAACATTAGTGATGGGTGCGGTTGTGAAAGGTGGGAGACAGGGTTGGAACTGAATTGGCCCTTGGAGGTCAGATGGTTATCAGAACCAGCTGAGCTTGAAAACCCAAGCGGGGGAACTCGAACAAATAGGTCTGTGGCATTTAGGCACTATATTAAATAGGATTTGTGGTACCTGCTGCTTCAAGCTGTGCCAGGAATAGCATGAGTAGCCTTTCTTGTTGAAAATGGGCACATCTGGTCCCAGTCCGAGTTGGAACTAGCAGGCAAAGAAAAAATACACTGTACTACTAGAATTTGTTTTGAAACCTTTACTGGAGGATTCAACCCAGGCTGGACATTCATGGTGTTGTGTGATCTCTCCTTTCTGTCTCAAGCTCCACACTCAGCAACAGATCAGCTCAAATGTTGGGAAGCACTGATCACCAGTCAAAAGTGAGCTCTGCTCCTGTGTGGTTCTGTGCCCTGTTCCCCCTCAGTTCCTGTGTCACCAAGATCCTCCAGCACCATCTTGCTAAAGTAACACAACAACCTTGCACAGAGGAAGAGTTAATTGAGCCAACCTACAGAAGGAGAAATGGAGGAAAATTGAATTTATTTGGTGGGGCAGGCTGATGACAGCAAGGACAGTGGAGCTTGTGTCCATACTGGCCCTTTTGGGGTCCATACTGGCCCTTTTTGGGTCCTTATTCCCAGTCCAGCTTCTCTGTTACTGGCTCATGCTGCCCACCACACAGGGAGGGAAGGCAGAAACAAAAGAAATGGGTGGATTTAATTCAAAATTTCAAAGATGTTTCTGCTGGGTTTGCAGATGGTGGCAGCAGATGACAGAAATGAGCTCATTTTCCCTCTGAACATTTCTTTCACCCTTAATAAAAAAATCTTAAAACAAAGAGCTCCTACAAGAAATGCGGAGTTTTCTCCCTCTTCATTTTTTTTTCTACCAGAGAATGTAACCAGAGCAAAAGAGAGTAGATTCTTACAATAATTCCTGGAGTACATTTTCCAAATATCTCAGTAATGGCCCATCTTATACAAGTCCCTTTTAGATCCAGAACTGAGACAATCTATGTGCATCTTAGCCCAGCTCATCCTGCTCCAATAGAACCTCCCTTGTCATTGATTATTTTTCATTCTCTAACACCCTGTCATCAATTATTTTTATTTATCTTGTCTGTGGTGGGGAATTTCTACATGGAAGTCTGTATGTTGGGTCTGAGAGACCTGTAGTTTCTCTTGCTACAGGCTGATGCATGGCAGGACAAGGAGCGATGACTTTCCTCATCACCAGCTGCAGGTGTTCTCTTGGTAGCTGGCTGGGAGCTGGGTTTGGCCAGTGGCTCCTGTCCCTTTCTTCCATGAGGACAGTGTTTGAATGTGAGCTGTTGTGTTTCCTCAACTCAGAGTCAGCTGGTTGATCCCGACAACATCCAGACAGCAAGCCAAAAGATGACAATATGGACAGTTAGACTGTGTGGGACCCAAATGTGGTTTTCAGCCCTGAAACCCTAATAAGAACATAGACTGAGCTCACAGTGTCAAGTGGACTGTGACCTGTCTTGAAAAACTTTCTGGTTTTTCAGTTCAGTCCTGTTTGGCAAGACACCTTTGGAGCTCAGAGAAGGGACTTCAGGACCTGCTTCCATTCATTTCTGCATGACATGCATTTCCCCTGGCTCTGCCCAACCAATAAAAAGGCAAAGGGAAATTTAGCCATAAGATATGTTCTTGTCTTCCTGTCTTGGTGCTTTCTTTGATCTCAGTTTGCTTTTAGATGCTGCGTGCCTGAGTTAGACAGTTGTACTGCTGGTAAGAAACAACCACTGCCTTCTCTTTCTCTTTTTTAGGAAGGATATAACAATGTGTATTTTCCACAGGTCTCCTTGCATGGTTCATGCTCTTCAGCAGCACCTCTTCCTCCTGCTTTCCCAGTTTTCCACTGTGTGTTTCTGGTGGGATGATTTGTGCAGATCTTAGCTCAGTAGGCTTCACAGGTCCCCTGGTTGCAGCCTAATAAGTGGGGCAAAGTTATGAAAGGAAAAAACAAAACAAAAACCCATCCTGACATTTCTTAGAATAATATGAATTGCCCATCCAGCTGTTCACACGCTGCAAAGTAGAACCCAGACCCCTTCTTAAGCTGAAATCCTTCTTGAAGCCTGGATCCCACTGAGGATTTAGGACTGGATTCTCATTTATACTGAGATCTCTTGGGCCAGCAAGCACAGGATGTAAAATATTTTTACTCTCACTTTCACATGAGAATTAGACCTTTAGAGTCAACTTGAGTTACCTTGTGCTGGCTGCATCAGTCACATATGACCACCTGTTGTTTCTTGGTTAAGCTTAACTGCATCTCGTTTTTTGGCAGGAATGCTGCTTTTGCTGCGTGTTTTCATCGCCCTGACCACTAGGTGCTACTGCAACACAAACACAGCAATGCTTGAATGGACTCAGCCAGATCCTGGCCCTGAGAACTCAGCATGGAAGGGTCCTTCTGCTCCCTTGGTTCCTCTTGCCAGTGTGACTCCCATGGCCGAGCTGCTGTGGAGCTGACATGGTCAGCCTCAGGTTGAGGGACAGGCCCAGGGCTAATACAGAAGTACAGGACATTCTGGTGAGGCTAAAACAACTTCTCAACAGAAACTGAGCCCGAGCTCCTTAGAGAAGAGTATGGAGGATAGACTCCATAGTATGCATGCACCTCAGGGTGAAACACAAGAGAGGACTGCACAGGGGAATGATGCTTTTGGTCACCAACTGTCAGTAGAAGACCTACTACTGAAGGCAAGATCTGAAGTATTGCTTCATTCCTCCAGGTGATTAATGTATTGATCTGGATTGTAGAGTTTAGGACTAAAAAGAGTATTTGGATCTTCTAGGCTGACATCCTCAATTGATCAGATATTAGATTTCACTGGTTAACCTGGTATGGAGACCAGCTGATTGTGTGTTAGCAAAAGGATCACCTCCAGAAAAGCATCTTCTTAACCTCAAGACATCAAGAGAGGATCACCACCAATTTTCCATGGTTATTCAGGTTCCATGTCTAACCCAGTTTATGCTTTTCCACTTGTTTGCATTTGCCTGCTTTGTAATATGAAAGAGGTTCTTCTAGAATGTGTATGACCAGGAATCAAACAGGGAATAAAAATCTGTGTGATTGATCTGCTCCGTATTTTTCCACTGCAGTTTCTTTCTGGTTTTATTTTGGGCTTTTTTTCCTGGAAGAAAAGGAATTCTTAGTAAAATGGAATTTTTAATTAAAGCAACAAACCAAAACTTGTTCTTACTGAAAACCTCAACATTGAAAAATCTGCTTTTGGGAAAATCCTGTTTCTTAGGCTGGCTTCATTTGATATCTTATATCCTCAGCATGATGCTGTCTTTCATAAGACTTAATTTGTGTAATAGAAGCCAGCAATAAAGGCAGCAAATGTTCCCTTTGCCCTGTGTACTCACTTTAGTTTATGGGCTGGCTTCAGCACCTCTAGGGAGGCAGAAGTTTGTACAACTCTGCCTTAGGACAAATATATTAAATGGGGACAGATGCTTCTCTTACTCATGGACTCTTATTTGTCTGTCTGAGCAGTTTGCTTTCCACAATACGACCTAAGGACCCACAGGTCTTACGAGTTCCTACCCCTGCTTGGTCCCCGGTGCTTCTCCGGTTCACACCGTTCAGTCTGGGGCTCTGTACACTGAAATCTTTGTGTGGGTTTTTTTCTTGGTGAGTGGGCCATCTGCCAGCAGGGCCGGGGCAGAGGGCTGTGTATTTGGTACTTCTGAATAATTCTACTGTCGTCTGTAAAATAAGTGAGAATGCTTAGATTTTTGTTGGTATCCTCTAGTGCTCTGATAGCTTTACTCTTAGCTTCTGGAAAAGAAAACCAACAATCTTTATCTATTGAGCTTGTAAATTTTGATTACTCTTGACATGGTCTACTGGTTTACACTGTTTTAATTATTCCCCTGCCTCGTATCCAGTTTAGAGCTGATTCAGTTTATCATTCGTATAATGCAACTTACAGAACAGCATTTCACTGGACAGCTTCATGTTTGGTCCTCACTTTACTGTTAAACTTTGCCTTTCTTCTTAGCTGACCAGAACGAGCATTTGTGGAAAAATATGGGAATTTGTTACTATTTTTGGTCTGCTGCCTCAGAAACTCAACTGTAGCATGTTGAGCCCATGCAGAATGGGAGCATCCTTTGCAACAGCTTACACCTTCCTCTAACATGCTGCGTTCCAGGGAAGATGAAGGTGGCCACAGTAGATTTACACAATGTGATCTGTCCTGTGGTTACAGTGGGGTTTGACCTGAAAGCTAAATCCAGAAGTCAGCTCACACCTCTTCCAAAACCAATGTGCTGAATGTCAATAGTGCGGGGCCACGAGGGGACCTGTGTGCAGCTGGCACTTAGTTGCTCTTATATTAAGATTGCTGCTACTTGATTTGATCCATTTA
This sequence comes from Aegotheles bennettii, assembly GCA_013398125.1. Lineage (NCBI taxonomy): Eukaryota > Metazoa > Chordata > Aves > Caprimulgiformes > Aegothelidae > Aegotheles > Aegotheles bennettii. The sequence continues at coordinate 501,588 of VZRW01001204.1, read as the reverse complement.
AAGACAGGGGAGTATTTTTTTTCCCCTTTATGTTTTCCTTCAAGAACTTGCAGAATTTCCAGGTCACTTTGATGAGGCACTTGAGGCCGTGGTCTAATGGTCTAATGGTTAGGAATATGATGGGATAAAGGTTGGACTTGATGACCCTGGAGGTCCCTTCCAACCATAATGATTCTGTGATTCTATGGATGACCATCAGTGCTGGTACTCCCTCAAGGACAGATAGAGCTAACTTTTTAGGCACATGTCTGAAGTTACTGCCCATAGCATATGTTCAGATGAGAGTTCACCAAGGAATGAACCCTCCATCCAGTGGATAAATACCTGATATGTTTGCTTCTTTGTCAAATGCTGAACCTCAAACCCCATCCCAACCTGACAGCCTTTAAAACAGCTCCCAAAACCTGGCATTTCCATACTGGTGGGGAAGAACTATTAAGAGAGCTCAAAGAAATAAGTATTTGGAAGCTCTTTTAATGGAGGTTGAGGGACGGTAGAAGTTTGGCAATGCAAGATAACGCAGTAATATTGCACAATTGTAATGCTGTCTCTCACTGAAACCAAGCTAAATGATTTGTAACACTGAGAGAAGAAATATGCATTATCAGCACTAATAAGCTTGAGACAGAGAGTTTGGCCAACATCAAAAATTTTAATTTGCATTTGGATTGAGACTAATTTGCCTTCAGATATTGCATTTTCCTTGTACTTAGATTGCACTCCTTACTGAAGCCACTAAAGCAGACCAGTTAATTCCTGCTGCACCAGTAAAACTCTGCTTGTAGACTTTCCTAACCAGAGCAAAACGCCCTATTTGGTGTCCAGTATCACCTCTCAGTTAGCTGAACAGAGTGATTCTAGTGTAAATAACTATCAGGATATAATTAGTCAGAGTGCTACATTGCTTTTGTTGCTTAAATGTTACTTTGGGAGGTGATGGTTTGGAAGAACCATTCAACCAGTGCTCTCCCAGGCTTGGGTACTTGAAAAAGAGCGAGATTTAAAATACTTTGTCAGACTGTTTGGTATATTGAGGCAGCCAGGCTGGTGAGTGTGTGTCACCATCTTCTCTGAGTCAGGATATGTGTCACAAACGTCATGGTGCTAAACCTTACAAGATATTTTTCTTCAGCTCAAGTGATGGGTTGTGTTTTTCGAATAGGACTGCAGGGCTTGGTGTAGTGTCAACATGACATTTTTCATGGTCATAAAGTGGTTACAATACATCTGAAGTGTTGTGAACCGCAAATAGTTAGGAACAAATTTTATCTGCTACTCAAAGTTTCATGTAGATTGCTACATCTTTCCTTTAAACAATTGTTATTGTGCTTTTTGTGCAAACATTTGCTTACTAGCTGGGCCTGGAGGTTACAAGTTCAGAGTTTTCCCTCAGTGGGAAATGATCTTTATTGCTGATTGACAGGGGACCCATTAGGTCTTCCAAATGGATTTTTCCTTTGGAAATGCTGATCTTCAACAACTCCTTCTTTAGCTGATCGTGTTCCTTCCATCTCCTTGTTTTTTCTCTGTGTCAGAGCACCCTGTTTTGCTTCTGCAGTGATCATGCATTCCTTCAGACTCCTGCCTCAGGCCAAATTAGCCCCTCACGTTAACTTCTTAGTGCATGATTGCAGCTATGAGACCTTCTGTCATGAAGATGGCTGAGTTGGTGCCCCATGGGCCTTATGTGCACTGTAATTCTTACTATCCTGGTTTGAGAATGTCCAGACCCCTGCAACAGTTGGTACCTGTATTTAGTCTTTGAGATTTGTCAGTGTGCATAACATCATCAATCCAAATGTGCTGGTTTTGCATCTACCACTTCAAGGTAGGGCAGGCTTGGCTTGGGTCACAATGCTTTCTTTGGTTTTCCTTGGTTCTTTCCTTTCTTCTCTGCATTGACACCTTGGGTTTTGTCTGCTAGCTTGTTATATATCTGGCAGTGGATACCTCTCCAGGCCAACACCTTTTAAAAGCCTCTAGAGCAGTACATTGTAAAAGAGCCAAAGCTGGAGAAAGACTTGGAAGATGTACACAGTAGAGCACACAAGTGGAGCAATGGGTGAGGGCTAGTCCAAAGGAACAGGAGCCAGCTTTTGTCCTGAAGGCCAACCAGCTGTCTGCACTCACTGCCTCTGCTGCTGACTGAGTAATTCCAGTTTCAGGTTGGGAAGGCTGATGTCAGCTGGCCTGCAGGAGTTGTGCTGGGTGGTGGCTGCAGTTTGCTCCCCTCCACCACCAAACTTCTTAATGTTGATGTGATAGTAGGTATTCCTCTTAATAGTCAACAGGCTGCCTGGGTTGCTTAGGAAGTTACTTAGGTTCAGTCCTTTTCCCTTCCTCAGATCCCTGAAATGGAAATACGTGGTGTTAAAAATCTCATTCACAATGTCTTAATGTGCTTAGGTGGTCCTTGCTCCCCCTTTGGGACAAACTGAGCTCCAACAAAGTATTTTCAGCCTCTTCTTCTTCTGGTGATGACCAAATATGCTCCTGAACTAGGAACAGAAGGATTCTGATTGCTATGGCAAGCACCAGACTACCTGGCCTTCTTGCAAAGACAGCAGTCAGGTGTGTCTGTTCCTTGCTTCATTGCCTGGTGTAGAAACATCCATTTACCACAAAGGGTTAAGGATGTTCAGCTTGATTAGGTACACACTGGCAGTATTAAACTTTATACGCACTCCTGCTTCTGTGAGGACAGCTCTGAAGTGACCTCATGGAAAACTCTCAAGAGTCTCTGTATGATTTCACATGGGCTTATCCCCATCGTAGGCACAGAGGGTGGAAAAGCTGCCTTGTAGCCAGCCAGCTCGTGCCTTTTATGAGTCCTCAACAGATGAATGAATTTGGTACTTGAGTAAGAGAAGGGATTATTTGTTCTGCCCCCATGTTTCAGAGATTTGGATCATGCACTGCATAATTTTGGCCATGTCTTGTTCTCCATCCAAAGCTGCTTTCCAAGCATTCTGTGTAGTTCAGTATTACTCATCTGGGAGAAGCGAAGAAACTTGAGTAAGACTTTTACAGGGCAGGACAGAGTGATGAAAAACTATAATGTGACGATGTTGTATCAGCTCAATTTGAAATTATTCAACTCTCCTTCTCTCCTTAGGAACTCACAGAGAGCTTGGGCAGGCCACCACCACTACGTGGCGGTTTCTAAACACTAGCTGTGCACTCAGGAGACCTGTGGATGTTGCTAGCCAAATTTATGGGCATGTCTGTGAACCCCAAAGTGGTGAGCTGTCTATGGCAAGAGTAGAGAGCCTATCTCTTTGGCCTGCACACAGAGTTTATCAAAAAGCTCCTTGAAATCCATTGACATGTGACTTACGTATGAGGGCCAGAGTGCAAAATGCAGTTTGTGATTAGATCAAAAAACATATTTTGAAACTTTTATGCTAATTTAAGGCTAAATTCTGTAACCTTCTCAACCGTTTGCATTGTGCAAACTCATGTAAAAAAAGTCAAGAAGTTGGAAGACTTTGTCTTCATGTAGGAGCAGAAAGAAACCTGAATGCATTTTAGGAGCTGAATGTTTTTATCCCGCATGCAGTAAAATATGCAGGAAACATCTCTCTGTGTGTTTCATCATTAGAAGAGAGTTTCCCAATCACAGTAGCTTTATCTTCCAAGTTGCAAATATTCCAGTTTTTGCTCAATGAGAGTTGAGTAAAACTCAACTGTGCAGCCTCTTCAATGGGAAACGTGAACAACGCTGCTCGTCCTTTGCAGTTGTGACACCATAGAAATGGTATCAATATTGTAAAATTGTTCTCCCCCATCATTCCTGCTCTCACCCACCCACTCACACCTTGGCACATGCAAAGTTTGCTCTGCACCCACACAGCCAGCTGGCTTGAACTCTGATAGCAGGCAGTGGGATAACAAGGTAAAACCTCCAAAATCAAAGATGTTTGGGCATCTCGTAGCCAGCTGAAATGAACAATTATCTTCAGTCCATGCAAAAGCCCAGGGTGTAGTGGGGGTAGGGTGAATAACCCTTTATTTGTTGACAAAAGTCATGAGTCTTCATTTTTCTTTTGGTAGGGAAGGCAGCGACTGCAGCAGTGTTTCTTCCACTTGTGATAAGAAGTGAAAATACAACTGTGATGGAGAAGCAAATTAATTGTGAGGGCCCTAGTTAAAATCACTGGGAGGAGTATTGCATTACAGTGCAAAGAAGTAGATGAATATGACCTTTCTGTGAACTTCTCAACCCTACTAGAAGCATAAATTTAAAGTCTCCTAGTGGAGAAATGTTCTGGCACTGAACTGGTGTCTACAATCAGGATTCTGTCTGCAGGTATCAATGCACAAAATCTCTGCCTCGTGGAGCTCGGAGTCTCCTGAGGCTTCTTATGTTTTGCCTTTGTTTGCTGTAGTCTGTGTCAGAGGGTTTCGGTGGCCTTGCCCAGCTCTGGCTGCTCCCTTCTCCTCCCAGCCTGGAGCATTTCCTCGACATGCAGGGAAATCTCTTGCAAGAAGGTGGTCAGAAAGGCCACGGTAACTGGAGCAGAACGGGAAGCTGTGTGCTGCAGAAACGCTTGCTGAAGATATATAACTTTTGTCTGCTACCAATTGTCACAAGCAGTTAAGGCAAGCAATTTATGGCTGTGTAGCTCACACTTAGCTGCTAGATTTCCATCTCTGACTCCTACCTGGCACGTTGTACCAATTCCTCCTGATTTGTAACTCCAGGCAGGGCAAAACAGGCATTATGGAACAGATATACTCCTTCTTTTTAAGGAAGGGGCTGAGGGGGGTTGGCTCATCATTAAGCAAACGTTTTTACTGAGTGACAGCTGTTTCTGCTCAGAAACGGGACACAAAGTTTGGCTTTGTTTTAATCCTGGGATGTTTATCACAGCACTTTGAAGCGTACAGCCTTCATTTTCCCCTTCTCTATCGCTTCAGAGCTTTGGGGTTGAGAAGGAGCAGGAAGAGGAAGGGTTTTCAAAGGGATGCTTCGCTGTTAAAAGTTCAGCATTGTTCTCCTATGTGATTTTCCTGGTTGGCAGCTTTATGGCTAAAACCTCTGTTTTAAAACTGGTGTGAGCTGGTGATATCGTGAACATGCCACGTGGTGTCTGATGTCCTTTAGCAACAGCACATTTATAGCATTTTCCCTCATAAAAACCCTCTCCCTTGCCAAAAGAAGTCCAGCTGGAGTTATGAAATCAGTAAACAGAGACCCTGCTACGGCACAGCAGCTCGGCCTTCCTGGTTCCCTCCATCTGTATCCACAGAGCACATCAGGACCGGGCACGCTGGACCCGACACAGCACCCATGCGGTAGCCTTGGAATGGTTCCTCTATTCCTATAGGGACATGGAGTCTGATAGCACTCGTGGTCCTTGTGTGCTGCTTGGCAATTAATAGGAAGTTCATCTTACTCAATTGTTGTCAAGTTTTATTAAAGTCTAGGTTGTAGTTAAAAGCCCATGGGCCAAAAACCGCCACCCTAACTGGGAGGTATCGCGCCCCTGAAATCTGAGTGCCTCCAAATAGACATAATCCCTTCTGGAGTCCTTGGGAAGCGGTTAGTGGAGCTTGGATGTCACCATGAGCAAATCCTAGTTAATAATTCTTTCAATTGGAAATGTGTTCTGAATCTACTGTGACTATCTGACCACTAATGGCTTTCGTGTTGCTTGCTGTGAAATTCGTAGGCAATTAGGGGAATGGAGACAGATCTGATAGCTAATTGCTGCAAAAATCATCCTCCAAATGGTTGAAAACCAGAATTCCTCAGCTGAAATCCACAAATGTCTTCGTGCAAACTAAAGAGGTTCCCCAGTGGCGCCTGTGTGGTGAGGATTTTGAGATTCTGGAGCAGTACAGGGAGGTTGGAAGGAACCATGATGGGACAAGCAGAGGCAGCGTGGCTTTCCCATCACTCCAGAGACCCTCAGCTGTGTTTCCAAAGGCACCACTGGCTCTTCTGGCCATGGGGTGTTTGTTGGAGGGCTACCCTCAGCCCTGTTGCCTGTGGAGAACAACTGTGCCATGAGCAGAGGGTAAGGGCCACATTTGCAAGGGACTGGAAAACTTCAGCTCCAGTTCCCTTTGCCATTTGAAAAGTCCATCCATACCAGTTCTGTAGCCTAAACTCAGGTGTAAGAGGGATCTCAGCATCACTTGGGTGACTAAGAAGCCCTTCTAGGAATGTGTTGCTTCCCTGCTTACACCATGCTGGTGACTTGTGACACCATGGGGCAATGAGAAGGTGGCCAGAACAGTGGCTACCAGACCTGTGTGCCAAACCCTCAGCTGAAACAACTGAGAAGAGAGTCTGGACAGCCCAAGTGGAAAAGCCTGGTCCCACTCCCAGTCAAAAAACCATCTTGAGATTCTCTTTGTTTCCAATGAACAAGGAGGCCTGAGCTGAAGAGGTCTTTAGAGAGCAGCCTTGGGCTTCAAGGTTCAGATGGTAGATCCAGCATGTACAGCAGGCCCAGAGCTGCTCCTCTGTGCTGTCCTATGCTGTGCTGAAGCTCTCATCTGAAGTCCTGTAGAGTAGCTGGTGTTCATCTGTTTATTGCTTGAGTTTCTTAGTAAAAGTATCATATGCAAAAGTCTAGCCACCTTCGTAAGCAAGAGGGACTTGACTTTGGTTCTGCACACACAGAAGCAAGTCAGAAATAACTGCTGATGCCAATGCCATTGAAATGGATTGCAGTGGCTCTGGATACAATGGGTGTGAGATCAGAGAGGGGTCCAATGCGGTGTAGTTGCTGACTTGCTTTGGTTTTTGGAAGGACAGTTCTGTTCGGAAGGCTGGTACTTGAAAGGCATTTCTGAAAAAATAAAATAAAATATACATATATATATACACACACACACACGTATGTATGTATGTGTGTATATGTGTATATAATTTGTAGCTGACACCCTGGCTTGGAGTTGAAGGAGTGAAAGGAAAAATGGAAAAGAAAATGAAAAAAAAGAACAGTGAAGAAATAAACATCTCTGTGACTATGGGATGAAAATATAAAGAAACCCAGAGAAATCAGTGTGTGTCTTATAATCTGGAAAAAAAAAAATCAGGATAGGAGGGTCAGCATTTTTCGTTAGGACTTTTCCAACGCCCTGGACTAAGGAGAGGACTGTCCTGGTTGGCTTCGTTTCTGCACAAACACATCACACCTGGCTCTGCGCTGTTTGTGCTGACCTGTCAGCCATGGGAAGTGAGAATTTAGGGACCAGATCTGAGGAAAAGAAAAAAAAAATAGTACGTTTGCATTTCAGCTTTGATTGCAGCAGCCTGGCGTGGAGCTGAGATGGGGCGGGCTTGTTCATCGAGACCCCTCCAGCGGAGGACACAGAGGAGGCTGTGTTAGTTTCCATGCTGCTTAACATTTGTATTTATTTATGCACCACATTTAATTCTTTATTTATTCTTCATGTGAGCGTGGATTTAACGCTTGGCTCCGGGCAGTCCTGTGTTTATCCACAGGGCTGCAAATGTTCAGATTGACAATAGGTTTTAACCCCAAGTGGAAAGGCCACCTCTAGGTCTGCCTCTGTAGTGCCCATCTCCTCATTTGGACACTGAGGAGCTGCCAGTGGCTCGGCTGATGGGATATTTGCTGCCAGGAACAATATCGAGGTCACTAAGTGCATGCCCAGGGGCCACGACCATTCTCTGGTTGGTTGTGGCTCCTGGAGCATGAGGTGCAGAGATCGAGGTGCGGCAGGAGGGGCACCATGCTGCTGTTTGCCAGCAGAAGGGAGTTGGTCATGTGGGATGGAGTTAATGGGACATTTGCACAACGCTCTCTTCCTTGGCTGCTGTTTAGTGCTCTTGCTATTCTCAGCAACAAAACAGCCCTTGAGGGGCAGATGCCACCAAGTGTAGCAAGGGAATACCCCTGTGGATGCTCTGGCTTCTGCTCTGTGCTGGACAAAAAAGGCAGGAAACCAAAATACCCTGTCCCAGAGCCATGTCCATGCCCTTGGCCCCATTCGCACACCACATGGAGCGTGAAAGCAATGGGGAGCCAGTGTGTTACCATTGTTCATTGTTAGCAGCTTCAGATCTGAAGCAGCGAATGGGGAGCCCACATCCAACTCCAACTTGCAGAAACCATCCAGTTCCCTCTTTGTTCATCGGCAAACAGGAGCTTAACAAAAGGCTCTGCTGAAATCCAGCAGCGTTGCGAGATCTGTGTGTAGTAGGAAAGGAGGAAAACAGAGTGTTGTGAAGAAAAATTACAGACCTTCAAGTTGCTTCTGTTTCCCAGGGTGGTACCGCAGCCCAAGGTGGGTCCTGCAGGGGTTCACACGGCTGCCCTGTGTATTGCCGAAGTTGGAGAAATGTTGTGGAGATGTCAAAGGAGAAGGAAAAACACCCAACATCAGCCAAACAGCCTGTCAGTGCCTTCAGTGGTGAAAGGAAGGTGGGGCAGGAATGAAAGAGGAACAGCCATCAATTAAAGATAGTGGGGGGAAAGCCTGTAACACTTCCATTTTCTAAGAACCAAAGCTTGTCTAGACCCGAGTTGGTTTTTGTTTTTCAATCCTTTTCTGTGAAAGAAAAGCTCTAATGATTGAAAATTATACTTTTGCACCGAATCTTCTGGTTTTGGGAAAACTGCTTTTTCAGTAACAAAATCTTTCAAATAAAGTATTCCGAAAGGCTGGAGGTGTTTGTGTGCAGAGCTGTAACTAGTGAAGGTGATTCTCGGATTAGATGTCCCTGCATGTTTTCACCTGCTTGGGGGACAGATACCACCATTCCTTACAAATTCAATCACATTAACAGCCACCACATTTTACTCAGCCAAATCTGAGGTCTTTCATACTAAAGAGATGGTCAGTGGTAGGTGACAGCTGAGTTATATTAGTTATACTCATATGGGAAGACATCTTTCAGTGTTATGAGCCAGGAAGTCCAGATGTGACTTGGAGCAGCCCTTTCTGGAGGACACACCATGCACATGGTGCTCCCCATCCCTTCTCCACTGAGACCAGAGCCACAACCAAATGTGAGACCTTGAATGTCATATTTCCACCTGCAATATCGATCAGCAGGACATAAACACTAACTGTTGGGGTGAAGTTATCTGCCAAGCCATGCAGAAATGGCACATTGCTTTTGTTTCATCGTACGTCTGTCCCCCCTCGTCCTTTCAATCCAGATGTTGCTCTTCATGCTGCTGCGAGAGGTTAATACTTCTGACATGAATTGATAATGTTGGATGTGGAGCTCATTTCTTGGCAAATCAGCATGAAGGAAGTAAACAGTGCCTGTTTGTTTTGACTTTCTTCCCTCGTTAAGTCTGGTTTATTTTAGTAGATGGTCTTTTGATTTCATTAATTAAAACATGGCTGGATAGGGAATGAGAATGAATACAGAGGACTTTACAATTGATATATACAAGAGGGGAGGAATATCCTTTGGATTCTTGTTGCCACTAAGGAAGTTGTAAGAGGCAAAGTAGATTTTCATCTCTTGGCTCTGTAGCTGGAGGGAGGACAGGTTGGTAATTTTAGCTTTCCGTGGTGCTTTGCTAGAATTCAGGGTTGAGATTCAGGGTCTTTGACAAAGCTGGGTTAATTCATGATAAATAAAATGTGGTAAATATAAGATACACCATAAGTAAACTAAGGCAAAAATATAGATGACAAATCAATTATTACAAAAGCATCCAATATGTTTTCATATGCCTCCTTGTTTGTTAGCAAAACATTTGGGAATAAGTTTTTTGTCTATTTATATTTCTGCAAATATTAGTAAGTAATTGGACTGTCAACTTGTGGACTCTTTTCAGACTGGTTGCACTGATTTTTCTTAATGTTTTCACCAAAAATGCTTCGCTGTGCTGTTGCATTGTCAAGACAATTCACCCAGCTCATACCCCACTAGCCGTGCTGGAACGAGAAACAAGGAACTGTGACCCTTGCAGATAGAATAATAAATGCATCAAAAATTACAGCTTGAGAAGGACAAACACTGTTTCAAAATCAAGTTTTGGACCTCAAAACCATGGGTGGTGACCATGAGAAGAAATTCTGAAAAATGGAACATGTACTTTGGAAGTGTCAAAATATTTTTTCAGAATTTTGCTTAGAAATAATTTTGGTTTTCACTGATTTGCTTAGTCTCACAATTCCCATATATATTTTTAAGCAGTTGCTAAATAACACTGTAGCTTCTTTTTAAGCATTCTTTTGGCATGAAGAACATGATCTCATTCAGTCAAAATCTGCTCATTTTCAGGCCAAACGAATGATTTCAGTTGACTCAAAGTTATTGCCAGGTTGGTGGTGATGGGGGTGGGAGGTTGCAGGTGTGCATCAGCACAACCAAACTTGTTGATGCTTGGGTTTGACTCGAACTGACTCTTCTTGTTAGATTCTTTCTTGTGTTGCTGATGACAAGAAAAACAGCTGATTCACCCTGGGCTGAGGGCCGTGATACGAAGTGGTGGTTAAGCCACTTACAGTAATTGGATTACGAAGGAATTGGGCTGGTGGCTGCCAGGCTGCTGTGCAGGCAGCCCAGCAAGGGTACAGCACCCTCAAACCAGGGATTTCCCCAGGTAGTGTGGTGGGAAGACCAAACCCATTGCTTCTGGCTTGAACGTTGGAAACATTCAATTTTCTCCCCATATTCCCTGTTTTGTACAATCTGTAGGAAAGTTTTATTTTTGCTCTGGGAAGGAAATTGTTTCCTGCCCTCCCCAAATTTCCTGCAAAATATTAATTCTGCTTTTTACTGGCTTTCCTCTCGTGCCATTCTGAACAGGGCTGGACTTCAGCATGGATGTGGGCTTTCCAGACCTTGACAAAAACCATTGTGGAGTGCTTACATGCATCGTGCAGCTTACTAGAGTCAGCTCACTCTGTGTTTCCATGGCAAGAAGGAGTTTTTATCACCTCCACTAGCTTGGTCGCCAACTGAATTTGCAGATCTGTTTGTTTTCACCCCTACACAATGAGATTGCTAGGCAAGCAGGCAGACTTTGTGAATATTTTTCCAACTCAAGGTTTCCTACTGGGTACCCTTAAATGGCAGGTAAAACGCAGTGGTCGCTGGGTGAGGCACAGCACAGTGTTTAGTTTGCTACCTCCCTGTGATAATTTATGCTTTGCTGAGAAGCTCTGCAGAGCCCTTATGTAACTGAAGGACTTCAACATGTGTCATAAATTGCTTGAAAATGAGAGGAAACTTAGCTTTCCTTATAAAAAGACTAAGGACTGTAATTTATTACTGTAAACAAGAATGAGAAGATAAAAAAAATAATTAAAAAAGAAAATGTCAAGCTCTTTTTATTCAGAATTTGAAAGGACCTGAAGTCAATTGTTTCCTCCCGTGGAAGGTCTGGATTCTATCAACTGGGCAGAAAGGCTTTTGTTTCTAGCAGTCAAATCAACAGGCCAGTAAGAGTAGCTTTGAACTGCAATTTGTCTTTATGTATTTCGAAAATGTTCTTTCGACGTGTTTACATGTTGGCTGGGGCGCTTTTGCCAGAGTCAGCTCTTTCTGGGGCGATTAATCAAACGATCAAGTCTCTGATTAATCAAAGACCCTCCTGACAACGCAGTCCTTTCTTTCAATCACCTGCTGAGTCTCTACTAAAACCCAAACAAGCAAATGATTAAACTTCTTTTTTTTTTAATAGGAAAGAATGAAAGAAAGAAATTAAAAAAAAGGCGGCGTGTCTTGCAGATTTGGCACTTTCTGAGGTACATACCTCGAGGAGAGAGAGATCTTGGACTACATTTGTGATGCAAACTGGAACCTTTGGCTACCAAATGCAGGATGTGGTGTATCCTGTTCAAAGAGGCACATATTTTGCATGTTTGTGTTGGCTCCTCTCAATCAAAGCATGCTGTGATTCAGCTACACTAAAAATTAACAATCTATGTTATAGCCATGTATTACATTACGCTCAATTTTTTTTAAAAATCTTTTCCAGAAAGGCATCTTCTAAAGAGAAGGGAAAGTAGGTAACAAAAACCTTGCAAATATTTTTGTAATAATTATTCGATGGCAATCAAATTGTGCCACTTTAAAACATCAGCTTAACTATCTGTAAATATTTTCTCATCTCTGCGGAGCGGTACAAACTCCTAATAAAACGCATCTGTCTCCATTTCTGCTTTATATTGGCGGTGAATTTTTATGTCAGTGGCTCTTCAGTGTCACTGCAAATAGGAAAAAAAGAAGAGAAGAAGTTAAAATAAGGGATGCAGTCCCACAGCAACTTGGGATTTTCATGAAACTGGTTTTGTGCTTTGTTTTTTTTAGAGAAAACAAGCTGCATTAGATGAGTTGGTTGTATATAATGGTGTCAAAAATCAAAGACCAAAATCTCCTCTGTGATGGGCAACATCATCTGAGTCTGCTGGCAGCCTTATTAACACTTTGATTACTGCCTTCTTTTTGGCTTCTAGGATTTCAGGCTGGTTATTTGTTAATAACCATTCTTCACACCTTTCCTTCAGAGGTATTTTATAAACCAAGGAACAAGGTGCTACAGAGGCGATGCCTAAATACAATTCATTTTGGTTACAGGTAAAAGCAAACTGAGCTAAGAAGGAACTAAATAACTCAGCCATGTCCAAGATCCAAGGAGGAAGAGGTGCCTGGGCTCTGCGAACATTGAGCACAAACCTGGATTGCTCCTCTGACCAGGGAATCATGTTCTTTTCATTCAAACCAATTCCACCTGCTTCTGCAAACTGGATTAGAGGGGCTGCCCTGCTGTATGTACATGTAAGACACTTCTGGATTATTTGACAGAGTAGGAACAAAGCTATTTTTGCATACTCTGTTTCAACACTGTTGGTAAATCTCCAGATTTCCTCCAAGTTATTTTATATTCTTGATGTATGAATCCTTCTGTCAGTCCACTGTTTTGTTCCCCTGCCACACCTATTTCTAAATCACTAATTACTCTTGCTACATGCTGATGAGCCAATACGTTTGTTTTTTCCCTTCCCCAGGGTGGCTATTAACATCCACAGTTGGCTTTATTTGCTGCAGCGGCCCTAGGAAAAGCCCTTACCCAACACATCTAATGACATCTTAGTGTTGAATTTTCAGCAGGCGTTTCCGAAGAAACCCCATTCTGTTTCAGGCAGAACCCTTTATTTCAGATAATGCGGTTTGCGGGCTTCATCAAAAACCAGCATCGTGTTTCTGCCTTTGTGGCCTTTAGAACAAAGTCAACCAGCGTGCATTCTTCCAGTTGCAAAACTCCCCCTCAAAAACAAACCCCAGAAAGCAAGTTTGTCTCCCCGCTTGAATTTATCTTGTTCTGTTTTCAATAACCTGTGACTGGTGTCTTGGGTATTTACCACCCTACAGAGGATAAGACGTGAAAAAATCAGCGCAACAGCAAAAAAAGAAGCCTACATACAAATCTTGAGAGGAACTGTATTCTGAGCATGAAATGACATGAAGGATTCTCTTGGTGGTTCTGGTGAAAAAAACCCAATTGCACATCAAGTTACGGATGACAGAAGAGTACAATACTCAAAGTCTTAAAAATAACAAATCTCTTCTGAACTTGATCATAGAAAAGGCTTCCAATGGTTGGCAGATTCATGAAATCAGCTAAATCTGTCTTCTACATAGATGTTTCTGGCTGCACACCTAAACCCTGAGTTTAGCAGGAGATGAGATCTCAGTTACTTACACTGAACTCAGAGGGAAAAATATGGAGAAACAGATGAAGACACAGACTAATGCCACTAACAGTTGGCCAGATTTGAAAATACTGAGCCGCACTTTCTCATTCTGTGCAGGTTAACTATTTAAACAAATGGGGAAAATTCATCTTTTTCTTGGCACAGATCTTATCCATTTTATTACTCAGTATCTCCAAATATGCTGAGATGCCAAGTAATTTCCAGTTTTTATCAAATTTTAACTTTGGAGGATGACTTTGGGATATTATGTTCAGAAGTGCATGGAGCTTTTGAAGCAGAATTTCCCTGGATTTAATATATCCCTTTCAGAGCTTTGCCTTTAGATGGAAATTCATTCTGAGCCAGTAATGTTATATGTTATTTCTGAAACTCTTAAGTTTATAAAGCACATAATGAAATTTAAGTCTTCAGCCCAGGTGGAATCGTTAATTAGCATTGAGATCTCTGTGAGCAGCAGGGCTGGTTGCCTTTTTTGTGCCCTTGCATCATTCTGGATAGACCACGGACTGTGACATAAAACATCTACAAAGAGACATGATGGTCACTGAGGCAGTCACCCCCTTCCTGGGAAAGCAGTCCTTCCTTGGCAGGGTGGGGATGCTTGCATGGGAATTAAGGAGGGAAAATTGACCGTGACCTGGAGATGTTTTCTCAGAAGCCTCATGGGTTGTGTCTATCTGTAAATGAATAAAGGAGCTCATTCTGACGTCGTTATTATCTGAACCATAGCAATAGCACAACATTAATCCCAGCAATAAGTGAAAAAGAGAAAATAAAAAAGCACATTGGAGGTTTTTATAAACCATTAAGATCACAATTCTTTATTTAGGAAATTTGCCATCTCAGATCCTCAGGTCAGTTCCATACTCATCCAAATTTGTCTGATTCCAAAGTACTGAACAGTTTAAATTAAACTCAACATGCTAAAGCTGCCCTGCTCATGCTGTTTCCAACATGAGGTTTCCTGTAGGTTCTTTTTCAATGTATTTATCCTGCAGCCTATTTTTCTCACCAGCTCTGAGCTTGATAAGGCTGTCGAACACAAGAACCTAAACTGAACTAACTCAGTCCTTGGGTGTTAAAGACAATGAGAGAAAAAAAGTCACAGTGGGAAGAATTAAGCTGCTAATACTTGCTTGTTTGTATACCAAAGACGCTGTGCTGAGGAACATCATCTGAATGTCCAGCATGGTCACAGCCTGGGCCAACACGTACCTATGCACACTGATTTTCTGGTTGTTAAAGCAGATGAGGGAGGGAGTCAGTGGAGCGCAGGCGTTGCCCACGGGGCAGCCTTCAGTAGCTCCATCACACCTCTAAGTGTGTTTTCTCAGCGCCGCTCCTCTGTATTTCAGGTGGGTCTTGCCTGCCAGAAGGGAAATTCTGTTTATGTAGCATGTTATGGAGGTGACACGCTCTTTGCCCCTGTTAGGAAAAGTTTGCTTTTCCCCCTGAATCCTAACCAAAAGTCACACTGGTTGAAAGAATACAAATACTCTTTTTCTATTGGAAAATACATAACAGGAGTCAGTCACTAACCCTGGCCAGTCGCAGGTAAAACCAGGGTCCAAATTGGCACAGCAGGGAAGCAAGCAGGAATTTCAGCTAAACTGTGACTAATGGACACTGTGCCATGAGACACCTCAGCTGCTGAGCCCCACGGTGGATTTTGATCAAGGAGCTCGGTTGCAGAGAATCAAGGGTTCAGGTGTGACTGCTTGGGATGCTTTATGTCTAATACCAACCTGACAGCCAGACGTTTGGCCTTAGTGCTTATTGCTACAAGCAAAGTGTATTTCATACCTATTAGCCACTTTCCTTCCAGGAATTGGTTGTCCTGGAAGCTCTGCCAAGTAGTTTATATGCAAACCCATCACCGACGTGCAGCTCACACTGCCCGCTAAGCCTCAGCGAGTCCGGTCTGCTTTATATTCCCTTTTCACACTTGAGAGAGCAAGCACCAGGATTTTGTGAGCCCAGAGCAAAAAAATTAAAACAATGGAACTGTTCAGAGCTGTTTCCTTTGGAGATGTTCGGCGCTGATTAGATCTAGCTGCACAGCAGGTAACCACCTAGCAAAGTGCTTAGCAAGAGCTGCCTCATAGAGCCAGGGCACACATGCAACGCAAAGGGATTTTAAATTCCATCTGTCACACACAACTTCTTGCAAGGCTTCCAAAAATCACATAACCCCATGCCCAGTCCCGGCTCGGTGAGCAAAGTCCTTTTGTTTATTGTCTTTGGGCCTGGTGTGCCTGCAGCTGTGCTGGTGGCAGCATCAGCCCCTCTGACAGACCCCCTCGGTGGGCTGTGTGGTGACTGGGGTCTTCCCATATCCAGCCTTCATTTCTGAGAGTGATGGTGACAGAAGGTCATGGGTGTCTCATCCCTTCACCTGACGTGTCCTCGTGGAGAGTGGTGATGGCCACCCCCTGTCAAATGTTCCCCCAGGTGTGGGGCTGGCTGGGTTTTTCACACTCTGCAATCCCCAGAGAGCCCACTTGCCTTCACACCTGGATTGTCATCTGTGATGACGTTTCTCATGGTCAAGGTCTTTCCCAAATCCTCCAAGTTGGTGGGTTCTGGCTGTCGGAGAAGATCCCATACTAATTGTGAGAGAGTTCTTTTAATGTCTTGGAGTGGTACCACGTTTTTTTTGCCTGCTGCAGATCTGCTGCTGCTCGTGCCATAGCATCCTCATTCATAGAATCATAGAATCATTATGGTCGGAAGGGACCTCCAGGGTCATCAAGTCCAACCTTTATCCCATCATATTCACATTGCAGCAATGTGAGTGTTTTTGGATGGCAGGAGGGGTGGGGGGGGAGGTAGAAATGTGTGTGTGACACTCATGAGGCTCCAGTCAGCTCTTGTTGAAGAAACAGGACAAATGAAACAATCATTGCATAAAATAATAGCGTAAATGTATTTGGGGTCACATCTTCCCTTCAGTATAAAAGAAAATCTGAAGGTGAGAGTATTTCTGTAGTCCATACGTGCTAGTAAGCATGTGAAAACAGCTGAGGGGGAGAGATTCACCTTCCTGATGGTGTAGAGGCTCACGTTTGCTGGCTCTCCAGCACACGTACCTGCAGCGAGCGCTTGGTGTGCAGCAGTGGCACACGTACAGTGGAATGTGTCTGGCACAGGGGGCTTTTTCAACTTATATTTTCCTAGCTGGCCATGCCAGGAGACATATTTGTGTTTATTGCAGGAGCTGGGAGTTGCCTACAGGTGCTAATTATTGACTGTTCCTCCTCCACAAGGCAGCTAGTGTGTGAGCTACCCTTCACCCCGACCGGGAGTCACTGTCCCACTGCCGGCCCTTCCCCGCAGCTGGAAAGGAGCTGTTTGGGTTGGAGTGGGGGATGTAGATGGTGCCATCCCTGGCACGCTCTGCCAGCCAGAGCAGATCCCAGGCAGCTGCTGCTGCCCCTTAGGAGGTCATTCACGGGAGGGGGGAGCCAAAATCCATTTGCACTTGCACAGGACTCCCCAGGCTGACAAATACACATCAGATGACTGCTCCATCCTACCCCAGGGCTGATGGACTTGCAGACTGCTGAGAAGGCCTGTCCATCTCTGAACATGACCTGGGAGTAAAGAGCATTGAACACCCTCCAAAAGAGCAGGGGCAGTCTGATTTCCAAAGGCATGCCTTAGATGAAACAAGTACCTCCTGCACTTCTCTGGCAGCACCAAGTCTGCCAGCCTTGGTGATGGCAGGTTGATCTTATACAGCATGTGGAGTCTGCAGAAGTGATGAAATCCAGAATATAAACTGGTTTTTTTCACTTCTGATGGCTATCAGATAAAGAAAAACAACTTCTGGCTTTGTTCTGCCCTCTCTGTTCCCAAACAAGCAGCATTTATTATACATTTTAAATTAAGATTTAGGCTGATATAGCAAACTTGCTGCCTCTCCCTGTACTGCCTTTGCTGAAAAGACAGCTGAATACAATTATTAGAGGAAAATTTTGCCTTGATGATATATTATTCATTATTAACTGTGGTCTTTCCTGATGTCCAGTAAAATAATAGAATATAAATCACAGCAGCCTAAAGGCTCAGGGCGTCATTCTCCGACAGGTGGCCTTGGAGAAAGCAGAGATGTGAGTAGATTCCCACAGTGTGGCTAAAATTGTCAAGTTTTAACTTCATCAAATTTATGTGAAAAAGAAAGTCGTGGAGTCTTTGCACCTGAAGCTATAAACTGGCCTTTTCTCCCATGAAGCACTGCCAAGACTTGTTTGAAATTTGCTCCACTTCAGGGACCGTTGTTTGAACTGAATAATAAAAGCCAAGTGTTGGGAGGGGATGTGAAAGGTTCACGTTGCTTTTTTCATACTTATGGTGTGGTTGCTTCTACTGGACAGAAGGGCTGTATTGATATGACCCTGACCCCCACCAGAGATCCACAGCAGCACATTTGTGTTTGATAAAATGGCAAAACCAGGGCATTTTCCACAAGAATTCTCCAATTTACTGCATCTTTTTCTGGGTTCCTTTGAGAAGAGGAGTGGAGTTTAATAGGAAATTTAAATGTCAAAGTTTCTTCTCAAAGTATTTAAGTGCTTTTTATTTTGAAACAATAATATTCCCAAGAAATATTAGGAAGAAATATGTATCTTTCTTCAGTGTTTATTTTTCATAATTTTTAAATCCACACCAGTCGTTTTCATTAGTGCTCTGTGACCCAGTTCAGTACTAACATGCTGAAAATTAAACATACACTGAAGTACTTCCCTAAATCAGTGATCAGAGCTCCTTTATGACACGTGCATGCATACTCTACCAGCCAGCCATAAGATTTTTTTGCATCTATTTATGTCCCTTTTTCCTCCAGTGTAGAAAATGACGCCAAGATGCATTTTGCACCAGTCTATCACACATTGAGATTTCTCCTGCTCCCATCCCCCTCACAGAGAGCACTTTTGCTTTCATTTATTCCTTTAATAAAACTTTTCTTCTCCTGTGTTTCACAGCATTGAGCAACTTCCCCCTGGCTGCAGTCACCAGGGCCCATTCGGCATCATGGCAGAGGAATCCCAGGCATCCTCCATGAGCATGCAGCCCCCTCATGACCCACGGGCAGGCTTTGGGCAGCCCCTCTCCTCTCTTCCTCTAATTTTTTTCTTGGAGCAGAGCTGGGTAAAAAACAGTTTCTCCATCTCATGGTGGCACTTTGTGATTGCAGGGTTGTTTTTCCTGCTCCATCTCACCAAGAACCAAGAGGTCTCACTTGAAATGGATGAGTGGGAGAGAGAAAGGAGGAGAACAAATAACTTACAGTCCCCTCGTGAGGGAAATACTTGGACTGCCAGTGCTCCAGGGTCAATTCCCAGCTCCAAAGGCTGTGCCTTTCACACCCCAGCTGGCCTCCCCACCCCAGGATGCTCCGGACCGGGGCGAGCACAAACTTCCTTTCTGTGCACGACCAAAAATTCCTCTTTGCCAAAGAAGTGGGAGCAAACCCACTGTGTTCCTCCAAAGAGTTCCCATCTCAATGCATCGGTATTTTTCCACCTCCAGAAACATTTTGTAAGAGCTTTCCAGCCCATTCTCTTCTGTGGCCTTTAGAAGCACGTCAGTCATGGTTGCTGTTTCAGTAGCTGGTCCCATCGGAGCGGGTTCAACTCTATTGATTCCAATGGCACCTAATTTGTACGAATGAGTGTTTTCATGTGTACAGATACATGTAATGGTTTGGAAGACATTTATATGCCTGATATAATTAAATCCAGTGGTCTTGTATTCCTTCAGATTCGGATAGTGGAGATATTATGAGAATACCAGATCTTTCGTTATGGAAAAGTCTTACAGAATTTAATAAGAAAACAATAACCATTCTTAGGCTTTGGAGCTTTTTGAATAGGATTTAAAAGGGAATTACATCATAGCAATTCTATAGAATGTCTTAAAAAGTCTTTGCAAGAGGGGTTCATTCTCTCTCAAATGTTAAAGATTACTCAGCCATTCCCATAGATTATTTAATTTCTCTCCAATCCTACTGGTTGCACTCCTATTAATTGTGTGGGGTTTCCCATATGGCACATATTATTTTGGCCATAAAAATGCTCCCTGAGGCAAAACAGGCTATGAAAGACGTACGGCCTCAGTTCAGCCCAATGAAATGGTGTTAGCTTCCACCAAGGCTGAGTCAGGTTTGCCAAGCAGTTTTGCTCCTCTGTTCCTTACATGTGCTCAAGAGCTCTTTGCACAAGGCTGGGCAGCAGTGGAAGGGTAGTTCCCTGCCCTGTGGAGGACACTCTTCAGTTCCACATCTGAGATGTCTGCATTCCTGTGTGTGGTCTAGCAAGCTTGCCAGAGGCCATCACACTTAGTGGGGTATTGAAGAGATTAATGGTGGGATCAATTAAAGCGTCTTAAATTCTAATCAGATTTTTCTCCCAAGTTTCCGCTCCTCTGTACCTTCCCCCAGCTCGTCCCTCCCCTGAGCTGCAGCCAGCAGTGTTTATGATGTGTTAGGAGCCACCACATGCTCCCCTCCTCCCAGTTCAGCTGTGAGGCTCGGCGTTATTGCCATTTTGTCTCCTCGGGGCTTCACCCATGTTCCTATCGATGGCGTACCCATGTTCAGTGACCCTTGGTGGTAGCTCTCCATCCTGCTCCAGTGCCCTGTGGAGGTGCATGAGGTTAAATAACATCACTTGACCATTAGCCTTGGCCAGGAGCAGTCTGACCTATTCACTTACCAGAAGCTGATCTCTGAAGGGCTGTAATCAGCGATTGCAGTGAAGGAACTAAATCTTAGGGGCTCATATGTCTTCCTTGGCCTTTGGGATACCAAGAGTGCACTTCCTTGCTTGCTGCTGATGTACTGTGGTGGGTGGGATGCCTTTCCATTTTCACCTTACCATTGACCTTATGATTTATTTTGTTTAACCTAAGCCTACTGAATTCCAACCCTTCTTGTAGAGCCCAGTGTAACCTGCAATATAACCCTACACCTAATTAGGTCAGCACACCGTAAGGCTCTGCTTACGTTCGTTCTACGGTGATTTATTTTTCTTCTCATACCCTTGTGAAAGTGAACACCACCAGTGGATGATGGGGTCAGACTTCACCTTCTTTTGCATGAGCTTAAGTAAGCAAATGTCTTTGAGGGAACTTCAAAGCAGAGAATTAAGAGAGAGGCACCTTTTTAGCCCTGTAACTAACAGCTTGGGATGTTGAGATGGAACCCCAACACGATGCTGAATGTGCAAGCCAGTTAGACATAGCGGTGTGTGACATTAGCCCAGAAGAAAGTGTGATTCAGTAGAGACTGGTACATCTACACTGCTGCCAGTGAATTGATTTTGACTTCCAGAGGTGGAGATCCAGTCCTTCATTTGTCATTTGAGATTTTACAGTTATCTGATGCAGGTAGTCATGCGTCTCAACCTGATTACATTGCACACACAGTGGCCAGACCCCTGATTTTGATGAAGTTGTGCCATTTTCTTCCAGAAGAGCATCTGATCTCCTGCATGGACCGTTTGAAGCCTGGCTAGAAATCACTTAACAGTGGGAACTTACTTCTATAACAGCACAAATAATTTTCATCAAGGCCTCTGCCGTTATTATTCCAGTGCATTTCTTCAACATATAAAATTATTTTATATTGCATATTTTCCCATGCCCTTTCCTGCTTACACTGTCTGCCTGGACTCGTTGCTAATGATGTTTGTTGACAAGCTCAGCGCATTTTGATAAGTCTTCTGCCAAAGTGTCTCTAATAAAAATAAGAAGAATGACAAGTGGAACGGCGCAAAAAGAATTCCAACAGCAACAACTGAAGGTTAAAGCAGCATAAAACAGGGGGAAAACATAACAAAAGCAGAACACAGAGAGCCCAGATTGTCTTTGTTAAGAACATTTAATACTTAATTTTGTTTTATAGCCCTGACTCTCAAGCTATCCATGTAACTTAGGCTCCCTTCTTGTGTAGTTGTATGAATCTTCCATTAATTCCTGTCAGAGCAGGGGCAACTCTGTGCACATATTTTACACCTTCAGTCTTTGGCCTTATCTGCTTTAGGTCTTCCAAGGGCTGGAGTGAAGACATGTCTCCTGTCCATGGAAACACGACCATAGAAGGCTGGTGGTTCACAGCCCCTCAGCACAACTTCTCTGCTGCCAAGGGGCACAGGTGCCACAGTGGTGAGGGGAGGCAGATATAATGGGAAGCATGAGGCCAAGCATTTGGGACATTTCCTGGTTTGGCATATCTAGCTCTGCACCAGCTGGGGGTGCTTACATGGACCTCCGCACAGCTGGGGAGCGTGGGTGTGAAGCTGCTCCCAGGGTGAAATTCCCAAGCATGGCACCAGCTGTTCCTGGCACTGCATTGAGATGGTGGGTGGAGACAACCCTGAGACCTTACTCCTCAGTCTATGTACTCCTTCCCTGCTTTGTCCACCATCACTACTTGCTTTTGGAAGACATCTGAGATTTCTCAGCTCTGTGCCTCTCCCTCCTGCAAATGAAAGAAGAAACTCAGTCCTGAGTGTGTGACTTTGCCTCCATTTGGGTTTCACCAAACTATGATGTCATAATTGTTAAATTATGACCTCATAAGACGAATGGGAAATCAGAATGGTTGGCTGGGGTATGTGCCTTAGGACTACAGTCAAGGGCAAATAGATGTACAACTGAACCAGCAATGGGTGCCCCAATGGATGAGTTCAGTGCACACAGAAAATGCGTCTCCCCCATGCTAAGGCTTAGTGCTGCCAGCTGGGACCAAGTGCAGGGGAAATCAGTGACAATGCCATTTAATACACACAGAATAGCCTGTTTGAAATTTCGGAGCTTTCTGCAGAATTTAATAAATCTTTTCAGCTGTTTTATAATGTCTTGACAACCTTTTCAAAGATGTGGGAAGGCCAAAGTATCTAAATAACTTTAAAGTCCTTGGCCCCAGATCCGGTCCAAGCACAGCTGTGTCTAACCCCACCGTGAGAACCAGAAAGTGTCTGAATTCTCCGTTTGTTAGAGCTGTGAAGGTCTTGGTTTGGCAATTCTCCACTGTGAAAAGTCCCTCTTTGAAGCAACCCCCATTTCAGCAACAAGGACTGAAGTTACAGGTGTCCTGAGAGCAAGGAGCAGGTGCCCCGGATCAGGGGACAGCAGCAGCTGCAGAGAGGGGTGGCCCCACCGGTATGTCCCTCATGTCCCTTGCTAGCACTGTAATCCAAGAGGATTTTAGCAGCTCAAGGGGTAACCACCATTTGGAAACATAATGTAATGCCTTTTAGTTAGGAGCAAAGGATTAGGGGAAGATCATATCTGGATTCCTCTCCTCATGTCACAAAGGATATTTTAGTGTCCCCAAAGTCAGCTGGAGTTTCTGCATAGGAGAAGACTCTGCTGTCCCCGTAGGGTTTTTTCCAGCATTGCCCACATCAGTGGTGTAAATAAATCCTTCTGCTTGCTCAATAACGCACCAATGGGACTTTTTGAACTTGCTCAGGCAAGTTCATTTTGTTAAAGGAATTGAGGTGTCAATTTTCTGTGGAATTAGGCTCCTAAACTCCTCTAGCTGTCCAACACCAAGTCACCAGCTCCAATGAAAACCCACAGGTCTGTTTATGAAGATCCCTCAGGACATAGAGCAGTCTCAACCCTACAACTAATGTACAGATGAGTGGGTCCCCCTGGGGCAACTGGAAAAGCAAACCCACCTGGAATGGCTTTCAGCTTTGTGCCAGATCAGCGCGGTGGGCTGGAGATGTGAGCCTTGATCGTGAACACCAGATTTGGGATCTCTGAGGGTTTTTTTTCTGAAGCTGGAGAGTGGTGAGGGCTTGGTTCTATCATCTGGGACTGAGAAAGCTGTATCTTGCATCCTTAAAAGAGAACCCAGCAGCTGAATTAATAAAAAAGGAAGGGTTCAGCGTGCAGTAATGCCCACCGAAGCGTAAGGGCATCACCTTGGAGGACATTGTAAAAGACCTCCAGGGTGAAATGTTGTGGGGATGATGAACCCTGAGCCACACTCACAGACTTTTCATGGGGCTGTGGGAGTGCAGCCCTATGCTAAGCTGCACTCCCCAGGGATGAGAGCATAGAGAACTCAGACTCTGAGTCCTTCTTGTCCAGACCCTATGCTCATGGACATTGATTACAACTAGTCTAGATTAAACATTGAAAGTGACATGTCTCCATCCTGGGAAACCTCTGTTTAACACAGATCCATCAGCTCAAAGCTCTACATCTACTGATGCTTTAGAGTAAATGATGTCTTTCAGACACCTGTCCCCACAATGGAAAATCCTGTCCTATAGGAAGCCAATGGTAGAAAGATACAGCACATCCCAGACCACTTTTGAATAATACCCTTGGAGCCCCAATGGTCTGGAAGGGTTTTATAGTCTAAATATCATGCCTGGGCCCCTGGAATGGGAATGCAGGCATCCAGCTACTTGGCAGGTAACAAATCTCCGTGCTTCGAAAGGCAGATGCCGTCATCGCTTGACTTGGTGGCACCAGCACCTGGTTTCCTAGAATTGGTTTATGTCTGCCTTTCCTCTCCTGGGTCTTTGGAGGGATCTGATGACTGATCTCACCCAGGTCTCATCCCCACCCTGCAAATCCTTCATTTCTCTTCACCTGCAGCACCCCATGGATGTTTGCTTTCTTCTGCCTTGAGGTGGTGGCATTGTGCTCCTGCTGGCACAGGGTCTTCACAGCCTTTAGATCCCACATGGACATGCAGGGTGGGAGTTGGAGGTTGTGCTGGGGGATGTGTGCAGGTGGAAGAGGGTTTCTGTGCTTTGGTGCCAGTCCTGTCTTGCGAAAAGCTCTGCCCTGGGCCAGGACCCATGCTGGGCTGAGTGGGGCAGAGGGTGTCTGCTGTGATGTGTCTGGGTTTGGGCCCCACGACCCACCCTGGGCATGGTGCAGTGCTTTTTCCCCTCTTCACTTCCAAATAGGTTGATCTGATTGTTTTGGAAATCTGTGTCAAATGCCTTTATTTTTTTTCTTCATGAAAACAGAATTGCCAAAAGAAAAAAAACCACAGCAGTATTTCAACAAGTTTGAATTAGAAAGCTTTCTCTTGTTTTATTTGAACAGCTCCTTAAAAAGTACTCTGAAAAATTCTGCTTTTCTATCCAAAGTTTGGCTGGTGTTTTTTTTTCCTGGAATATCCTTCAATTTTCCCTATACGACTGAACATCTCTCTCCTGCCTCCCCTCTAAAAATAGTCTGTAAAGAAAATAATTTTGGGGTTGAGCAAAGCCATCGATCCATCCCAACAGAAAATGCTGCAGACTTCTCAGTTCTCCAAAGAAAATCTCTTTTTTTTCCTTTTCTTTTTGTCCCATGCTTTTTCCCCTTTGTTCCACGAGGTCGACTTGGGACAATTCCTCCCCTTCCCAGTTTTCAGTATTACACAAGTGGACCAGAAAAAACAGCCATTCAGCTGCTCTGACCGCAACCTAAATGAGAATGAGAAGATATTTCAGCTGTTTCTCTTGGTTTCCATTTTTCTCAGTTTCTGGCTCAGTAGCTCCCAGAACCTATTACACTAATTGTTCTTTTCCAAAATCCGACTGTCAACAAAAGGCAGTCTAACATTTTCAACTGGAATTTCCACTGCTTTGGTGTGTTCCTGGCTTTGATTTTCACGAACTTGTTTGCCCTCGGAGAACTTTGACATTTTGTGTTATTTCCTAAACTTAAATTTGGTCCCATCACCTCTTCATCTGACAAAAAACCATCTTCATCTTCATCTGTCATGAAATTCGTTATCACAAGCGACGTTTCGTGGTGGGACAGGAACAAATGTCTCCCTCATTATCTTGTTTCCAGTCGGGGATGAGATAATTAAAGTGTTTATGTGAAGCTATGAGGGAATCAGTACGAGGTCAAGCCAACTGTGTGAACTCTTCAGTGCAAAACCACCTTCTCAGGTTTCCACAGGAACTCTTCTTTCACAAATATGCTTAATGCCTGCCCAAAATGTCCCTTCTCCAGCCAGAATTCATCTTACAAATGCAATGCACATTGCCAAAGAGAATGCCTGGGCTTTGTTCAAGACAATTGTGTGTCAATGTGTTTTTTCCAGCGCTCCCCTAATTGGAAGGGCCTATCCCAGCAGCACTTTGACTGGTTGGTTGTGTCCAGGACACAGAAACATGTTACACGTGGTAGAAACAATAAACCAATATAATGACATCTTTATGTTATGGGCCCTGAGTTATTGAATAACGTCCAGGCAGCATTTATCTGCATTTTGCATCACCCGCTGGTGGACTAGGCTTGCAGTCAATAGAATAAATCAGGTGCTTAAAATTAAGCACATGCTTAAGGGCTCTGTTAAAATGCAGCCTAAATGCTACTGCAGATTGAGGAGGGACTTCACATTTCCCTAGCAGCAAGATACGGGTGTGGGACATGGGGACCCCTTGGATTTAACCCAGTCGAGACCAAACTAAACTCAAGTGAAGCCCTTCTTAAATATTTTGCTCCTATTTCCCTTCAAATTTCTCTTTCCTCTTGTCTGAAGACTTTGATAAAACGGAACAAATAAAAAACCATGGTAATTGTTTGCAGCACTGGGGAACTTTTGTGTGACGTGTCCCAGAGCTTCTGCTGCGAGGCAGTGGGAGCCAGGCGCTGCCAGCTGGTTTCACTTTAGAGCCGTGTACGAGGCTCCCAGCTAATGCAGTTGCTATACATTTACAGACCCCTATTGCTCTGGAGCTCAGTCTTTGCACCCGCATTGACACCAACCTGATTTTGCTCCCAGTCTGCTGAGTTCTGGTTTTGTTTTGTTTTTTTCCTTTTTTTTTTCCCCCTCTTCCCCC